>JANVCC010000034.1:16714692-16828580 GCA_025345505.1 Todiramphus chloris collaris
CCTGTCTCAGACCTACCTTGGATTCAAAGCAGCAGTGCTATAACCTCCTTGCTCTCTACTGAAGGGGAAAAAAAAAAAAAAAAGAAAAAAAAAGAAAAAAAAAAAAAAAAAAGGAAAACAACACCCAACACATGCATTAAAAATTCATTAATCGTATTTCCTAAGTGTTAATCATGCAGAAATTAAAACAGCCAATTTGGTTTAGAGCTGATTTATGATGTTACAGCATAAAAGGGTCAAATTTTGGATATCTGTAACTTCACACTACAATGCAATTCATTAGGTTCTGTTATTTTTCTGATTTATGGATTGTTGTTTTTTAATGACTACATTATTAAAATTATAAAATTATATATAATTATATAAAATTTAAAAAAATTACTTAATTTCTTATGATTTCTTTTGCAGATCCAAATATTTATTACTTATATGAAAAACTAACATGCAATAAATCTTTTAATACTTAAATACTCACTATTCCTATTCCAAAACTTAAATACTACTGTAACACTTCAATAAACATTTGTAAATGCATTTTCACCTGCTGATTTTTGACAGTAATAAAAACTTACATGAAATTGTTGACACAAATAAATAGAGACTTAAAAATGTGAAATAAAGACTTTACCTAGACACAACTCAAGACTAATTTATCCAGATGTGATGTGGTTCAGAGTAACGTGCCTGAAAACTTGTTTCAGACAAAGTAGAAGATATTTCAAAATACCTGCCATAATTTAGAGTCACAGTTTCATCCAGAATAAGCATCTGTCTGGGACAGATGCAAGAGGAAAGATATACAAAGGAAGGACAATGAAATTCTAATGTAATGTCCTTCAAAAAGGCATTTTTAAACCAAGTACAGCATACAGTTCCCCAGGAGCCACTGGTAAATGAACAAATAAGAGGGAAAACAAAACACAATCCAAACTCTAAAGCACAGTAAGACTAAGAATGTGGAAGCCAAATTGTGCTTTCCATGGCACTCAAAGAGGGCACCTGTTGACAGCAGTGAAAGTCCCAACACATGTGACAAAGTTAATGCAATGTTTAAAACAATACTGGTACTTTGACAGAAATCTACAGAAAGAATAAAATAATTAAGAGGAATCTTGTCTCCCGATTTAAATCTGCAAAATACTTTCCATCTCTGACGAAAGCAAAGGACAGACATCTTTGTGTTTATTACCTTCAAACTTACACCTAATTTTTCCATTTTATAAACTTTTCCCCTGCATTTTATGTGAACAAAGCCAAATTAATAGCTACCTGAGGTATAAGTGAAAGAAACTTGCCCAGGGCCAAAACTGGGGCTTCCAAGTATGCATATAGAGGGCAAAGAGAGCAATACTGAAGAACTACCCCTAATGTGACAGATTCGATCAGGCTGTACAAAATCTGAACGTTTCAGAGCTGGTGAGCCATGACAAGTCCTTACAAACCTATGCAATTCCCTGTCTTCAGTGAACCTACAAGATACAAAAGTTAACTCCAAAATAGGCCAGATATTTGAATAGACGTTTTTTGGGTTTAGGTTGCTGCTTTTTTTTTTTTTTTCAGATATGTTCCAGAAGGAGAAATCATAGTAAAACAGGACTGCTGACAGCTTCAGACCCTGATCTTCCTTATCAACCCAGCAGTTTGAGCTCAAACTGTCCCCTAAACTTGTTGCATACTCATTGTACAGTACTAGGCAATACTAGCACCAGACAACAGCCCTAGCTAAACAGCACAACATTATAATCACTCTAAAAGATAAAATATGTGTTCCAATGTATTTAACGAAGTAAATTCTACTTTTGCATTAATGATCAACATTCATTATTAATGGTTAAAGTACTGCACGGGGTATTCCCTTTTGGATGAATTCATAAGAATTAACTTACACTTACATTTTTGCTTTAACGCTTTTCCTGTTCCTCTTGTGAAATGTTTACAGCTCATGCACTGATGCTGGAGGAAAAACTGATTTCAAACTCAATGCCATCATTTCAAAACTACACTTAAGGAACCACAGGGGAAAGGAGTGTCACCACTGAGTAATATGAATAATTTCACACTGTGAGATAAATGAGGCAAAGATGGGGCATTTATCTAAAAATCAATCCAGAGACACATACAAGACTCCCTTTCATTTTTTCTTCCTTAAGTGAAGTGGGAGATATCAGTATATGATTTCATTTTATTTCCATTTATGCAATTCAGCCTACAGTCTGTAATTATAGATTTTGGCACAAACAAGCACAAGTCTCTCTCTAGTGATGTTGAAAAGCTGTCCTTCAATTTGGTTTGCAAATTATTTTTTTCCTGTATTGCAGCTGCTTCACAACCAGTTAAATTGTACTGCAGACAAGGTTCTCTTAAATTTATTTGTATTTTAGTAAATTTTTTTCTTAATTGAAAATCTTATATTAGCATTGAAACGTTCAGAAAGAGCATCAACCGATCCATCGAAGCGACAATCATTCTTTAGCTTGATTAAAAACATTTCAATAAAAAATGAACTTTACTTAAAAATAGAACTTTGCTGCCCTCTAACGGTCAATTTCCAGACTGTGGGAGAAGATGGAAAAATCCAGTCCCAGGCTTCTCACAGAATACTAAAAAGAGCTCAGAATTCAGCTAAAATTGCATGATCTGTCTTGATCAAGCAGAAAATCCAAGTCAGGATTATTGTCTCTGATTATTGAATTTAAGTGAGAGAATGCTAGAATACTTTCGGAAGTGAAAAACAAAAGCAAACACACAAAAAAAACCCAAAACAAAACCACAAAAAACCAAAACACAACACAAACAAAAAGCAGGAACAAACATCCAACCAGCTCTTTTGCTTATGATTGAGCACAGCACACAGCCACCATAAGAAGAACGTCCGCTAAAGGGTTTTAATTATATTCAGCTCAAAGTCACTGCCCTGAAACTCACTCATTTAATCATCTATTGCTGGGGCTACCAGCGTGGCTTCCCTTAGGCCAAAGCCACCTCCTTTCTTTTAAGTATTGTGTTCAGTGCACGCAGGACAACAGCTATGTTTCTACCTCTGCTTTCTCCCACAGGCGTACACAGCCCCCTTTCCTTCTACAGGCTATATTCCTCAAATATCCTGGGTTTGTTTTACTCTGTTATGAAAGGCCAGACCTGCAAAAGAAAGCAGAAGGAATCAGTTTGAGCCCCTCCTTCAGCACATGTTCTTTCTGCTGCACTAAAAAAAGTGCTCAGTATCTATGAGAAATCACTGAAACAAAAGAAAATCTCTCTTCCTTCCTTTCTTTCATCAGAACTTCAAGGTTCATTTGTGCTAAATGCTTCTGAGCAGAGAACCAGCACAATTATAACAACACTCAAGTCAAACAGTTAATTTAGATGGGAACAGCAAATCCCCAGTAGCCTATCCACCTTCCTCTCTCATTGAAAAGTAGTAAGAGCTTCCAGTGAATGCTTCCTGTGTCTCCAGTTAGTTCTACAAAATAGGGAGGCTGAGGTGATGTTCTTAATACTATAATGGTTAGAAACAAATAAGATAAATCAACTCTTGCTTGCATGAAATTAAAAGCTAAGGACACACTTTCCATCCCCTGCTACCTCACCTTTTGGTAAGTGAAGCCATCAGCTAAAAGTAGGCACAGAGGGAATACAATGAAGGTCCACTGCATTTCAATGAAGTTCTAAAGTAAGACACTTGGGCTACTTGTACTGCACCGGGTCAAATATCTAGAGTATGTTATTAGCTTGAAAATATAATGAAGTGTTTGCATCTAAGGAATATAAACACATAAGCCAGATGCACTCTGTTCATTCTGTTCTTTGAAGTACGAAGTAATGAAGTAAAATGAGGCAAGTATACCTTTTTAGATACACCTTTGATTTAATCCACTTCTGAGGGAAGGCCAGAAAACAGATCCAACTGTTATTAAAATGAAAGTATCTGCATGGAGAGCAAAAGTTATCTTTCATCAGGATGAATGTCAAACGTTCAGAGAAGTTCACAGAGACAGCTCTTGCTCTGGACACTTACAAGGATGTAAAAAGAGCAGAGAGAGAGGGAATGAGAAGGCCTTTTCTCAGTCATGGCTGGGTTGCACTCCTTGGCAAAGCTAACAACAGATCAACACTGATCATCATAAGATTATACCAGGCTCTTCTGCCTACCACCAAAGAAGATAAAAAGCCTCCAAGAAGTTCACTTGGGATCTCATTTTCTTAATCTCACTGCTGCACTGAAGCTACACCAGCGGGCTCCATTATAAAGCCTTGAGACAGACAACCAGACTCGGCAATTCAGACTTTGTTGTTTGGGTGGATTGTTTTTAAACCTTGAATCTGTTTTTAAAGAACAAAAACCAACTTCTTTTTTGTTAACATCTTGGCAGGGGGGGTGGTGTGGGGAAGATTAAGGCTTTCAAGAAGAACTGAAACCCAGGTAAGCTTCATATGCCACTAAATAACAATGTTTCAGTGGAAACCATGGAGAGACACTTAGAAAACAGAAGGACGGAAACACTGAACTAGCACGTCTTTTGCTCATGGAAAATGAATTAAACTGAAGCATCATCTTCAACAGAAGGACACAGGTACAGAGCAGGCATTTTATTTAAAGTCCTGAGGTTAAGTCATGCTAGCAACAAAGTACATGATTCTGTGGTAAGCTCTTGCTCTCAGAATCTCAAAATACTTTCAGCTGCTTTATGAGCTTTTATAACTTTCTTATCCAAGTGAGAAGTTTGACCATTACTAAATGAATTTTTACAAGACATCAGAAGTGTTTGGAAGACCTAAATACAAAGAGAGAACCCTAAATCTCTATTCAGTTATGTCTAAAGCAATACTTCCCCTCTTATACCACTATTTATTCCAGGAGGTTTTGGGGGTTTGGTTTGGGTGCTAATGCTCATGCAAACCTGCATTCTTGTTTTGCACTTTGAGTGTTTTCATTCAGTCACTTAATATGAAAAGTACACTAAAATTGAATCTGTCTGGACTTAAATGTTCAGTGCTATAATTGCACCTGGATTTAAATATAGTTTCTAAACTAAAAAATATCAGGGAAAAAAAGTTCCAAGAAAAGTTTGAGTTGAAGGGATAAACCCTTTTGCATAGTCCTTCAAACATTCGTACTTGTCTTTCTGTCCATACTTAACAATTCCAGCAACATTTATCATTGATGCAAATGTTGGAAAAAATAGTGAATGAACAGCTAGAGGAAGGGGGAGAAGAAATCAGTTCCTGTATAAAACATCCTTACCACTTTGATGAGACCATGAGTGGTAAAACAAATGCAGTATGGGAAGAAGGAATCAGAAAGGCAAAAGGGAAAAAATAAGTCCATCTCAATTTACAATACTGAACATCAAGCTAAGAGTTAAGAACTGGTTAACACAGCTAATGGGTAGAAAAAATGATTACTACAATAAGGGTACCATTATAGCACCATCCACAAGCTCGAGACACAAAAGATTCTGAATAAAACAGAAGAGAAAGTGAAAAGATAATACCCTACCAAAGATACAGAATTTATCTGCCCTTGATTTTGCCATGTTCCCTCAGCGTACTTCCAGGGAAATGAAGGAAGATTCATGACATGGATGAGAATTAGTAGCAAAGGGCACAGCATCTAGAAAAAATATCAAGCAAAATTCACTTTCTGACAGTCACAACTTCTGTAAAGAAGGAAGTTGTTGGTTTCTGCTTGAAGTAAACCCTCTTTTCAAGAATAAAGCTTTCACAGAAAAAAATCCTGCTGCATTTAAAACTTCCTGTGTTAACATATCTTTTACATTTTGAACATCATCTTCTTTTAAAATCTTTGTTGACTTTTTGAAATCCATTCTGAACCATAAAGCAAAAATTAATTTATATGCTTCCATATTCAACTTGGGCAACTGAATCCTTTTTTTAAAAAAACAAAACCAAAATCAACAACAAAACACCAAAACAGCAACGAAAACAAACCAAAAAACCAAACAAAACCATATTCTCTATGGACAGAGACACTTAAACTTTAAACAGGGTTTTCTCTCTGCCTTCCTGAATTCCCACCTGAGGAAGGACAGGCTAAAGGCCATGTATGTAGACCTACCTTTACAAGGCAGACCAAAACCCAAGTCACACATGACTTCAGATTTCCATTCATTTGTTCCCTGTAAGCTATTCTTGTTTCTTCTGACAGACTAGCATTCCGTTACCTTCTGAAGAAGTTGGAGAGAAGAATATATGTTCTTAAAAACATGCACAAAGTGATGTGAAATTACAGATTACACGCAAAATAGTTTTGTTCCACTAAGGTTCAATCTTCTCTTTATGGATTAGCTTTTACAAAGCATGTATGGAATTGTATGTCTGTAACACCAGAACTACCAGTTTTGTAAGAGTTGTGTTGCTCAAGTTTTCAACACTTGATCTTACTCAAACAAGCTGGGTGCTGCCCTGGCCGTGCTGCTTTCAAAGGAAACTTTGCCACTGGCCTCGATGCAGTGGGGACTTAGCGTAGTACTCTTGCCAACCACGCAACTGTTGTTTTCTGCATACTGAATATATTTTTCTGGCAAATAGCAAATCACTAAACTGAAGCAGTTTAATCTCCTTTAAAGCTGCTGCAGAAAATAAAATTAGTCTGACAATTGCATCAGCATTAAAACTGCTTGGATAAGCCAAGTATAATCAAAGGCTGATAGAATATGTGTAACACCTTGCATTTAAAAATAGCCCTTTACACTTCATTAATCTCAAGGTTTAAACCAGATGATGGAGGTTTATGAGAAAATGAGTACTAGCTTTCAAACAGATCCTTTCTAAATTATTTATAGTTAAAATATATGTCAATGCTGCCATACAGACTTGAAAGTTGCAAAAATAATATAGCTGAAGTGAATACACCTAGAGATTACAAGGAGATTGCCAAGTCTGTAGGGCAGGGATCATCTTCTGTCTGTACTCTGAAATGCCTGCCAGGCTTTTGGGTGGTGTGAAAACACTGCATATAAAGTAACATTTTCATGAGGCATATGTAGCATAAAGGTCAGTCAATCAATCACGTTTTTCCAACTATGTCTCTTTCTGTTACAACGTGAACATTGTTATTTCACAAAAGTATTTCAAAACCAGCTGTTATTTTTAAAAGTCAGTGTTGTATTCTCATCAAATTCAATAAAAAGCCAGGAAATCCCTGGAATTAGAAAACCTATACAGCTGTCCTCTTATCCGTGTGACAGAAATGTAGATTGTGACTGCATTGTGCAGCTCTGAGCAGTGAACGCAGCTTTACAAGGTGCTTAGATTGAGTCTATTTCTTCTCACTTAAAGTTACATTATGTTAGACTTAAGGCATGCTTTATTTACATGCATTCAATCTCTAGTGGGAGTTTATATACTGTGCACTGGATAATTCTCTAAGTGAACAACAGTCCAGCATCAACAAGAGCTTCATGCAGAATACAAATAGAAAGCATTAGCCGACTACCTCCCAGGGACAGTGAGTTCCCCAGGCTTACGTTGGGGATGAGGATTGGTCGATCTGTTCACCCTCAGGGGCTGTCTGGAATTATAGATCAGGGACCTTATTGTCATACCCCAGCTGCTGCACAAAGCCACTAGAAGAAAGGAGATTTACGAGTATTTCAGCAGCACTGAACAAGGGATACAGAAGCTATACAACTGGGAGTACAGTGGCTCTAAATCTGTAGGCATTATGCAAAAAGAAAATGCAGAGTTCGGCATCAAGGGAGTTCTCCCAGAGCAATAGGACATCTTTGTAAATTCTCTAAAGAATAAATTTAACAGTTATTAAAAGAACAACACCCTGTTATTGCAGTCACTGAACTTTACATCACAAGGAAAGATGCAAGCGATTTTCAGAAAGACATCTGTCATTTAACAGTGACAGTGACCTCAGCACTGACATGCAATTCAAATCCCCAGTGATGGAAACAAATTAACCCCTTGGTACACAGTGGGTTGAGAACTCCAGCTTCAGGACTACTGCACACCATAACAGTACAGGCTATAGAAGGCTTTACCTTCAGACAAGTAGGAGACGGAATGAGGTATATTTTAAAAATTATAATTGCTGTACATAAACACATGACATTTAGCATCATGCTGCTGACAGTCTTCAAAAGGTGCAAAGGAATTTCAGTGGCAGAAATAAACTCTTCACTGAAAAACACTTATAACGTAGTTTTCCTACTTGTGTGCACAGTCCTTAAATACTAACATCTTTCATATATATCCATTTCACATGACATTCATGCAGGTACTCAGTCAGTCTGATTCAGAACTGGGATATCGAGAAATCCTGTGTAGTCCTTTCACTACGAACTGATACCATATCAGCCTGCAATGTGACCTGACCCTAAGTCCTATACACAGTCCTGAGAAAGCCTAGAGAGACATACAGAATATGTCCATATGTTCCAGATACTCACTAGATGTCTGCAGGGCAAAACAACAGACAAATCATAGAGATTACTCCATCCCATTGACTTCAGTAGCCCCAATGACATCTATGGGGAGTAGAACTGGACAAGCTCCAGCAAGACCTTCAGCCCTGATTGACCTCACCTCCCATTCTGTGCACTTCCACATAAAGAAGTTGCACAATACAAAACAAAAGTATCCCTCCTTCTGGGAAGGGTACCATACTCATTACTAGACAAACCTTCACAGCTAAGGCAGGCAACTACATTTACCCAGTGCTGAACTCAACTGTAGAAAATACTACCAATCATTGATTTGGAAAGCTCGCTCCCTCCTCCACAGAATCAACTGCACTTCTTGAACACTGACTTAGCCTCACAACACCTGAACTGACTATTCACTTTTTCCAAAGAAAAACACAGAAGAGAGACACGTAGTAGGAAACCTATGGTTGAGTCTGGCAAAGAACTCCCCTTACCTAACTTTACAGCTTCACCAATCTTTTCAGTGAGGAGATGCCAGTGTAGCATTACAGATAGCTTAGTAGTTAATAGGATTGTTCCTCCCCAACCTGCTGCCCCTTTTGAAGTTGTTTACTATGGCATTTAACAAGTGTGTTATTTCTCACTAACAGAAACAAAAAGTTACAGTGACAGACACAAAGGCTGAAAAACTGGGCAGTGCCATATGGAGCCTATGCAGCATACCAATGAAACCAGCTCTAGGCTTTTAAAATAAAATGTGGTAGAGATTGCGTAAGATTCTGCTGAGGGGGTGTGAAAACGTACAAAGACACTTCCCCTTGTTATTTGTTACAAATCCACCCTTGTCTGAATAAGAACAGTTAAAAGTAAATTAGCTTTCTAAAATACAGATTCTAGCTCAAGAAAAAATGTTCAGTCAGCTAACAAAACACAGCTGACGTGACCTAAGGTGGCTACACATTAGTGGTCCTCTCCAGCCTCATAAATCTATGGCCTTAACAGAGTAGGCAACTGTACTCCAGGCAAATAGTAACAGTGTGATAAACAAACTGGTCTGCCATCGCTGTGCCCTCCCTCAGAGCAATTCACTTCCAGATGGATGCCTTTAACAGACTAAAATATTCACAGTATGAAGCACATGTAGATCTTAAGGCACCTGGAAATTGTCCTGCTGCCACGTGTGTAGTTGCAGCTACATGATTATCTTAGCTATGCACTGGGAAATTCAAACAGGCTCCAACACGGTTCAGTCATGGCAGTGTGAACAGAGAAAGGCTGATTTACAGGTACTCTTGAAGGAACCTTACCAATTGATGGTTTACTGATATAGCAACCTTACAGACTGCTAACAAAAGGATCTGAACCACGACATTATCAGCTGGTGATGAAGGACATCTATCTAGGACCTTTCTGAAGGGGGAAGATTGAAAAGCATTGTACATTCACCACGATGCTCTTTTCTAATTGGAGCACATGGACATTGGTGGCTCCCTAGTCCACACAGCTGTTCTGATGTTAAAAATCTTTGACAAATATTCATTTAAATATGCAGCAGGTCATGCTTATTCACAATGTATGCATCCCTCCTGCCACCATATTACCCATTCTTAGCTTTTTTTGGTACTCCACAAAAGCTCCCAACATTCTTGACTTACCTTCACAGCTTTGGATATATAGAAAACCCTACAGACACAGAAACAGTTTGGAATAAGTGTTCTAGACTCAACAAAGGAAGAAGTAGGGGGTAAGGAGGAGTGAAGATGGCAAGTCTTCATAAAAAGAACAGGCACATTCGATGTGAAGACTCAAATGTTTGACCTGCAGGGGACCACAAAAGTAAGCAGGTTATTTATGCCTTGTTCTCCCATAACACTTGGTATTCTTCAATTCTGGAGAAGAATAAAGGAAAAAAAAAAAGAAAAAAGAAAAAGAAACAACAACCATCCTTCTGCATACAGGCAGAACTTCTGTTTTAAATCAGAATCACAGGATAGCAAGGGGTCTTGGGGTCTTGTTAAGAAGACTTCTCTTTTATGTTTTTGCCTCAGCAGATTTTGATGCTCCAGTTCACCCTCCAGGTATTTATTCCTTTTCCTGTGGGCATCAGCTTTGAAGTACCAAAGGATGAGATGAGGAAAGTTTAGATTTGTAGAATAAGATCAGAAGTGCTTTTGTTTTAGATGTTGGACTTCAGTTTATACACATTTTTATTTATACAGAAAGGCTTACTCTTTGGCTAGCTGTGTTTAAAACCAGTTAAATATGTTTAAAGACAGTTGAATTGAGCTGAAGGACTTCGTAAAATTATAGTTATTTAAAAGCAATGACAATATTGTAAACTAAAAAGAGGAAAATAATAGAAATTAAATTAAAAACTAATTTTACAGACTGTTTTAATTCACAAATTTAACAGATGATGTTATTCATATTTATACTTAACACAGCACATTGCTAACAAACCTGATGTAAAATTTCAGCCCTCTCACATGATATGGGGGACCTAATTGCAGGGTCTAGACCCAAGAATGCGTGGGATTTACCAAGCCTTTCCTTGCTTTAAGTTGGGAGGAGGCAACCGGGACAGACCCAACTCTCTGCTGGTTATGGGCATTCCTTACAGTAAAGTTTCTCCCTACAATCTAAAAGCTGAGTGGGTGAGGACTTCATTTAGTGGATGGATAACCACTTGAAGAAAAGCTCTGGATCCTTTATTTTAGTGCTGCTTAAAAAGAGGAGGCATTCCAGCATCTGAAAAAATAATGGAAGATTAAATTGTCATTTTAAGCAAAGCTTGCTAGTGTTTTCTAGAAGTCTGTTGGCGGAAGACAGCAAGAAAATGTATAGCTATTTCAGCAAGCTAAAAATTGATTTTATTTCTTCTTAAACTGTAAGCAATACAGGAAAAGCCAAAGCAAGAGAAACTAATTCAGTCCTTTGAGTAGCATGAAAACAAGATGAATATTATACTATTTCAGAAAGCTGAAAACCAATTTATTCTTAACTGTAAATACAGTTAAAGCCAGAGCAAGAGAATCTACAGGCTCATTTCAAGACTTCAATCCTTTGTGTAGCGTGAAAACAAGCCAAATGTTACATGGGTGTGATGCTAACTGTTCTGGAGTTACGCTGCATAGCAAACAGTTGTACATATAAAGTACACATACTGGGCTGCAATACACGTAAGAACACACGCAGGTGGTAGCTATTCAGTATGTGTAAGCAGCACAGAGATGTGCCTACATCTTTCTGCTGTACTGTACTCACTGTCTTGTGGCTTCAACCCTAAGTGAGTGAAACAAAAACCACGCCAAGAAGAAAAAAAATTTTTTTCAATACTTCTCAGAGCAAAAAACACACTTAAGAGTTCTAGCTCCAGAAAGAGGGAGTTGGAACATGAGACAAGTTGAGTGTATTTCTTCAGCACATCTATGAACCAACACACCATTAAGCAGTGTCCTGTAAAATATAGCAAGGGACATCTAACAGAAATAAAGCAGCAACAGTGTCACTGTGCAAGTAAAAAGCCTTGCCATTCTTGTATGAATCCTCACTCGAAACATTCCATGCAGTTTTGGCTACTCAGGTCAGAGATACCATACCTTCTCTGTTGATTCCACTCAGGACAGTAGAAAAAGAGGTCATGCACTGGAACAGGATTATGGAAAGATCTTGCTTGTAATCTAGAACATTTTTTATTCCCCTGACGTGCTTTTAAGCAACCTGAAATACTTGTCACCTACTGTCACTTGTTTACCAATTGCAAAATTCAGATCTCTCAATATTGCTTCCAGGATAGGACCTATACCCACCCAGCTGCCTAAACTCCATCCAACTGCTTTTCCTTAATCAACCAAGAAACAGCAACCAGTCACTACCTAGAGCATGAACCATCAAAAACTGCATATGAAGCCCGGTCTTCCACTGACCTTTTGTTTAGTTAACCTGGTCTTTAGGAATGGGGGATACAACTATGTTCTCCAGTTGTTTGTGGTTAATCTGTATCACTTGGGATAGTCAAGATCCCAAGGTTCTTTAGAAAAGTATCTAGGGAAAGATGTGTGTTACTCCAGCCACTTATAAACAGTTAGGAAGTTGACAGCACGTAGCTAGTGAATGCAAAGTAAAGTGGAAAGGTCTCTTCACAGAGGTGTGTAAATAAATATACCTATATATTCTGTCGGGCCCCTTCATCCAGAACTGCCTAAAACTGTGGTCTTTATTTGTGAGGTTCTGAAACAAACAAATGCAGTCTCCACTCAATTGGAATAACTGGGGCAGGGGGTGCACATCATACCTGAAATGTGTGTCACCTGGAATAGGCAACCATCACTCCCTCTGAAATTATTTCCATATTTTGTTACTGATGTAAGGAATTAATTTAAGGTGATGAAAGATTAGCTACAAAAGGTACCCAGGGACTCCAAAGTTCCTTCTAAGCCTACAGAAAAGCATAATTTTGCCCAGTGTAACAAGCAGTTCCCTTCCTTCCTCCAAATCTATAATCTAAATTATCATTTAACATACTTTATAGGTGAGAACTACCAGTATATACAAGTCAATTATGTATTTTAGATTACCAGTGAAGTCAAGAATGCTTACAGTTCAAAGATCCAGAAGGTCACAATGGATAAAATTACTGCATCAAAGGAAATTAAAGTACTGAAATCTTTGTTAGAAGGACTCAGCTGTTTAGAAGCAACTTTATTCTCTCCAACTAGTAAAGCCATAGACAAAGACAAAAGACCCACCACTTGCAGAAAACCAAGCAGCATCTTAGTTCTAACTACTTCAAAGAAGTCCTCATGCTAAAGCTCTTGCCAGTTTCTAAAACACTGATACAGTTACTACTAAGTTCTCTGTGAAGAGATCAGCATCTTCCTCTTGTAGGGCAAGAGATCTACAAATGGAACACAGAGTGATCAGCTTGTAAGGCAAAAGGGGAGATTACACCTTAAAAGTAATGTGAATATGAATCTTGAACCTAGCCTCAAGATCAAGAACTGGAAAATTAATGTTTAGAGATCTAGGGAGCACTCTTATTTTAAGCTTACATACGTGCAGGCTTAACAGATCTTTTGACCAATTTATGCTAACTTTTAGTTCCAAGCTAACCCACTTATAGGTACAGCAATCAAGTCTACAGAATATTAGGGTTTTTTTTCAAATGGAAAAATGTAAGCCACATAAGAAACAAGAAGTCAAGGCACTAAACTTGGTTTCCTCTCTTTCCTCACAATGTTGTATTTCCTGCTTTCCACGCTATTCTAAAAGGCAACAGCTAAATGACTACAATACACAGTATTCTTCAAACCTGACTGCTACTACACATTCTGGTGGCCTAATACACAAATCAATATTCCACCACAATTCATGAACACTTTTCCCCAGTTCTACAATAGATGACTGAAAAAGCAAATGGAATTAAAATGCTTCTAACCAATCTAACCTCTGCGCCCCGCCCCTTATACCACCTGCATACAGCAACAGCTACAAATTAACACAAAAGTTCTCCAAAAGAAAGGTGCACAAATTATAAGATTTTGAAAAACAAACAAAAAAAATCCCCATAATGACCACAAGAGACAGTACAGTCACTTCTGTCAAGTTACCACACTTAGGGAAAAATTACGCAAGTTACCCCAGCTGTAGTTAGAAATAGTTAAATCAGACATTTCCAGTCAAAAGCTAGATTAGAAGGAACTGTGGAAAAAAAAAAAACAACAATTGTATTTATACATAATTTCTAAAATAGACAACAGTGCACTGCATGAATACCTACTGAAAACATGCTTCCCCATAGGCACACTAGGAAGGCTAAAGTGCTTATCTGTCCTGGTATGTGCAGTCCGAGTACGTCAGATATCAGCAATAAAGAACATGAGTCAAAAAACAAATTGTAAATATTTTCAATCACAGTATCAATTAAGATTTGATTAGAAACCAATTTGTCGGTCACCATTGAAAAATACTTAACTATAGACACTTCAAACAGTAACATTTCTGAAGTGTTTTATTGCTACAAACCGGTACATCTTATCACAAAAAGCTACAAGGCATATTATAACACATACTCTATTATACAGAGTGCAATGCAGTCCCCAAAACAGCCACACTCAACAGCATAATTTTTGAAGGTACTAACTCTGTACTAAGAGGTAAATATGATATGCTTATGCCATACAGCATTTTAAATATTTACCCCACAGACCCGCCTTTCTTTTCAAATGATTAGACCAAAAATTATTATATCCAACTTTCAATACACACACCAAAAAATAGGATGCTTAAAAAAATATACAACACAATGTTTAATCAGCTTTAACAGTCAATTTTCTATAAAAAGCTCAACTAAAATAGTCTTAATTTCATTTTAAACAAAATCAGAAACACGGAGGAATTATATAAACAAGTTCTCCACAGAATGGAATGCATGCATACGGTGGGGAATCTTCCACGTCATTTGAGACTACTAAAAAGTCTTAGCCACTTTAGAGCAGAAATTAAAAGCTGGTTTGCCCCCCCCAATATATTTTCATTCTCTTGCACTTAGTTATCTTCAGTGTGGTCTAAAGTGAAGTCAGTTTGTTCTTCAGTTTCTTCTTCTTCCTCTTCCTCCTCTTCTTCCTCACCCTCAGCTGGCTCATCAGCTTTCTCCTCCTCTTCTGTCTGTTGCTCCTGAGCTTGATCGTTAATTTCAAAAGGATTTTCACCCTGAAGCAGAAGATTGAAAACAAACACTTTGATATTTATTTCTAATATAAAACAATATATTTATTTCAGTGAATGAAAAGGGCAGCTACAAAGAAATGCTGTTTTATACAACTTTTTAGATAGGGTGTTGGGTTCTTTCCCAGAAGAAAATAAAACTAGATTCAATTTAAAATTAGTGGTGCCTCATTTTTATATACACTGGATCCTGGGATCCCAATAAACTGTTTTAATCAAAGTAGAAATGGCATTGGGAAAAAGCTTAAGTATGCTACACACAAACTTCAACTTAACTTCAACATTTAGCTAATTAAAATTACATGGTTAAGTTTCAGTATGTTTTTTATTAATAACTACAGCTGCTTCCTTTTTCCCCACAATTAATATGAAATCTGAAGAGTTTCCTTCTGGTTTTCCTTATTTACAGTATTTATTCACTCCGAATAAATCTATCAAAAATGCAAACTCTTCAGTAAACAAAAAAGAAATATAAAATTAATTAATTACATTGACTAGCCTGAAAATACATTCCATTGCTGATCCATAAAAAAAAAAATTCAAGCAGATTTCTCAGACAGTATTTTCAATACTTCAGCATTCTAGTTTAACATTTTCTCTATTTCATACAATAATTCAGTACAAGACATACCTCAACTTGTTTCAGGTATTTAAGAACTACAAATAATCAATAAATAAAAAAAAGAACAACAACATGAGGTATTAGGAGTTTCTTTGCTAAAGCTCCTTTCACATTCAAACACCTGACAGAGCAAGTCTGATGTAAACAGATGAGACCAATCACTACCTACTGTAGGACTGGAGAAAAAAAATTGAGTACTAGGCTCCTTCTTTTTTGCTTAAGTATTTTTACTTCAGTTACATTTTTCAGGTAGTGTTTTCCAGGTGGCCTAAAAATCACTGAAAAATTAGAAAGCTATAAAAACATTTACCAAAAGTCACAAAGAAAAAAAAAGTTTGCTTGTTAACCAAAAAAAAAAAAAACCAAAAAAACCCCACAACACACCTAACCCTAGTCAAACAGACAAAAACCAAAAAAAAAAATCACATAGGCATAAACTCAGATTTACAGAGTAACCCAAAGAAAGCAGGATTCTTTGAGACCATGCTATTTCAAGTCCCAGGGTAATTTTGTGTACGGATCTTGTAATGCCCAGCATATAGCACTTTGACGGTAATGTCTGTTGAGCCCAAACAACTCATAACCTACTCAAAGGCACAGCTGCCATATAGCAAACCCATGAATAAAGTAGTATTTAAACTTCTTTAAGATACTAAGTTTGGCTTTTTTAGAAGTAGTTTCTCACAGTTAAGGGTCACGTACATAAAAAGCTGGTATTGTAACTTATCCGAGCCTTATGAAAACAAGAAAATGCCACATCTCAGTTAAAATTCATGCCACTTTTGGACGATCCACTACTACTGCTAAGTACCATGGCACTACAGAACAGCATGGAGTATTTCACTGAGGATCTGTGTGTCAAACACTGAAATATCAAAAATAACTCGGTACATTGTTTCATGGGAAGCAAAATAAAAAAAGGAAAAAAAAAAAGGGAAAAGCAAGGGCCCAAACCAACTCCAATATAACATCAATGGAAAGCATTGTGATCTTATAAGATCTGAGGATCTTATTAATGTTTACAATAATAAATATCTGCAGGGTGGGTGTCAAGGAGAAGGGGCCAGTCTCTTTTCAGTGGTGCCCTGGGATAGGATGAGAGGTAATGGCAGCAAGGTGAAACACGGGAAGTTCCACCTCAATGTGAAGAAAAAGTTCTGTGAGAGTGACAGAGGCTGGAAGAGGCTGCCCAGAGAGGTTGTGGAGTCTCCTTCTCTAGAGACTTGCAAGACCCCCCTGGATCTGTTCCTGTGTGTGTGGCCTGCCCTGGGTGTTCCTGCTCTGGCGGGGGGGGGGTTGGACTCAAAGATCTCCAGAGGTCCCTTTCAACCTCTACCATTCTAAGATTAAAACAAATAAATAAATAAATGTGAATCCAAACCTTAATTCAAGAAGGATTAGTGCAACTCCCCAGAATTCTACTAATCTACTTCACATTTATTACAGAAGTGTGAAAGACCTCCTGACTGCAAGGCTTCTAAATGCCATTTTCCTTTGGTTTTCTATCACATTTAGGTATAGGAATAAGGGTTTCCAGACACAGACAGAAAAAAAGCAAATTGCTGAGGTAAGAATTCTCCACCTCGTTACCTTCAAATACATGCTCACCAGTCGCCATTACTATGAGAAGGCAGGTATAGTAGGAGTTTCATACGGCCTAATAGAGATCACTGATTCCTAGCAAAAGAAAACTAAAGGTGGCCTTTCTCTGGAAATGATTTAGAAGTGTATCAGAAGCCCTTTTATAAGTGTGACAAAAGGAAAGATTAAAATCCTCACATTTCTAGGCTAGGCATGATAGGAATTGTAGCTAAAGTATGCACTTCTGAAAGGACTATTTCCACACTCCTGCAGACAACTTCTGACTGTCCCTGACTCTTGAGGACAAGCTACAAAAAATTGTTACTTTCATTCACAGTATGTCGCTTCTGGCTAACCTAGCAGAAGTGGATTCAGCACTCTACTTCTGGCTGAACAGATCTCTATACAATAATAACAGTACAAAAAAAAAAAAAAAAAATTAAGTTGCTATCCCCAACTGCTTTTTCAGAGAAAAACGCACTTTTCAAGTTTTCAAACTCAGGAAAAAAGTTACAGCCCTCAAGGGAAAGATCTTAACGACTGCACTTTTTTCCAGTGATGTAGCATCAGAGACATCCAGCACAGCATGCAGAGCCTATTTTGATGCTAGTTGATTTTGACAGTCACACTGGTCCCGTCTTCCCAGTTGGCTTTAAACAACAAAATAAAAAAACCCAGAAAACAAGAACATGGGCACACCACTGAACTGCTGCTGTGACACTTTATGATGCTTACAGAGCATAAAAACACAAACAGATAAGTAGTTTATTCCCAAGAGATGCATTCTTTGGGTTCCCTGTCTCCAGAATATTTAAATTGCAGAGAAAACTTAAGAGTGTGAACTGATATTCAGAACAAAAGCTTCAAGATCCAAATGTCTCCAGAAACCACTCTATTTACAACAGGTCTCAAAAACCTGACCCAAAAAGATACTAAAGTCTTCCTAACTAACCTGGTACTTTAGAATGTCTTCACTAATACACATGACCAAACAGTCCTGGGATTGAGTGATAAAAAACGTCAACCACTGTGATGCTTCTCTTCAGCAATATCCAAGTAGCTTTTAAACACAGACATGGTTCTACCTAGGAATTTTTTCTAAATGGTCCACAATTAGCAAGAGATGGTCATGACTTCTTCCAAGTGAGAACTTTTTGCCTGAGAAACAAGATAAGTCTTTTTTATCTCCTTATTATAAAGGGACTTGCTGCAGATTCATAAAACTTCTAGGATGTCTGTTTCAGAGTGGCCAGCAGGTGGGTTGTTGTAGACTTCCCCCCTTCCCCTACTCTTTACAATATGGATATAGAAGAGTGAGGAGAAATGAAGAACTTAAAATACAGAGAGTACATTGAAAGCATAAAAAGGTACCACACAAGATCAACACCAGGAAAACCATTTAGAAGAATGGCCAAGGTAATAATCAATCCTTCCAAGGTTCTTTGATAAATGTTTCTATGGCAAAGATACCAACAAGAGATTAAAAAGAAAGGTTCCCTGCATGCGAAGGACAGGAAGCAAACAACATGCTGCTAATTTAAGCACTGAATTGGATTTTCAATTATAGAAATTAAAAAAAAAAAAGGGGGGGGGGAATGATATAGTGTTAAAAAATAGTTACCAGCATTATTAAGATCATAAAGATCACATACATGTTTTGACACCTGAAAAGTTCTGGTACAGTAATTTTCCAGAAACTGTAAACAGCAATGCAGACACCAGCTCCAAAGCAGCCATACAGGGAGCAGAAAAGACATGATACAGAACATGATAGTCCTAGCAGTGGGGTCCAGCAGAAGATAGAATTATTCCAATAATAATAGATACAAAGCAATTCCATTAGTAAACTAAGGACATGTTTAAGAAACACTGTTCACCATTATCATCCCTGTTACTCTCATCATTAGCTGTGGCCACTAACTGCTGTGAAGTTCAATCTGCAACTTTGTTTTTTCCTTTCCCTTTGCAACTCTATCCACTAACCAGCATCCTAACAAAGATCAGAGAATTCATAGAACACCAGGAGCTCTTGTAAAGGCACATTTGCTCAAGCTGACTTCCGTAGAGCTCGGATATGACTTCCAAGTAGCTTGAAAGAAACCAAAAAAACTCAACACACAACACGTAATTATTTTAAGCTAACTCCACATAGATCATTCCATTTTCAGTGGACATGACAGACACCTTTACCATGTTATAAAAAAGAAATTAAAAACATACACAGGAAGCCACACAACATTGACTCAGTGAAATTTACCATTGACACTTTTGCTACAGTTGACATGCCCAAGCCTACAGAACTAGCTGAAAGATTTATGTTCAAGTATGCACCTACAGGTAATACTACTAAGTTTGTATCTATTTCTTCAGAAGAAGATTCCACACTGGAATTTGAAAATCTAAAATGAGTTCATATTTTGAAATTGTAAGTTTATTTAAAATGGGCATATCTATTTGCCCGCTTTCCTTCTGCACACACTGCAACCAACCTGGGGAGCAGCCTCTGGTTGGAAAGATTAAATCAAAGGGCAGAAGAGATTTTCAGGTAAGCACTGGGTAGAGCAGTAAGTCCCAGATAAAATGGCATTTTACTCAAAAGAAGTGGTCAAGGTGTCCCAAGTGAGACAGCAGTTACTCCAAGTGATGATGATTGGCAAGTTTCCGCTCCCCCTTCGACCAGTTTCCCACTAGGGGGCTGTACAGGACAACACACATGGATACCAGGCCATAAGGAACATCAGAAGAGGCAGCTGGAAAGACATCCAGATATTCCAGGCTGCGGTATCTGATCATTTGCTACCTTTTCTTAACAGACACAGAACACTTGTCTGAAACTGATTCACGTGCCCATAGAGAATTTTGCATGATGTGACTAATTTGACATTTTAAATCACAATTAACTTCTGCATTGGCTCATACCTTGTCCTACTTCTGCAACACAGTACTGCTGTGTCTGAAAGAGTCTATTGTTTGAGAACTGGCACAAGAATCAACCAGTTAAAAGTAACTACAGAAATAGCTAACAGTACTACAGAAAAAGCCACTGCACTGTCCCAGAAGGGAAAAAAAAAAAAAAAACCCCACCAAAAAACCCATCAAAATACATTTTGCTGAAATGAATTCACATACGTTTCTCAGGCCATGAACCTGCAGCACACGCTGCCATGCCTTTTAAATTATCTGATCACAACAACTGCTGTTGTAAGCTTTCTTTTTTCATATGCTGCCATAAATCCTAGAACTTCTATTGAATAAAAGCATCTAGAGTAGTGTGTGCAATGTACTTCAGTACAAAGCCACACACTGAAGACTTTGCTTCTAACCATAAAGACTGATGCACTGGTAAAGTGTTTTGTGCTCTGCAGTTAATATTACATATAGAGTTAAAGACAGTGATTATGCTTTCCTAAAGCTTGATTTTTTTTTTTTTAAGAGCATATAATTAAAAATTGACTAAATATACATATGAATGGTAAACCAAAACCAAAAGCTGGTAAATCTGAAGGTGGTCATTTTTTTCTGCAAAGTTATCCAAGAAAATGATCTGAGACTGGCCAAATAACTTAGAAATACATTTCATCTGTGAGCGACCCAGAAGGCAGAAACAGAAGACAGAGCACTGAAGTTAAACTCCATCAGCAAGGAGGAAATAGTGGTAAAGCAAACATAGCAAACATTACAGGTGGCTCTTTTCCATTTGCTTCTTACCTTCACATACAGCTCATATCGTGCCTTGACTATAGGATTATTCAAGATACTGGTGGCAGTAAGAACACTCTCCCTTTTTATTTGTTCTCTGTAGGCCTAGGAAGCAAATTTTATGGTGAATAATCATCATAAACCTATTACAATTGTCACACAAATCTGAATTCGTGGTCAGTTTCTGTAAGGAAAATAATGAACATATTGTAGCATGAAATGCCCATTCTTACCATTTCAGTTCAAACCACATAATAAGCTCAGTTGATTTGGGTAGTGTTTATAGCTTGTTGCTTTAGCCTGATCAGAAGACATAGTCATGTCTTGCCTGTATAAAGAAATACAACCACACACCTCTCTACAACCACAGTTACCTGTTCTCATCTACAGATAACACGCATGCTCTTCTTTCACAGCCTAACACTGCTGGAGATGTCCCTGCTTTTTGCAGGTGGGTTGGACTAGATGATCTTTAAAGATGCCTTCCAATACAAACTATGTTATGATTCTATGATACTCATAATCACAGAAGCTCATATATAAATAGCGTATTACTTTGTCAATCTTGCTTACTATAACAAATGTTTTTTTCCTATCATGCTACTCTCAACCCTTCTATCAACCTAAAAAGTGTATCATTATAGACTGTCACAGAGACCACTACCGTACTGCTGTTAATTCTAAACTCCTCTCACTTTTCTGTCATTCATCTAGTGGCCATCCCAGCCCTAATCCTTGACATTAAATCAAAAAGACGATAGCCAAGAAAAAAGTAAGATGCCAGTTTTGTTACCTTGATGGAAACATATGTATTATGTTTTGCTATTTGAACAACAAATCTTTACAACAGTTAATGTTAGTAAAAAAAACAAACAACAACAAAAAACCCCACACAAAACCAGAGTTCCCATAATAGAAGAAAGTCATTCCTAGTAACCTTCTCTGGACTCAACTGCTATCAGCAATTAAGCACACCATCATTTCATTAACGGGGCATAGTTAAGCACTAGCTACTTCACAAGACATGTTTATAGAGTGTAACAAGGACATTCTAGCTTTCTACAGAACAAGTAATACCAATAAGAACACAGAAATTATTTGCACCAAGTACCATAACACTTCTCATCTACTATTAGATCATGCTCCTTTTTTTTTTTAAATAATATGTCATATCTTACTTGTTTTCCTTTTGTGTGATCAGGAGATTTTAAGTGCTGTTGAACAGAACTGTGTAATGCAGGAACATACACACTGCAAGCACTGCAGTGAACAGTCTCAACTTTCATCATATGGTCATCAGCAGTAACCCCTGTCAAAGAAGATGCAATGAATTAGTAACACAAAATCTGTTATTCTAAGAAGAGGGGAAGAGACCACTGGTTGCTTTATACTGGAAAATTAGAGCTCTCGTTTGTTAACAGGTCAAATTGAACCACAGGGGAATATACACCCAAATTCAGGCATCAAAACTAGTCTCTCTGAAAGCAATGTTGAAGAAGGAAGTTTTTCCACTTGGATACTTCATCTCCTCTTCTCCATGGACTATGTATGAGACCTGGGCAATTATGTTTGCTGTCTCAAGTTATGATATACAAACACCTAACTGACTAATAGAGAAAAATAAAAGTGATCAAATTGAACTATCTAATGTACAAAAATACCATCTACTTAAAATCAACATGAACTAATAGCCTTAATAATGCATATTTTGACACAAGAAACAAAGCTTCACCAAAGCAGTTGGATCTACTTTACCCCTCATAAGAACTACTTTATTTCTTTGTCTCCCCTCACGACAAAGAAGCAGCAAATGAAACCAATTTCTCTTGCAAATTTAAATATTAGCTTACCAACAAAATGTTCTGATCAAAAAAGCAAACAAGCCCTCCAGTACTTAAGGAAAATACACAAAATTAATTTGGGAGACTGTCAAGATGTTGGCTATAACCATTCTGGTTTTAAGAAGCTTTTAGCATTTAAATTCAAATTAAGTAAGAGTCAAATACCGTTATTACCTAAAGAAAAGGTACTGTGGCTCTAACACATCTTTTGAAATCCCTCAAGCAAAGGACAAAGAAGAAGAATATAGCACAGCAAGGCAGGGACACAGAAAATGCTCTAGAAAACTGTCTGTAGGGTAGCCAAGGGGAAAAAAAATTCACATCAGGTGCATCTTGGATAGTCAAGACAGTGCTCAAACTCCTGCTTTTGTCAGCATCCCTCAAACAAGCTACTATTCCACTTACATTATTCAGATCCTTGGCATCACATTTGACCGTTATCACCTTACTGCTTTATTACATGCTCTCCTTCAGTTTATCTGCACCAACCTGTTGCCACTTCTCATGCATTATACTGAGTAAGTATGCAGCAAACCCCACAGAACTATGTTTGTCAAGTACCTAGCACAACGGCATCTTACTTCAACTAGGCTACCTGGATAGCAAACATAAATGAGATTTGCTATCTCACACTGTGATTACACACCACAGCATATCAGAAATGAAGTAAGGAATCCCACCCAGGTACAGAAGCGTGAAAACTAATCCTTTTAATCCAAACATTTTATCAAATTCAAAGAAGAATGAAAGGAGAAAAAGACAAGCAGACCTGCACGGTACGCACATTCACATGAAAAGCACTACTCACCTTCCATTATATCCTTTTCAGCAGCTTGAGCATTTTCTGTTTGGTTACTTGTCTGTTGCTTACGCATAGCTGTCTTCTTGAATTTATTCACCATACACTCCTACAGAGAGAATCAGGAAAAAAAAGAGAAATAAAGTAACACTTTTGATGTACAACTCCTTATATTGCAATAGCAACCTACATTTAAAACATTACTCAGAATAGCTCTTTAATAAACAGCAATTAATTGCTGTTACTTAAGGCACTAATTTTAATTGTAAAAGTAACATTATGCTACAGACTCTGAATGTGCTTTTAGTAACACGCGCTGTGCCAAAAGTTATCTGCAAAAGGAATTATGATGATAAACTAAGCATATTTTGAAGATAAATGTTCAATTACAATTACAATCTAATGTAAAAGCATTATACAGAGATCAAAAAACCCAGCTGTCTTACATGAAGAAATTCCATCACTATTTTGTCAAATTTGGTTTGCTTCTGGATATGATCCAATGTTTCCTGGTGAGCTGCACTCTCCAGATGTGACTCAATTTCCTTTTCTTCAAATGTTCGAAATTTGCAAAATGAACAAGTAAATGCCATTCTATCAAAAGAAATACATTAAATAATATTATTATTCAATAAACACTCTTCCCTCTCTCCTAAAAAGTATGAGGGCTTGACAACCTGATCAGGAAAGGAATGGGAAAAGCATACTTTAAAGAAGTCTAAGCAAAAAAATTAAAAACAAAACCAAACAAAAAAAAAACAACAAAAACCCATTTTTTTTAATGGTATTTACCATTATGAAGGGTAACTGCTATAAGAAACAAATTTAAATCAGGCCAGTCCCACAGCAATGAATTATCTATGCAGAAGATGAAAACTGTTGAAATCAGAAGCTTGCCATTTAAAAGCCACGTTATTCTGTGAGTGTATGTCACAGCTCTCTGATTTGTGTCACCTTTTGTAGCGCTTCTCCTAGTCAAGATAGTCCACAGTTTCCTAACTACAAAGAGTCAAAATAATTCTTTTGAAGACCATTTTCTGTACAAAAACTTTATAATCTTTATAAGGAAATACAGCTTCCTCAGTATAATTAGGAAAAATTCACAAACTGCACTGACACAGAACAGTTTTCTACAGTGCTGGCTGTTAGCCCACTCAGCTGTAGCAAGATTAAGAAAAGTTACGTAACTGTTTACTTATTTTTGCTACAAAATAGCTCACTATGTATACAAAACCAGAACAAAGTAAATTTCTAACATTAAGTCAGCATGAATATATATTTAATTGAAATACATACTCCAAAAGCAGTACTATTTTAAGCTGCTTTAAGTGTGCACCGATTCACTTGCTGGGGAGAAAGTGTTAGGAAATTGTGTATTTTCTGACACACCAGAAGTCCAGTGAAATATACAGTTTCACAGTCACAGGATTTGGGTGTTATGCTTTAGTTTGAGGGTTTTTTTGTTTGTTTAGGTTAGTTTTTTGGGTTTGTTTTGGAGGTGGAGGGTTTGGGGGGGGGGGGGTTTGCACTCATTTCTCCATTGCATTTTGTTTTAGTACAATCAGTCCAAAGATTCTTTCAGAAAAGAAGACATTCTGACAGAAGGATAAAGGGGTAGGAAAACACTGCACATATGACAAAAGTTATAGCACAAACCTGTATCCATCACCATATTTTTCACTGTTTTTTTCCCTTCTACGCCTTTGCTTCTCTCTTCTGGCCTCAATTCGCCGCTTTTCTTCTTCCTCACTTTTAGCTTCTCCTTTGCCATCTTAACACACAGTAGAAGAATTTTAAGTGTTGTGTTCAAAAAATAATCAAACAAGAAAAAACACCAGAAAAAAAAAACACAACGAATAGAAAAACCACACCCAAAACAAAACCAAATCCCCAGAATTATCTGACTTTCCCATCTCCTCCACAAACACCTCAAAATGCAGAAAGAGCCTCTATCAAAGTGGTTTAATGGCTTATTTAAATGACAGAAATATTTAGAGGAGGAAAAAAATTTAAATAAAAAAAAAAGACAACCAATTTAAACATTTGCTTCCGACAACACAAGCTTAGTAGTTCAGGGATTAGACTCTAGATTAAACTCATAAAAGTAAGGAAACGTGGAGTTAAAGCAAACTCTGCCCTGTTGTATCTAGTTATTAAAGGCCTCTTGAAGAAAGTGACCAGGAAAGGGTACTGGGAGTGCACGGGAAGAAACACCTTATTTAAAACTCTACATGGTTTTAGAGCACCACTGCTACAAAATCCCCCTACATAAAAATAAACTATCTAAAGCCATTCTCTTCTGCTGAGAAGGCAGCTTCCAAAAGCACAAGTCCTCATAAAGCAGACACGGTAGTACTTCATTAGGTATGACAGCCAACCTAAACTTCGGCATCTTTATTATTTTTCCCCCAACAGACTTTTCTTTTCACAGTAAAATGTTCTGAAGATTTTCAGCTGAAAAAATAAACCCATGAAGGAAGAGCTAGCTGAGGAGTGTGTAGACCAAAAAAAAAACAAACAACCCAAAACCAAACAAACAAAAAAACACCCACACCACACAATGAAAACCCAACCAAACAGTCAAAGAACATTAAATTATCACCTGGTATGTAAGTAAGAATGCAAGCAAATAAAAGACTAGAAATTGGTTTTCTAAGAACATTGACTTTTTACATAAGTGTACTTATGTTTTCCTTTCCTACATCTGCTTTAAAAGCCTATGAACAAAGGGAAACAATTAGAATATTATTCAGTGAGTAGATTTAGAGCAGGAAATAGAGCATCACTTAGTTTTCTTTTACAGTCCAGCATTAGAAGAGAGGTCAGCCTCCACGAAATCTGCCTCCACTCAAACTGCTACAAAAAGGAATGTACAGCTGCATAATAATAAAACCAAAAAAACCCCAAACAAACAAAAAAAAGACTTGCAAAAAGTTCAGTGACTCCAGAAGTATCCATGAGTATGGGAAAAGATTCCCATTGACTAATAGCTTACACTTCATTCCTGATTGCTACAAAATGAAAAACCTTGAGGTAAAGCACTTCAAAACTTACTCTGATCCAGAAAGAAGAAAAACTCCTTTCCAAATTGCACTAAAATAAATCTTTCAAAAACTTAAAAAAATGACCATCTACCCACAGAGCCAATTCTTGTTACCAACTGAAATTTCACTTGGTGTCTTTGCCATTGACCCTGGAAATATGCAAAGGATCACTGGTTTTACTGCTGTAAAATTCAGATGGTGTGACAGTCTGTGGAGTGAAATGGTCTATATCTTGTCCCTCAAGCTCAAAAATCCAATTGCCTGTCCTGTTACAAGCCGGGGAAAAGAACCCTGAATCCATATATCAACTGGGACTCCCCAGTGAAGCTCCCACCTTCCTTCAGTGCACATACACAAACTTTTAAAATGTAAAAAACCCCAAAACAACAAAACCCCCTAATTTTTTAAAAATTTATAAATTACTACTATTTCAAGAAAAGAAACTCTGATCAGTCGGTTGCAAATTTCCAGCATTCCTTACCATCAGATCAGACTACATACCCAACAGGGCAGCACACAAGGGAAAGGGGCATAAAAATAGCTTCAGCCTTAACACTGGATTACTTTGTGTATGTGTTTGAAATTACTAGTTAATATACGGTTTAACTGATTTTATGTAAATAATAATTAACCTATTTCATTAAGACTGCACATGAAAGAGCCCCCGTGTTCTTGTGAGCAGCTCTCTGAGTTAATGAAATCCACTTTCATAAAAGCAACTCACCTAGGATTTAAGGGTGAGGTTGATCAGCTAGTGGAATAAATAATAGGATATGGGTGAGGAATCGGTGGGTAAACAACATCTAAGCAATGGAATGGCAGTAAGTATAGAAGACCATTAACATAAATTTCACTAAAATTAAAACAAATCAAAACACAACATACAGAGATGATCAGAAAGCAGAGAGACAATAAGCATGTAAAGAACAAAACAAGTGATGGGATGGATGTTACAAACAATCATCTTCTCCATGGCCTTAATTTATACTCTTAAAAAACCAAAACAAAAAACAGTCATGCTACTCAGTAACTGAAGGTCATACATACAGGCTTACTAAATCTATTCACTCAAAGTCACACAAATAGAATACCTACAATACCTTACCTCACAATGCAAACTGACTTACCTCCAAAAGTCTGATATCCGAGATCATAAGCATCTCTTGTAAAGTCTTCATATATAACAACTGCACCACTTGTGTCCACTTCAATTTCCTAATAAAGTCAAATCCATAAATTTTGTAAGGAAACCAAAAACGACAAAAAAACCCAAAACCCCAGAAAATTATGTCATTCTAATTCCAGAAACAGACAGTGCAAATCACTTGATTTCCAGTAATCTAATACTTGCTATTTTTATCAAATATGACATGGAAGAAAGTATATTGAGTATCTAGTTAGACTCAGTACACAAACACCTCAAGCTATAAATTTCTTCTTAATGCCTTGAAGTCTTCCTGAACTAGTTTTACTATCAAAGTTCTGCTTCCTATATAAATGTTCTGTCTTTCAATCCAGACTTTTAAATACTTAGTTGAGAATATGGTAATACCTCCACTGAAAAAGAAGGAAATTATCATTCCAGTCTTTCAAGATGGAACCAATATATAGATACACATACATGCTTAGCTTACTAGCCACACTCTTCCATATAGTAAGAACTGATCTTTCTGTAGTTGGGAACCTTTGTACCCTATCAGAGAACACCTGTTAGCACAGATTCTTTTATTTACCCCTTCTCCTTGATCTATATCTTATCTATGCTTCCTCACTGCTGTTTAGTAGTGTCCCTGTCAGTTTGTATCTTATTTCCCAACCCAAAGCAGGTTGTAGGTGTACGAATTCAAGCCGACTACCTATGACAACATGAGAAGTGTTCATATGACAGCTCTCTGTGAATTAAAAGAATAGGAAGGATCTACAAACACTTTAAAATTCATTTTCCAGGCTATCTGTCCAAGCTATGTAACTTTCACTTGAAATCAGTAAGGATTTCGGACTGCCATCAAAATAAGACACTTTTAGATAAAGTGGGAAAAAGTTTAGAAAAACTTTTAAAAATTAAGCACTATATAACTCTAGATTAATAATTATTCATTTTGAAGTACACTGTGCAAGCTTCTGAAGGAATCACAAACATTTTCCAATTCTGGAATCCTTTACCTCTATAGTAGAATCCTGGAAAGATGTCTTCATGTCTATAAATATAAAATGAGGAAGAAATAAATAATGTAGAAGTGCTGTCACTGTCAATTAATTTTAAGACAATAAGATATTTAGGAAAAAAAAAATCAGCTTGTTATGCAGCTAGGACAGTCTACATCTACAATTTATCATATTTTAGTAATAATACTAAATGTAATCAGTTATCCTTCGGAATATAAACTAAACAGTCTTTGGGAAGCAACCGCCTATATCTAATTCCACAAAACAAGAAAGCCAACATCGAAAGGACAGTAAAAGTTTGAGAAATAGTTTCATACATATATTGCATAACATCTGCATCCTATTTTCTGTTAGTTGTCATTCACTTTTTAGTTTTAAACTACATGACACCACTTAGAACACCTTTAAGTTCAAGTTTTGAAAGACTGTTAAGCTATCCAACAGTTTCTTCCCCCCACTTCTCAGAGCCACGGGACAGGTTGGATAAAAGTGCACTCTAGTAGGCACTATCTACTCCACTTTAAATAATTTCAATATATAGGTAGCACATTGGTCCTTGGATGGTGGAGATCAGCAAGAGGACACAGACAAACTGGAAGCACTCTGTCCAAAGGTAAGTTTAAAAAAAGAGAACATCTAGAAGTACTGAAAGAAGACCTAGGAGGGAGACCTTTGAGATGCAAGTCTTTGATACACCTGGATGCATATTTTACAGATGCATTTCAGCACAAAAAAGCTGGCGAATCCAACAATAACATTTTCTATATAAAAGGCAGAGGAATGTGTTCTGTACACTCAGTGCCTGAAATTTCTACAGCACTCCTGAAGTTAAACTTCAGGGAACAGTTTTATAAAACACAGTACTGTAACTAGAATTAGAAAATTAAAAATAAAAAATATTAAAATATATATATATAAAAATAGATTAATGTGGAAGTTTCTGCTAAGTCAGTGTATTTTTCAGGTGTGATGTGGTGAGGTGGCAGAACTGGGGTGTGGGTTTGGTAAACCAAACTATATAATAAGCACCGTAGATACAAATGACCAAGGAAATTAGAAGCACACACACTGTGTGCTTCTGACTGCTGTACACTCTGACTGCTGTACACTCTGTTCATATTTAATACTCAAGTTTACATTCCCTCAAAGCAACTAATTTATTCAAACATCATTAGAGATTTTTTCTCCAGCTTCTCCTTAATTATTAAATTAATTAAATTATTGGAGTTGCAGGACATAAATAAGAAAGCTAAACAAACCAAGCACCACTAATTTTTAATTTATATTTCCAGTTTCTCTATCGTATTTCCAGTTCTTCTCTTCATTGCACCATTTCATTTGCACAAAGGAGCAATCTCTCTGCCTTTTATAAATTATTCTATAATAATTTTCACTGCTTTGTCAGTTTGCCTCCCTTTCCCCCTCCTCTTCACCCATACCTTCTGTCTTTATTTCAGCTGCACTGCAGTTGATGCACTGCTTTTTCTATCTGTCAAAGTTATTTGGACAGCAGTGCCCAGGCTTACACGAGGGCATATTTTAATATTTCTCAGGCATCATCACTTAAGACAACCTGAGATATGAAATTATTTTCAGTGCTGAAAGTTTGCCTCCAGGAAGTATCAATACAAAGTCTGAATTAAATAGTCTTCAGCAGTACATATTTTAGCACATCAAAATATTCCATTTCATTCAACAAAATATCTTCGCAGTAGAAAAGTTAGAATGGTAAATTTGTAAAATCTCTTGTGGTGTACTTCAAAGGTAGAAGAAGAAGAATTACAAAACAACATACACAGCCATCCGTCTGAATATTAGAACTAACTAATTCCTAATGAATAAAAAACCCTAGTAATTTCAACTTCAAAATTTTGGCACTTGTTACTTACTAGGCGACTTTTTCTGGCTCAACTTCAGAATAGGTTTTGTCATTTTGGGCTTCTTGATAAATGTCCCACCAGGTTTGTTATATGGCTGTGGTATCATTTTTCTTTTTATTCCTCTTGCAGCAACTGCTGCAGGACTGGGTTTGTTATGATAGTCAACAACAATTCCAGGTCTGTGCATTCCTCCAAAGTCTCCCATATGCTGAAAATTTGTGAAATCAAGAAAAAGGTATTAGTATATGAAATCAGTAGACATAAAACCATTACTTGGTATAATAAAACTGTAAACTAAGTAAAATCTGCCTTCTAGAGCAAAATGCAGGGGAAATTTCAGGTCCCAGTTTGATGCTGTTTTGTGCAATGGCTTTGTGGGTATTTGCCCAGTAGAATGAATATGTACGTATAAACTGTTTCTGCTTATTCAGAACCATTGTCCAGACAACAAACATGTCTATCAGAGTTCATAACACAGTCTAACGTCTTGGCTCCTCTCTTCAGATTCTCTAGATGATGAATGACTTCTCTCTCTGGGGGGAAAAAAAAAACCAACAACAACACAGAGCTAACCAACCCAGTTCTTAACGCTTAGTTGGCAGTCATTTAAGACAAAAAAGAAAAAAAAAAGGCTTCTTCATGCCAAATGTTTAGCAGTGATTCAAAGAACTGAGTAAAGGCACCTGTCCAGTATAGAACAGTGATTAACTGAAGGAAGCTCATTCTTTGTTTCATTTATCTTTGCACTGAATTCAGCACATTTAGAATTTAAAAGCTGGGCCTGCAAGGAATGATACAAAAAACATGGCAGAAATAGGAATGAAAATTCAGCTGAAGGACTAAACCTTTCTATAATTCCTAAAATGATGTACAGTCATTTGTGTACACTTGTTTATGAAAGTTACCTCTCTGAAGGCATGGAATGAGTAATCTGAAGAGGGAGAATTTTGGTAGCTGCAGTATTTTCAGAAGTGCTAACATACTTAATGTTAACTCAATTATTTGATTAATAAAGGGCAGAAGAGAGCCCAGTGACTGGATGGGTGACTTGGATAAGCAGAAATAATTGTACTGCCATAAAAGAATTAATATTACACTATTGAAGTTTAAAATGTTCTTTTATACTTAAAAAAACCCAAAACAAAAAACTTCAGCATACTTCATGAAAAGTTTTTTTTTTTAAAACCAAAATGTAAATGACAGAGACTGTACCAAAACAGGCACTTTTCTTAATCAGAAGTCCATGCACAAGGTTCTCCATGTTAATTTATTTAGTTGAGATAGTTATAAAACTAACTAGCCTGTACATTACACTGTACGCACAAATCTGACATGACGTATGCACTTGGATAATTTCAAGTACTTTTTTTTTTTAAACACAGTCTATCTATTAAAGGTGCAATGCATTTTACATATGGTAAGTAGTTTAGCCTTTACATTCTCCTTTATTACATAAAAGACTAAAAAGATAAATTTCAAAAGCAAAACAAAACAAAAAAAGGGAATAAGGCTACTTGGTTGTAACTCTGCACTCAAACTTCCAGATCTAAATGAGTTCTGAAAGGATGGCATCCAAGCCTAAGAATCTAACACTTTCAGCTTCGCAAGCGGAGAAACAAAGATATGTTTTACACCACGCTACATGCCAACAGCCATGTGCAACTCTGAGCTAAAATTTGAATATGGCAACTATAGCACTCAAGAATGCTGCAAAATAGACTCTCTGGAACAAAACCACCACACGATTAGACATTTAAAAGACCCAGTAAAAAATAACCTTCCTCTACACTTCAAGCTACAAACAAGTTGTATCGTTTAAAATTAAAGAATTGCTTCCCAAACAAATATGGCATGGTTAAGAATTTTAAAAGATAAGTTACACCTAAAGGCACAGGCAGTAAAGTGTTCACTGAACTCTTCGTGCTTAAAAAAAACCAAACAGAATTGTATTATAAAACCAAGATAAAGGGACACCATCAACTTAAGGTTAGTACTTTAATCAGGACTTGTTTTTATTCTCTTATGCTGTATTTTTTTCCCCTAGCTCATTTAATAGCGAGTATTACTTCAGTGTACTGTGTTCCATTATTTTGTGTACAGTTAATCTTGCCATTTCTTGGACTGGTTTTACATCCTGCACTGGAAAGGAATCCACCAAAAAGGAGTTAGAACATAAGTCTTCAAAACAAAATTAATACAAGTAACAGGACTAGGCACACTATCTGGGAATTAAACTTAATTCTGTGAAAAGACCTGATTTCAAGTTGATGATGACCCTTTAACCATGCTTTAATTTTGAAAAAGAATCACTATAACTGCTAACCACCCACCTCTGCCATTTCCTCCCCATCACCCTTCCAATACACAAGTCAGCGTAAGAATTAAGTTCAAAAGACGACTTGCTGTTTAATAAAGCATGTGTTCAACGTGTTAAAGAATTATAAACTTTTACCCTTACAGGAAACACTAGCATTCACAACCTGGGTTTTAATTTTTGCTTATACATTGCACCTTTAACCTACTCAAAACTTCAAGACTTTGAATTAAACTTTTACGATATTCACGAATTTCCCCACCAGCAAAGATGCTAGTGTTTACAAGAAAAAATGCAAGTCCTTTTAATCCCTTTTAGACCAAACCTATTACTTTTTTCTTCACCTTTCAAACAAAAGGAGAGATTTAACAAACCTCATCAACTAGTCTTCTATTACTCATTACTTCCCACAGAAAGAAGGACTGGGTTCTACTTGAAGACAGCTTCAAGGGGGCAAGGGTAAACAACATTGTCAACCATGATAGTTTGCTTGGACAAAAACCCCACACTGTACTGAACAGTGCATTCATTTTAAAGCAGTGGTCTTGAAAGGGTTTAAAAGAGTGTCTAGTGAAAAGAATCTGAAAAGATTCTGTACTTACTCCTCGGCCTCGGCCTCTGCCTGTTGATGGTCCTCCAAAAGCATCATAGTTTCTGCTTCCAAATCCACTTTCAGGATAAGCAGGCGTTCCTCTCCCCCGAGAGCCTACAGGTGCAGGCTTCATATGGGGTGAAGAAAAACTGCTGTAGGAAGAGTAACTCTCTCTTCCTCTGTCCTCCATAAACCCAGGCCTCAATTTTGAACGGGAGTAAGGTGCTTCCCAGCTAGACCCGCCCTGGTTTCTACCTCCGAAAGAGTCAAGGCTATTCCGGTAGGAGTTGTCAAATCGACCACCATAACTACCTCCGAAGCGGCTTTGTTCGGGTTCATTATAACCATAGCCAGATCTGTACAGATCTCGCCCACCCAGAGAAGACCCGGAGTCGTAAGACTCATAAGGTCCAAACCTGGAAAAGTTGCACAGTGAGGAGAAAAAAAAGTAAGCTTACTAATGTTATACATTTCAAAAGACAAGTTATCAGTTGACATTTATCAACTAAAATCAATTTATTACTATACTGGTCTGTACAGTTTTGTTATTGTTTAAACTTGATTAGGGCTGGGCAGACCACACTATGACCAGATAGAAAGCTATCTGAGCCATTTTTGCTACAAAGAATTCCGAAGTTCAGTATGCCTGAACTTTGTTTACTTAAAATTTTCAGCAACATTTATTTACTAAAACATTATTAGAGCCCAGCCCTAGTCTCACAAAAATAATCACCTGTAGACATTCATAGGCTAGTCAAACTCCTTTCTTCAAAATCATGCCCTCATATTCTAACAGTTTAACATCAGTTAAAAGGTATCTTAGTTCTGAACTAAGGGGGAAAATAAAAAACTTTTGGTTTGGTTTTGTTTTTTTTTTTTTAGTGGTACAGCTGTGAGTCTTAAACATCTAACAGGTTGCATTTAAAATGAAAAAATATGTTCTTCCATTCGTATTTTTACTTTTTGGAAATTCTATTCCCTGGAAAAATCAGTCTCCTAGTCAAAGAGTTCATGACCTTCATCATATCCATCTTTCTCTTGCAGACCATTAAGTCTAGCAACTCAGGATTTTGAAATCTATCCAATGCATGCACAGTGTACACAAAAACAGTAATTGGAATATCAGAGTAGAGTAACAAGGAGCTGAAATCTTTAGGCATTTACCAAGAGTTTGCTTTGCCTGGAGGGGTGGGTCAGGCTAGAAATCATCAATATTTGTAACCACTTGGAAGGGAAACACATTAGTGTCCCTGCAGGGTTATAATAGGGTGATTCAGCAGGAGTTGGGAAAGACAACCCCTTGACTGATAAAATGTAACTAGAACAGACTTAAGTTACAAACTGTATCTACAGTAAACTGAATGCCTTCATTTTAAAATACGTTAGTCTCAGAAGACCCAAAGCTACACAGAAAGTGACACTATCTACGGAAAGAGCCCATGCACAACATTAACGTTACATGGCAAGAGACATTTGGTGTTCAAGAAGTCATTCAACCTCAATCATATGCAGATTACTAGATGGTAGGTACAGCTCATTCCTGAATCTCTGCTCAAACTTTTAAGTCAATCTTAATGTTCATCATTAAGCAAATTATATTTAACTAAAATGTTTTAACAGAACCGTGCAGCAAAACACAACACATCTCCAGCCTCCCTGCTTAGTACTGTCCTTACCCAGTGGCACCACAGTGACTACAGCCAGACAAGAATTCAAGGGCGCACACAAGAAAACCATCAGATTATCTAAGTTTTCTTCACATTTTATTTCCTCCAAGATAGAATCACTACTCTGAAAAGCATGCTTCTTTGAATACGATATTAAGACCTAAATCAAATCAGCTGCTCCCTACTGTTTTTATCCAAAAGAGCAACAGTAATAGTATCCTAGCATTAAGTACACAACTTTAAGACCACTGCATCAGAATTTTTGGTTTTAGACCAATCCATCTTACAAAGCAGCCCAGAACATGCACACAGTTTTGAATATAATCAGTACCTGCCAATGAAATAATCTGGACATGACTTTAAGATTCGATACCAAGATCATTTGAGCACTGCACATTCAAACCAAAGAACACATACCCTAAATGTTCCTTGAAAACGGAATGTTGATAGATTCAGTCTAAGGCACCAAACCAGTTAGTTCTAGTCTGCTATGTCAGAATGGTATTTCAGGCCAATCAGCTACAAATTGCTAGCCGTTACTGAAAAATAAAACTTTTTCCATTTTCATTCAAAGACACATTGTTTCTCTGTCAAACTTTTCCACAAAAATGCTCATTCTTACAAGAATCCAGCTCTTACAGTTTAGTGTTTTCCAGTATTTATCGAACATGAAGATTCAGAATGAAAGTGTTCATACAAAATCATAACAACATGCCTCAGGAACACTTAAGTTAGAAGACAGTATGATTTAAACTTAAATTGGATTTGATCAATTCTTGGGACAACTGAAGGATTATTTTACCTGTTACCACCACCACCACCTCCTCCGCCTCCACCTCCATGACTCTCCATCCCATAGGATTGGTTAAGGTAAGAGTCCATGGATCGTGGGCCACCATAGCCTCCATGCCCATAATCACGGTCCATGTCTAAAAAAAGAGCAGAAAAATGTTTATAAAGAAAGCAAGCAAGAAGTCATACTAAGTAATCTAGTTTAAATTCTTATGTACAAGGTTTACTCTTTGCCACAGTGCTTGCAAACAAAACACAAAACTGACAGTTGCACACCCATTTTGACACTGTGCTTGGGGAAGCCACATGTCTGTTGTCATCTGAACACCTCTTAACTGAAATCAAGTTCATATCTTTTTCCAGTAGTAGATAACTTGGAATTATTGTTCCATCAGACAGAATTCAGACGCAAGTTAAGAGAATTAAATGGAGAAGCCTGATGTAGAATATGTCAGAAGTTAGTAGAGAGTTAAGAACGCTTCCCACCCTTTAATACAATACACAGCTTACAGGCATCTGCTTTCTCTATCCAGCACCTCGGGAAACCTCCACTCACACTGACAGAGACCCTGGGTCAAGGGTTCAAGCTCTCACACTGCTGTGCACTCTGTATACAGGCTACAATCAGAGGGAATTAAAAAAAAAAAAAAATTCTCTCACATCTAGCTCAAACAGAAATCCACCCAAACCAGCACTGACTTGCAGTTCACTAAGATATTGCTATTTCACAGCTGAATTGATGTCACTTCATGACATTTTCATATCTTGTAGTGAAGGCTGGTAAAAGAACCAACTTCTTTCCCAACACTGGAAGTCTTATGTAAAAGTTCTGGTGAAATAACCACTCAAATTCAAAGCACTAAAACAGCATCATAGATCTGCAAAATGAGTATAATTCACTGTCTTCCTGTTACATACACAGTTTGCACTTCACTGACATTCTAGTGACCAAAACCGCTTCCCAGTACCAACCAACACTAACTTCTGAATAACACAAAGAAAACCTGGCAAGTAAAGCCCCACAGACAGGGCAACTCAGAGAAGGAAAACACAGTAACACAGGAAGGATAAAAACAAAACCACACAAAGACTTGTCCACTCTGATAAGATTTTGTATTCCAAAATCTCCAAGTGTAAACCATTGACTTTCCAGAAGATAACTGTACAGTAAGTTCACCTGAAGTCATAAGAAATTCTCCTGTTGAAGGAAACATAGTCACTCTCTGGGGATATCATTCCATGAAGTAACTGTAGTGATGAAGTGTGTGTATGTATACACACACAGACACACACACACAACTTCCTGTTTGTATTGCTTCTTGTTAGCACCAGGCTGCCACTGTAATTTACTTTCCTACATCTGCCAACAAGAACTCTGCAAACGGTATTGAGCTGACTGTATCACGTTTCCACAGATGTTCTCAGCATGCCTGGAGAGAGAGCCAAACAAATGAAGATCTGCTTATTTTTCTTCTAATGCTCACAGAATAGTAGGGGTTGGAAGGTATCTCTAGGGATCCTCTAGTCCAAACCCCCTGCTAAAGCAGGTCTGCCTAGATCAGGTTGCACAGGAACACGTCCGAGTGGATTTCGAATGTCTCCTGTGACCACAGATACTCTCTAAAAAAATTCAAGATGATACTTCTGAAACAGAAAACAGTTTTGAACATGGAAGTCACACTGTACCTTTCCATACTCCAAACAAAGATTCTGCAGCAAAGCACAAAACGAGCTTTTCAAAATGCGAATCATGAAGCACCACAGAGCATCAACTTGAACGGCAGTTATTCTTTCCAGAAATGGCTGAGCCTTCTGATACAAGTATCTAATATTCCTCGCAACAAGTATCTAATATTCCTCGCTGGCGTGCATGAAGGACCTACCATCTAATCCAGTGACTATCCTCAGAACTGCCTACATAAAGATGCAGGCCAGTAAAAAGAGTATGGTAGTAAAAATCATTTCACAGCGATTAAGGTAAGTTGATCCCATGGCCAATCTCAGATCCAAGGTTGTCCTTCTGTCTGTTTGGGTTTTTTAAATACAGTATATCTAATCAAGAGACACTGATATTCTGAAACCTGAAATGTCTGACCTGAAAGCACTCTATTTACTATATTTTCACCTGCTCCCTATTACCTACAGGCCCTGAGATGGCACAAAATTAATTAGGTTAAGAGTTGAAGAGGCGAAACAAATCATTCAACAAGGAAGAACACAGCCTACTGTCAAGATTCCTGACACTGCAATCCAATTCTATTACAAGTGTAGTAAGTAGTGACTAGTGGTGTCCCTATGCCAGAAGTTTTCTAGTGGGAAAAATCACAAAAACATTCACACACTAAAGAACTCTTCAAAAAAATTGCTTGAAGCATAGTTCTGAAATAAAATTTTAGTCTAAGATTTTTTAGCATGAAAGCAAATACTCTCTATATATTTTACAATCACAGGATAACTTCTGACATCCACTTTTGCTCCACATTCTCCTTACTCATGCATGTTCACATTAACTGACACCAACAGTCTTGCTGTAGAGCTATGCCGGTCCTTAAATCCTCAATCACTGCTGTAGGACATTTTATCCTTTTCAGACTCAATGCACTACATTACAACACAAATGTTTAAGGGGATACAAAAGGTAGGGGGAAAAAAAAAAGTGAAGAACAATCACCCATATGATTTGTTACTGCAAGAAACCAGAGGTAGGAAATGAAGCTTAAAAAGAAAAAGCTAAAAAATTAATTTGATATTTTTTCACCAAACAGATACTTAAGTCCTGGAACTGCTCTGTGATACAACAGATAAACATAGATTTATGAAAGAAACTGGATCAATTCACTGCAAGAAATTCAAAAGATGTTGAACACCAAGACTATATGTCTCTGGTTCAGAAAGTCCCAAGTTGCAAAGCAATGAAGGCATATAAATGTACCAAAGGAGTAGTGGTACTATTCCTTCCACAACTCCAAATGGACAGTGACATAAAGGATATTGGCGAGGTGGCACAGGCACATCTTAAACCTAACAAAAGTAATCTTATGATTTCCTTCCAACTATTTCATTAACTGTGCCAGATGGCTGAGCAGTTAAGCTATCATTCCAAGCACTGGCCTCCTGGTTTCTTGTCAGCTGCAGTCATTTTGTCAGCAGCAAACTTTAAAGATTTACAGATTTTACACGCCATGCACAGAGCTTCTCAAAGGTACTGCTTTCAAATTAAGAAGTGCAGTACTTCTTCAGGCATTAAGCTTTTCTTTACTCTGAAAGTCTCTTCTTCAGATAGGGGCGAAAACATACAAGACAGTAAATATTCACTTAGGTGAACCAAAATAAAAGGATTTCAATTTTTTAATTTAGTCGCTGAATAATTAGCACTTACACAACTTTAATTATTACTGTTTCAAGGTAAATAGCTTCTTAATTGACAAACCTCACAAACACAGCTATCTAAATCTATTCACAATGGCCACTTCCACACTTCTAATTCTTCTTCTACTAACTAAAGCAAGACTGAAGGACATGGAGCATTAAAAAAGCTTTATGTACACAGAACTATTTCCTCTGCCTGTAGCCTGCTCCTTGTTCACTGCTACGTTAGCTCTGAGGTCACCACCAGTGGAGATACGCAGAAGTCACCTGTCCATAGAAACTTTTCAGATTAAATAAGAAATTCTTTCATGTGGTAAGAGAACACATGCTTAAACACTACAGAAAAACCACCAGGAATTATATAGCAGTGTCTCAATCTGAAAACTCAAAAATGCAGTACTTCATTTAAGTTTAAATAGTAACTGTTTATCAAAGAAATCTTTGAAGAAATATTCTGTGTATCTATGAATACTGTAGAGTGAAAAAGGAAACCAAACAAACAAAAAAGAAAAAACAAACAAACAAAAAACCCCAACCAACCACAAACACACAAGTAGTTGTTCATAATTGCTCCTGAAGTTTAAAAAGGAAAGACTAAATCTCTGAACTGATGAAGTCACTTACATAGTATCTGGAAAAAAAAGTGTCTGCTGAAGGAATAAATCAGTTTTTGGTATCTGCACCCTCTTGCATAAATACAGTGTACATGAATGAGCTGTCGAACTAAAGTACAGAAACAGAACTGCACAGAACAATCTCACTTTTCATTTCTAGGTCATACTTAAAGTCTATTTGGGCAATGGAGAAGGGATAAAAGTTATATCAAAGGGAGAAAACTATTACCTCTAAAATAAAAAAGATTGGGACACTAAAAGACAAGCTCAATTTACAAATTAAAATGTTAAAAACTCCTTCAGATTAAAAAACAACAATAACAAAAAACCCTATCTGGTGGGGAGACCATTTAAAATAGCTGCAAAATAAATCTCAATAGCCAGCAAAGAAAAATTTAATTTTCCTTAGGAAAAGGACTAGGAAGTTGAACATGTATTAGGTAAGACTCAGAATCCCTTGGTACAAAGGACTCCATTTAAAAGAAAAAGCTTAAGATCAGAGAACAATGAAGTCATATTTACAGCACAAAGAAACAAAACAATTTTCAATAGTGTTCTTATGAAAAGACTAGGAAGATGAGAAAGAAGAAATACTAATGCAATACTAAATAATAAATAGAAAAAATTAACTTAAGTAAAACTAACCTTTAAACTATAAAAAACTCCAGAAGTAATAGCTTGAAACAAGCTAATTCTCCCTACATTTTAAATTCATAATCCGCAAGGACTGCAACAACCTTAAGGATCCACTGTGCAATAGCAAGCAGCATTATTTCCAGGCACATTACATTTTTCATAACACCACACTTGCTTTAAGATCACAACCTTGTCAATAAGACAGAAGTTTTAATAAATCATCGAGTCCCACGCAAAACAAGGAATCAAGCCAACAGTGCAGATGAATTTTAGGAATATCAGCAAAAGCAATTTCCTCTTCCAGGTTAAAAGGGCAATAGTTAGGGTAATAAAAATATTAACATGAATAGTTAATATTTCTGTTAATAATATTAACAGAATTTATTCTACAGGCCATGTCATCGCTGTCTCAAAGTAAGTCATCAGCAAGGGACAACGGCAGATTTACAGCAGTCATCAGCCATCCAATGAAAAGTGCTTCACGCTGGCTAAAAGTTTCCAACAGGAAGAACCTTGCCAACAACTCAAACGAAAACTGGGCAAAGATGAAAACTCTCAACATCCATCCTCTATCGCCATCTACTGGGCCCCCACGAAATAGCCTTTAGCACACTACACAGACAAAGCTTTATATGGGCCTTACTAATGTACATACGATGCATAAACATTAATGTTAAACGTTTCAAGCAGCATACATCATAATTAAACTTGTCCAATAATTACAAGTAATAGAAAGCTTAATTATCACAATGAAAATTATTATTACAGAAGTACACGAAAGGAACAATCTTAATTGTGCAATGTATATCCAATTAGTTACTTGCCATAGGTTGAGCCTGGATTCATTGTAATACTACTGTTATCAGGCCTCAGAAAAGCAGGTTCTGGTTAATGGATACAATAAGATGCATAAACTGTCACTTCAGAAGAACCTTCACTACTAAAAATCTAAAGGACATTTAATTAGGAATCAATACAAAGGATTAAAAACTGGGCCATAGCTTTAACTTACTTATTTCACTGCGAATAAAGAAAATAGCAAAATATTATCACTGGCAATAAAAGCTAAGACTCAAGGAATGCATCGTAAAAAAAAAGGTCATACTGCAACCAAAAATGCATCTGTATTCCAACACGTTATTTTCATGTAACAGTCAGCAAGAGTATCAAGAGATCCAACAGCAAACACTTATTTGATGACATCTGTAAATGAAGCTTGGGTACAGTTTATTTAAAAGTCTTTATATCAACATTGTTTTAATATTTGCTTGCATGCTGGCAAGATGTGCAAAATCATTTCTTGAGTCTTACTAAACGCCAACTCAATCTTACAAAAATACACATTCCTTTTCAATTTATCTACATGGTATTTTTGATGGCATAAAAGCAAGAGCTAGCTTTTGCTGTATCACATTTACTTTACATGCTTTCTATATTCCTTCCCAAATTGTAATATAAAGTTTAAAAAAAACACAAACAAAAATGAAAATCAAGCAGCTACAGGTTCTGGTTTTGCCATGTCTGTATAAAAGGGGGAACATCCTTTTTCTTTTCAACAGCAGTAAGAATCAATTACAGTACTCCGTAAGAAAATAAAACGCTGATTTATGCAAAAAGCATCATCATCAGAAAAGTCTGTATTTCCCCCCCCATCCCCACTCCTTGATCTCACAATTTTGATTTGGAACGTGCAGGAGTTCATGTTGACATGCCCAAGATGAAAATCAAGTCTCGCTCCCGGCCAGTTATAACTCCTCCAAAAAACATGTGCAGTCAAACCATGTTACGCACTTTCAATAACCCGCTTGTTTCTCGTTTTTGTCAAACACTGACTGTTCAGCCCCAACGCTTTTTACAGGTTAGACGTATTTATAGCTCATACCTGAGACTGACCCACTGGGCATGTTCACACCACAATGCATGGGGGTATCTGGGAATCTCCAATCTCTGTCTTCAGCTGGAGAGGATGGGTCAGTGAGAATGACTTAGTGCTTAGCAAGAGCTGGAGGGGAGAGACAGGGAGCCGCAACAAGAGGCGGCTCTCTCTCCTGTCGGATCTCCAGTCTCCTGACACGACCCCCTCACGGAGCTCGCCCCGAGCTCCCCCCGCCTACGCCCGCGCCGCCCCCGCCCGCCTCCTCCCCCTCGCCCCCCGCTCTCCCCGCACCCCGGGGCGCCTCGCCTCGCGGTGGGCCGCCCCCGCCCGCAACGCCCGCCCGCCCTCGCCGCCCCCCCCCGGGAGGGCCCTCCTCCCGCGCAGCCCTCCCGCCGCCGGCCGCCGCCGCCGCAGCTCCCCCGACCCGGGAGGGGCGGCGAGGAGGAGGACGAGAAGGTGGATGGGGGTGGGGGGTGGGGGTGAGGGGAAGGGCGGGGGGGGGGGGGGGGGGGAAGGTCCGTCCTGCGCGGAACAAAGCGGCCGCTGCCATTTTGAGACGCGGCCGAGGCCCGCGGCGGCAGCGCTGGCGGCGGCCGGGCCCTGCCCTTGCTTTGGGGGTGCGCCCTCACCTTCCCCGTAGTCCATGGCGACGGCGGGCTCTGCTCCCCCGGAGGACTGATGGCCGCGGCAGCCCAGCGGCGGCTTCGGCAGCGGCTCTCAATGGCGCCTTCCACCACAACGAGGCGAGGCGGGACCTACGCGCGGCAGCGCGGCCACGGCACGCAGCGATTGGCCCGGGCGCTGCGTCACGTGAGCAGCCCGACCTGCAAGGAGAAGGAGCCCGGGACCGGCAGCGACGCGGCCGTGTGAAGCGCTGGCGTGGAGTACCCGGATGGGCTGCGTCACGCAGGGGAAGAGCTGCGCGGCGGCCATGTCGAGCCCGGGCAGCCGCCATTTTGCGTTCTGGCGTAGGGTGCTGCGGGGCTTGAAGCTACTCGCACACGCACCCTTGGGCCGCGGTGGAGCGGCCGCTGCAGAAATCGGCGCACAAGTAGCGAAATGTGCCGTTACTCGGAGGTAGAAGTCGGGCAGTGCCTGGCGGGAGTGAGCCCTGGGTGCCTTCCCTGCAGCTCCACAGCCCCGGGCATGAAGAGCCTTGGCCCACAGCCCCACCAGCTCCCAACAAGGACTGCTGCTGTGTGGTGCAAACATAATGGTTATGCAAAATAAAACGTTTATTTAAGCAATGCCACCCATGCACTGCCTCCCCTCGATGAACCTAACATATTAACACCGGTTTGTATGTCAGTGCCATGGTAAAGTGTTGTAGCGTCTATGGCACACTGCACCGAAACGGGCTGATGGTAAACAGGCTTCCCTTTAGGCGAGTTGCAAAGTAACAGCGTGCTCCTCCACGCAGCCAAAGATCTGAGGAAGAAACAGACGTTGCCCCAGACACCTCATAGTGCAAAAAAGCCCCGAAGTCCTGTGTGAAGACCACAGGCAGAGACATAATTAATTCCTTGTAGTTTCTTAATGTTCGCAGATCTGGTAAGAAAACTTGGGGCTATGTCTCTGAGGACAATCTGTGGATGAACTTTCAGGTTGTAAGGATGGGCAAAGCCACTACCTCCTCATGCCTGATTTTGTCAGGGAAACAGCTCCTTTTGGTCTTGGATGTCCAAGAGGATGGCATCGATAACTTCTAATTTCTCCCTGTCTGAAAAGTATTAGAAGCTCTACTGCAGGAGAGAAGGATTTGACTCACGCGGGTCCAGAGGGGAAGTTTTGTATTAAACTGCAAGTCCAGCAGAGCAGACATTTTCCCTCCCGAGCTCTGGATGGCAGCAGATGCGAATGTACTTGCACCGCAGACTTTGGCTACAGCAAGGGAAGAGATCCACAGCCCGTGGTTTTCCCTGATGAGTTCTCCTCTGGTAGCTCTCAGCTGCCTTTTATCCCCAGCACCACAGGAGAAATACATGCAGAGAAAATGGTTGTTCCCTGCCAAAGGGAATGTTTGCTTCGGCTTCACCACTGACTTCTCAGCTGAAGATGTGTTATGCTTGGGCAGAGCATTAATTCCAAGGTCCAGACAGCCCTCGTACAGATATTTTTGTGCACCCATCCCTCCACACGTGCACCCTCGTGCAGGCCAGACAAGCTCCTTGCAGTGAACAGGAGATTTATGCCCTACAGATGGGAGCAGACTGGCATGGGGGCTGTACATGTTCCCTCTGGAAGGCACCCTTCACTGGGCATTCACCTCCACAAGCCTGCCAAGGGCCTGCCCACCCCTTGACCACAACCTGGCACAGATGTTGTCTGTTCTTGAGGAAAAAAAAAAGTATTTGAAGATTATCCCTGTGTAAGAAAATGCATGAGCAAGGCTGCATGCATCTTGCTGTATGCAAAATAAAAAAAAATATGTGAGGAATTAAAAAAATAGTATATCCGTGCACAGAATCCAAAGGCTATCCTAGGTAACAATTCAATACAAATGTGATGGGAATAAACTGATTTTCCCGGGTGGCCTGAAACACACAGCAGTCAAAACTGTAAAGTACCACCTCTGCTCGAGGACTCAATGCATGCGGCAGGATGAGTTGCTGAGGAATACAAGTCGATTCTCACTCTTTTCCAATGCATCTGGCTGGGCCAAATGAGCTAGCTAATGAAAATGCTATTGAATAAGCAGCTCTGAAGGGAGGAAATCATGCAGAATAGATAGATTTGTGATCACTGTAAGAATATTTGGCCAATGATTATTCAAAATAAACACAAAGATCCAGAAAACCTGATTCAACGGAATCAGCTGCCCCTTTGCTTATCAAAGGTGAATGTTTTAGCTGTTGCCCTGGTGCAAAACAAATGAAACTCTCTGGTAGGCTGTGCAACCTGAGGGGACTACAGCATAAAGGAGAACAGGATTTGTAATGAGCTGTCTGAGAGGGAAACACTAGGATTAGTATTATGAGGTGGAAACGGCCAAAGACAAGGAAGGGGGCAATGAAGGTAGATCAGGGAAGAAAAAAAAAGGTTGAGGTGGATTGAAGAATGGGAATAAAAAGGACTGTTTCATGTAGGCAGGCTGCTGGTGAGTATGTTCGTGTGGCTGAGCCTTGTGACTGATTGTCATTGCCTGTCCTATCTTCTTTTTAAAATGTTTTAAAATATTTTCCACATGACTGCGTTCTCTGTTCTGCATCTGTGCATGTGATCTGATCACAAACTCCAAGCTGGACTGGTTGAATGGGAGTTGGTCTACTGGGAGACCCTGAAAGGGGGTTTTCCTCCAGCATGCATCCTCAGAACCAGCACCAGGCTGTGCACACTTCCTGCCCGTGTGCTGTGGGTCTCTGTGAAAGTCCAGGCTCAGAATGGGCAGAAGCAGGACCAAGGCACATAACACACCCCGTTTGTATGATAAATGACTTGGTGCCAAAAAGGCTTCTTTTTTGTGAATCTCTTCTTTATTTTCCTAAAGTGCATTTGTTCTGTGACTAATCCATCAGCATATTTACTCGGTAGAATGTACTGGACTACCAAGAGTCACAGGGTTAAGCCTTTACATATTGTTGTATTAAAAATCTGACATCAAAAGGTTAGAAGCAGCCCCTGAAGAGACCAATGATTGTAGAAATCAGCAGAGAGATTCATACAGACTTCAGGAAACTCTGAACTGGGCCCATGCACATCATGGCATGGTTAATTATAATTTGTACACAATCCCCAGTGTTATTGTGAGACTTACTGCTACCCTGGGTGTTGTTTTGCCATCTGAGGAAGTTATTGACAACAGAGGTGGTTGGTATGGGGACAGCAGCCTGTCAAAGAAAAGAGGGTATGTGACAAAGAGAACATCTGATCACAAAAGCTTTGTTCTCATACCAAGAAGCACTTCAGGCACCAAACAGGAGAGGAGGTGCTTTCACATGCAACCTTGCAAACATAGGGGTATATCTGGGCTTTTAAAGTTACTGTCCCAGAACTAGAAGCTCAGGGAGAAGAAACAGGATCTGGGGGCAGACCAAGGCTACAGCAGGTATAACACAGAATTTTTTGGATTCAATTCAAACAGGTCAGCAAAAGCGTATTATTTTAGACTTAATTATGATCAATGGGCCACTGTTGTTTTCAGGCTTTTAAAAACAAAGACTCCTTCTTTCCTCCCTGCAGGACTCCAAAAAGGAAAAAATCTAAGCTACACAAAGCAAAACAAATGGAGACATAAGGAGAGAAAAGGAACAGACCAGTATTGTACTTTATTCATTTTCAATGATCCAAACACGAATGTTTCAGTTCAGTGTAGAATCTCCCTGTGCAGTCCCGTTCTGCTCTGAATTCATATTCTGCTGCTTCCTTGGGTTTGTTTTCTTGGGCTTTTTTTTTTGGTTTTTTTTGTAAATTCTTCAGAGCGGTACAGGAATAAAAGAACAATCAGTGATTTCTCCAAGCACGCGCAGCAGCAAGGTTATTGGGAAATACAGTTCCTTCTGTAGTTCAGCACTGTAACTACCCACACCCTCTCCTCCTCTTTCAAAGTGCTGTGTTTTCTTTTACCCTTTCATTTAAAGCATTGTCTAAAACCTGAAGTAATGCCATAAAATGACTATCAATTGCTGCTAACAGTGTTAGCAACCAGGCACTAGCAATTGTGGAGGCCTAATGCTAACAAATCCTCTGTATTTCATTGCAGTGGAGTTTACCTACATTTCATCGACAGTAACTGGGGGGGGGGGATTTCTTCTAGCTGTTGATGAAAGCTCTCTATCTCTTAACTCTGTTTAGAGCAGGTGTGATTGACATAATGTTTAAATCAACAGGAGCACCTCTCCAGTGCCATTAAAACAGCATTCACAGCAGTGGAATGTGGAGTATGTATATTTAAGTGGAGAATGTAGATTTAATTTTTAACATACATCTCCACTGACAATTAAGATTTTTCAGGATTTGGCTTTCTTTGTATTTTAGGATGATGGGGAGTGGGGAAGGAACATGAAAATGGCATTGATTCTTTGTAGAACACTAAATCTATTTCCCTTTGTTTCTTCTTAGGTATTAACATAGAAGCAGATCCATCCATCTAAGCCTTGCAGAAGAACCATGGTAACCATCCAGAGCCTCATTGATTTCAGTGGGCTCTTATGTCTGTCATCACAGCATAAATCAGAGCCATGGTATTTTCAAAGCTGAAATATTATGGCCTCTGTATGTATGTATTGTATAACACGAGCATTAAAAAATGCCCTAAAATTTAGCAGGAGGGAGTAGAAATGTGCTAATGCAGAAACAGACTAATCTTGTTAGCCTTTCCTCCAGGGGAAAAAAAAAAACCAAAAAAACAAAAAACCAAAAAACCAAAACAAAACAAAAAAAACACTTAGAATATAGATTAAGTCAGTTAAACTTAAACTTCTTCCTATAGCTCCTTTACAAGAAAGACTAGAAGTTTTCAAATGTGCCACAGCACAGACCCAGTGGAGCTTGCATGCTGCTACGGCCCCACTGGAGCCCCATCAGGTTCCCACAGGCAGCAGTGGACACTCACGAGAAAGAGTGATTTCTGTATCTTTTGCATCACAGTGGAACACAGAAGTGAGGGTAGCAGAACCCATTTCAGACTTCAGTTTGGTTTTTTGGCATGATTTCCAGCTGCTGGTTGGTTGGGAATAGAAAGAGGATATCAGCTTTATTACCACACACCCCTGGAGAAAAAAGGATCTTTACAGAGCAATTTATTAGTAATTGGCAAACTATCAGTGAAGTGCCTTTCTCTTCTTGCATGCAAACACTTACAAGCAATTATGCCTGTTGCTCTTTAGATTTACAACTTGCTTTTACTTTACACTCCCTGGAAGACAGCTCTAGTTCTTATCTAATCTTGCAGGAAAGTGCAGCTGGAAGCGAGTAGGACTCTGTCTGGGCTGTTTGCCTGTAGCCACCACACTGAGCGAGTGAGGGCTGCATAGGTGCCCTAAAAAATGACAGAACCGGAGCTGTCATTGCTCTTGGCCCTTTCACTGTCAGTCAGCCCAGCCAGCTGCCTGACGGTCAGTCAGTCCTGGAGCACTTGTCTCAGTTGCCTATTACATGCTTATTTACCCCCATGTTAGAGATGTCTATGCCCTACCCCCTCCCTAACCCTCCCCATCCTTCTAAAAAACAAAAGCCAAACAAGACATGTAACTAACACAAATGTACGTATTCATTGCCAGTATTTTTCAGTCCTGTATAGGTTCAGAAATGTATGTATCAGAAAGGGCGCAGACCCAGTTCCCTCACAACAAACTTCGTGTTTAAGGAGATTTTGTGCCTATGCCCTGTCTCATACACAGTGAGTGGCTGAAGTAGCAATGTGCCACTCAAAGCAAGGTTTTATTCACATTGTTTTCCTAGATTTGACCACTGCATATACATTTGAAACATTTTTTAGACAGAAGCAACATATATGAGAAACCATGAGATTCCAAGATAAAAAGCGTGAAGATAAATAACACTTGTAGTACACAGCAGCAGTCAGACAACTTAGAATACAGAAGCATGTTTATATACTTGCCCCTTTAAAACAGAAGTCATCACTGACTAGGGTATTGTTACTCAGACTGAAGACAAGAATGCCAATCAAGAGATGTCAAAAAGCATGTCGTCACATAGGAACATGGCTAGAAGAGGGCATGTCTCCTTTTTTCCCATGCTGCAGTAAGCTTCGAAGAATTTAGGATGTGGGTTTCCCATAGGAACTGTTCACAGCTGTAGGAGGCTGCCCATGGTCCTGTGTCTCCACTCTCAGAACTGCTGTGAACTCACACAGAGTTTCAAAAGAAGTAAAAACAGAGGAGGAAAGGAAAAAAGGAAAAGATGGAAAAGGAAAGAAGAAATGAAAGACTGTGGGTATATTTATTTGCCCTTGCAAGCCCCTTTCTGAGCCTTTGCTCTTGGGCTTTTTCTTGAACTTTTCAAGGTGACTCTGAGCAACATTTTTTTCTCATTTTTAATTTATTGGTTTTATTGTTATTTAAAGCTCATGTTTCCACGCTCTCGAGTCAGACTGCAGAGGTGTACAGCGAACAGTAACTGTTTCAAGATTTGTGACACAATTCCCAGAACGTCAACATACGGTTTGACATAACATTTCAGATTTTTTTTTTTTTCCTGTTTCCAAAGTAGTTAATTCCAGGAACAATTTCCACATGGCTCAATACATCCTGCCCTGAGAGCACTCAGCATTTTTTTCCCTTACATTGTGTTATGTTGCTGAGTCTTACTGAAGGAGCTGGTCTGCAGAAGGTATTTTCCCATAGTGCAGGAAAGGAAAAGTGCCATCTGATTTTGCTGGATTTATGATAGAGTGTCTACACTGTGGCACACAGACTTTCATGCCATGTTTTATTTCCGGGTTACTGACATTTTACAGGGAAATCCTAGTTTTATGGAAACAAGCAACACAAGCAGAAAATGTGTAGGAGAACAGCTACAGCCTCTTTCTCACATGCCTCTTCCCAGGTACTTCAGGGATGACAGAAATTTCAGCACCCACTTTACCACTGAAGACTCCCAAGATCTTCATATGCCGCACTTGTTTCTGGATCGGGTTTGTGTATGTAGTGTGTGTTTAGTACAATCTGAAAATGTAACGCTGAAAATAATGCTCCTCTGCGCTGTCCATTTGTTGTGCTTTGAATTAATCTGCACTGAGGGGCCCCACATCCAAATATTCTGGTTTCTGTGAAACATCTGATGATTACACACTCTGTTAGCTCAGTAATTGTGCTGTTAAACCTGCTCTGGAGCCTCGGTCTGGAGAGAGGGGATATTCACTGCGAATGGTGGGTGATGTGCCACCCCTCACCACCCTCCCACACATGTCAGCTCCCAGGGTGTCAGGGAGAGGAGCAGCTTGGCAGGGAAGGAAGTCTTGAAGTCCTCCCACCCTGCCCTGGGAAGCTTCACTCCAAGGTCTGAAAAACATCATCTGCCCTGGTAACTCTGCCTGTGCTGCTCCACAACATGGCTCTGCCTTGCCAGGAAACCATGGCTTCTGCTGAGACCAAAGCAGCTTGTCCAAGAAAATGATAGAAAGCATCTGCTCAGTATCAGCTTTTCTTCCTCCTCCTTCTCTTCCATTGCACTTGTTACTCAGGGTCCTGGCATGAATGTAGAGATGTTCTCCACAGCCTGAGCATATTCATCAGTGTGAGGATCACAGCGTCTGTCAACATTCCCTCCACTCTGCTTGAGAGCACTTTGAAACCAGCATCATCTGCCTCTCAAAAATGCCAGTGCATACATTCCCTCTTCCTGTTGACATTTACCACCCAACCAAGTCACCTCCAGTCATGGGCACTGGTGAATTGGCTTTGCTAGGGGCTCTGACCCAGAGCTTCCCTGTGACTGAGATATCTCTCTCTTTCTCTCTACTTTCCCAGTTAGAGCTCCAGCAACTACAGGCAAGCTAGCAGAGAACCCCAGCATGAGGGATACATGCTTATGTATTTTTCTGTGAGAGGCAAAAATCAAATGCAAACATATACATCTAGCATAACATTAGGCCCAGATACCTAGGGCCAGCTTCAGAGCAGCAAGACTAGAGCTCCATGAAGCAGTGGGTCTGGCTTGCCATCTGCACCACTCCTGCATGCAAAATACTGGTGTTTGGAAATGGATGCACCGTGGGTAAAGCCTGAAACCAGCCCCAAGTACTCTGGTTGTCCACCTCACACCCACGTGTGAGATGGCTGCCCAAGGAACCCATGTGGGCCAGACCGGCTCTAGCCTTCTAGTCATGTTATGTCTCAGGCAGGCATTTTTCCTGTGTTCTGCTTGTTCAGTGGAGTTCAGATGCAGAGCTAATGTTGCTCCACAACCACTTCAGAAAAGTGTGATTCATCAGATGGCATCTGCAAGGGGCCATCCCAGTGCCTGTCCGCTGGAAAACCCCCAGCTACACCAGCGAACCTCTCTGGTGTCAGTGCTGCTACAGGTGGAGGTCCCCTGAGGTGGGCATTCCTAGCAAACACTCATGCATTTATATTGTCTGTTCAGTGTATGATGACAATTTTAATTTACTCATGTACTCAGAACAGGCTTTCAATACTACAGGGGGGAAAAAAAATGGTTTCCATGTTATTTTTGGAAGATTGTATCATTTTTTCACCTTTTTTTTTCTGGGCAATGACCCTCTTTGCCTAATTTCATGAACATGTATAAACTCTCTGAGATATATACCAGGGAAAGGAGAGGGTAAGTAGCAATCACGTAAAAAAACCCGCAAACTGAACCAAAACACACTTTCCATCCACGTTACACCAAAAAAAAATTGCCAAGTTCTTTGACACCAGAAACATGGAGAAACAGAGCCACCTATCAGCAAGTGAAGGTGGGGTTCCTGTGTGTGCAGTCAGGGCCATGCCAGCAACATTTGGAAAGGTATTTTTACAGATGCTTGAAATAAAGAGTCTCAACCTTCCTTGCTGACATCTGTGCCACTACTACTCAGACCAGTCAAACTGGAACTTGACCCTGCATTGTGATCATATCCTCCCCTCAGCATATATGTTTGCCTCCAGTGAAAAGATAAAGAGATCCCAAGATATTTATTTAAAACACAGAAACCAAACTTCTGTTAAATGTGGACGGGGTCACCCAGGATGTCAGCGGTAGGATGTGGAGTTTTGAACCAGACCTTCACAACTCCTCAAGATAATGTTCACCTGAGGATCTGAGTAAGAAAATGAAAAATTAAAGATGTTTATGAAGTCCTATAGCCCTGTTAGACCCGATTCCTTCAGCAAATTAAAGAAATTGGTAAACTGACCACAACCACCAAAATAATGTCCCACTTGCTCATGATCCATCTCGCCTAGCAAGAGCTGTGCCAGAGCAGCTGTCTCTCCAAAGACTTTCACCATTTTCCTCCTCAAAGACAACACACAAGCTGCCCATTTAAAGCCACTTCCCAGGTGCTTTAAGTCACAAGAAAAGCAAAGCTATATATCAGCGACCATGGTTATGGTTTTGTCAATTCTAGCTCTCAGATTAAATCAATACTCTCACCATCTAACTGATGCATAGAAAACAAAAATGTCTTGGATCTTTTCCCAGCAGGCTAGTGTCTACTTCTTAATGCCACCAGAATGAATATCACCAGCTGGCTCTCCTCTTGAGGCTTCAGCAAAACACAGAGCAGATACAATGAGGACCTGCCTTCTTAGCTTTATACCTCCTCCCTGCCTAGTTCTGGATCTGGGCACCAGGTGGGCAGGGCTGAGAGGCCAGGCACTCACTGCATTGTCCCTGGCTAAACCAGATCAGCAGAGACAGGGACAACATAAAGATTGGAAATTTTTCAGCCCCAAACACGTTTCTTTGTCTGTTACTCGTGTCCTTGTAAACATTTATCCCCAAATGGCATTTGAAAATCCACTCTATTTGTATTTGCTCTTGGCATGCCTAGGACAGTGAAAATCAATAAAGGCAGTTTCACTTTCAGGAGTTGGAAGCCATGGTGTTTGCCCAGTCCACACAGTCCTTCATTGCTAAAGAGAACTGCAGCAAGGTAAAAATATAGCTGGTACTTCTGATCTTAAAGCTTCCAACAGGATATTCTTACAGAAGCTGAAAGGCTGGATTGTGCAACCCTTACAGAACTGAGCGCTTACCTGCACAACCAGCCCATTGAGGAGGTCTGGCAGAAATGTTCCCCACAAGTCTGTGGTTTCCATAAACCAGCAAATCAGTTAATGAAGGATGTCAGCATCTCCAAATTGGCTGAGGTCTCAGCCCTGAGTTTTAGAGGGTGTCTTTTTCTGATAAAGTTTGCACATATGTACAGTAAAATCCTTTCAGGAAGAAAATTGTTCCCACATACCAATAGGGTGCTACGGTAGAATGATTCCTCCAAAGTAGTGGAAGTTTTGCACCAGTTTTTATTAGGGAGGAAGAATTTAGCGAGACTTTTTACTGTTTCAAATTGGCAACAAAGAAGAAAAAGCATTTGCCTGAGTGATTCATTTAAGCAGCTCCAGAACAGCCTGTAGTTTCTTACAGTGAAATAACTGGGATTCAGAAAAATAGAAAAGACCTCTCTAAATGCCATATGTCTTCTAATCCAACAATAATTGTATAGGCCACTGCCAGCCTGACTATGACAAAGAAATTTTCATCAGGAAAAAAAAAGAAAAAACTAACAAAACCAAGGCCACAGGGGAGAGAAAATAAAGACTGCAGAGATTGTTGTCAATTTTTTAGCAGGTTGCAATCAGAGCTGCTGTGCACAATGGCTCAAGTGTGCAGTTTTCAAGAGAGGCATCTGGAAAAAACAAGCTTCGAATTGTTTTGGATGTGAAGCCAAAGGAATTCAGAATAAACACTTTGGGAACAGAAGAAAGTCCATTAAGAGGGGTCAGGGCAGAAACAGGTCACCTCTACCCCAGATAGTGATGAAGCTCTGAGAAACATCCCAGCTTTTTTGGAGGATGGTTTCACTGGAGCTCACTTAACCCTACCCTTTATACAACAGAGCTTTGGCTGCTTAGCAGTGAAGCAGCAGAACAGCCCTGTGAACAGGCAGCACATCGAACTGCAGGATTTTTTTAAATTTTTTTTTGTGATTTGTTAGGGCCAGTTCCAAACTCCATGTAATTGTCAAATCAACCTCACAAGCTGTGCCCAACTTCAACATTAGAAAGAAATGATTTCTACCAGCCTGACCTTTGACAGCCATTTAGCCGCTGCCTTTGTGGGAGAACTCAGAAGGAAACAAGAGCTGTGTCTTCAAGCTTGGTGACTGCTTCAGGAGACAGCAAGAGCCACCCTACTCTTCTCAGGCTGGAAACACCTTTGCATTTAAAAGTCAGCTCCAAAGAGTTCCAAAATGCCAGCTCATTCTGCCCCAAAATGCAACACCCCCCCCAGCAACCCCCAGTATGCTTGCAAGGTGGAGAAGCCCCATCTGGGTCCTTTTGTGCACAATGCTCTGGAGAGACACACAAAATCAGCAAAAGCCAAGTGCCAACCATTTGTCCCTTCACAGAATCACAGAACTGTCACAGCTGGAAAAGTCCTCTAAGATCACTGGGTCCAACCATCAACAAAACAAAACAAACAACAAAACAAAACCACAAAAGCCCACCTCACCATCCCACTAGAGCATGTCCTGAAGTGCCTCACCTACACATTTTTTAACATCTCCAGCAGGGATGGTGACTCCACCACCTCCCAGGGCAGCCCGTTCCAGCGCATGACTACTTTTTCTGTAAAGAAATTCTTCCTAATACCTCATTTAAACCTCCCCTGGTGCAACTTCAGGCCATTTTCTCTAGTCCTGCCATTATTTACTTGAGAGAAGAGGCTGCACCCACCTCACTACATCTCCTGTCAGGTAGTTGTAGAGAGCAATAAGGTCTTCCCTCAGCCTCCTCTTCCCCAAACTAAACAATCCCCATTCCCTCAGCCCCTCCTCACAGGGCTTGCTCTCCAGACCCTTCACCAGCTTGGTTGCCCTTCTCTGAACTCCCTCCAGCAATTCAAAGTCTTTCTTGTGGTGAGGGGCCCAGAACTGAACACAGTGCTCGAGGTGTGGCCTCACCAGCGTCGAGTACAGGGGCACCATCATTTCTCTTCTCCCGCTGGCCACACTGGGTCTGATACAGGCCAGGATGCCCTTGGCCTTGGCCACCTGGGCACACTGCTGGCTCATGTTCAGCTGGGTGCCAACCAGCACCCCCAGGTCCTTTTCCACCAGGCAACTTCCCAGCCACTCCTCCCCAGCCCTGTCTGGGGTTGTTGTGACCAAAATGGAGGACCCAGCCCTTGGCCTTCCTCTCCTTTGGGTGTCAGACCAGAGGCATAAGCTGTCTGGCACAAAGGACGGGTATGACAGGGCTCTTTGGCGGCCTCTTGTCCCCCTGTACAAGCAGGTGTGGGACTCCAGGATCCTCTGCCAGTAGTGGCTGAAGCTCCTCCCCTGCCTCCTGCAGATGAGCTCACGCTGTGGCTGCACAAGCTCAGCCTGCCCCAGGAGCCAGCAAACCACGGGGCATCTTGCAGTAGGCAGACAGGAGAGGGGCTGCTGACAGCAAGAAGGCCCCTGAACAGGGCAGAGGCGAGCAGCTGGGACACGTGCTGCAGTCTGGACCTGCTTGTGTGACACAACCAAAGATGTATCTACCGGAGACTGTATCTCACACCAAGTAACGCCTCTCCCATTCAAGCGGCTGATGCCTCTCTGCCCAGGCAACAGCTGCAGGCTGGTCTGGGAAAAGGGGTCTGTGTGTGAAAGACGGATAAAAGTGAGGTAGAGGAGAGAGAAATTAGTTTTTCTATCATAACAATTATCCTAAGCAACCTGTAATAAAGCTGTCATGACAGAGGAATTGAGGCCATGCCCGTGGCTATCAGCCATGCTGCCATGCTCTGGGGCGTGAGCAGACAATGTAGTTGCAGTGCATCCATCCAGAGGGGAGGAAAGAGGCTTGCACAGCACAGTGGCCATTTGCTCTCCACCGGGGCACTTTGTTGGAGAGCTGCCTGTTCTGACAGCAGCCAAAGGAGGTGCTGCAGATAATGGGAAAATCAGGGCAAAAGCCGGGGCCGTGCCATGGCAGGGGTGGTTTCCATGTATTCACTAATCTTCCGAGGAGTTCTCTCCCGTGAACTTCCTTTGCACCCTCTGGAGACTACAAAAACTCATAGCATCCCAAGTATCCTTTAGCAAGGAGTTTTACAGCTGCAAGCCTCCAAAACAGCACCACGCCAAAATACTTTTGTACTAAACCAAATGTTTAGTGGTGTTTTTCTTCGTCAAGATGTGTAATTCACAGCTGTTGACAGAAACAGAGCCAGCCCTGCAGGCAGTGGGGCTCCTGAGGGCAAGTGACCTTGGAGCTCAGGGCATTTTTAGCCCAAGCCCTTCAACCTGCCCAGCCCCACTGCACATCCCAGCATGGAGAAACCCTCCTGACCACCCCAGCCCTCTCCACTGTCATACACCAAGGAGCAGTAGTTCACACCAAGGCCCATTAGCTGTTAAGCCCCAGAAGTGCCATAGTCAGCAGGGTAACAAGTGGTAAAACACCATCTACACATTTTTTTCCACATCACGTAAGACTGCCATAGTTTTATAATATGTCGTGCCTAAGTCCAGCCTGTATCTGTCCGTTCATCCTTTAAGCTTCTTTGAGCTTAAGTCCTGCACAGAGCTAATCACACTACCAACAATTTGCTAGTAATAGCAGCAGCCCTTCGGGCTTTCAGGAGCGCAAACTGCAGCCTAACTAAACCGCAGCGATGCTGGATCTCCGAGATCTCCCCCAAGCCAGCCCTTTCTCAGTCTGCTGAGGAGTGCAGCAGATTGTAAAGCTAAAATGCTTATTTTGGGACGCCCTGAGCCCCACCCAGGCTGCTCGCTGGTGTTTCACATCCCACACTGTCTGCTGTGGAGCTCCTCTGGGGAAGTCAGCAATTAGCAGTCCCATAATGAATGTTAAAAGCATTTAATTGAATGAATATATTCAGAGTTACACATGTTGCTAAGGCAGATCAATGCAAGCACAAAAATAAACAAAGCCCCACAGGCACAAGGACCTTGTCTACATGGCACAGCAACCTGGAATGCCTTCCACTGAAGATGCACTTACCTTTCATGGTGGGTGTAATTGTTCTGTGGACTATCTCCTGCAGAGACATCCCAGATGGGAGTGTACCTGCTTTGCTGGGGAAGAGATGACCAAGCTTAGCTTGACTGCCTGGCAGGGAGGAGAAAGGCTGGTTTTGAACCATGATGCAGCACTGCTGTCCACACGATCATTTTACAGTCTTTTAATTACTTCAGAAAAATTATTAAGGCCTCTTCTGTACAGTTCTAGTTCAAACTGCAGCCCATCAGCTCTACTGGTCCTAAACTGAAAAAAGAACAGTCCCTGAGAGAGGATGCACTAAGGCTTCTTATGTGATGCCTGTGCGGACTCCTGGAGCTGACCTCTGTCTAGAAGAGACAGCACTGGATTACTGTGGTTTCAGACCACCAGCGCTTGGGAAAACACCTATGCTCTGTGTGAAGGTTGAAATTTGTGGTGAGGGACACACACTCTGCCATAAACAGCTTTGAAGGTCTGAGGAACTTTCCCAAGTTCTGTGTGACTTACTCATCTACACTAGTATTGGCTTACAGGGAGCATCACCTCACACCTGTTTAATGCATTCAATTTTAAAGACCATTTACTTAACTAGACTTTAGTACAAAGATGGCTAGAAACGTTATCTCATTCTCCTAGATTCACACTAGCATTTTCTTAGGTCTCCAATACACATAAACATTGATACTGACAGCAATCAATTTACAACCCAGCTAGCCTTTGCCTTTTGTTAAGCATGCTTCCCAATTTTAGTAGGACTTGAGGTCCTGAGAGGCATCTGTTTTCTAACTCTGTTATGCACTGCAGCCCTACAGACTGGATATATATCCAGCCTCCGCTTGCCCAGCATTTTACATCCATAGAACATCCTTACCACTATGTATGGGAAGAAGTCCACAACAAAACTCTTGTGAGTGGTAAGAGCCTGGTGGACTTAGAAACCAACCACCACCTTCAGATACAGCCTCTGGACCTTGGAGAAGCCAAACACCACGAGAGCAGCCATCACCTCTGCTGGAGCAGAGGCACTCTGTGGCCATGCGATACCATGCCACTTTCTCCTGCTCAGCCATCAGATTAAAGTCACCTTGCAAAACTGCCTCTGAATTCCCTTTCTGCAGAGGATGCCAGGAAGTCAGTGGCCAGGCTTTCTGCAGGGCCATCCACTCACCCAGATGCACAGCATGACATTGTTGCTCCTGGGGGGCCACATTCTGGCTGCGTGTCCCTGGGCTCAACAGCTCTACACTGGGAGACCTCAGCCCAGGTCCTATATCTCATTACAGACACACTAATTTTACCAAATTTGATGAATTGAGGATTGAGGGGTGAGCAATGGGGGAAGATACAAAACAAACGCACCCAAATGACACAGAAAGGCTGAAGGAAGGGGTTTAACCTAGAGCAGAGAAAAAAAAAAAAAGGGGGTGCTGAAGAAGCACTCAGTGCAGAGGAGGCTGAGATGGTCATCAGGTACTCTCTGCGTTCTTTAGGAACAGGATAAGAAACACACAACTCCCATTTCCAACAGATAGGGCAGACTGTTAGGACACACAACACCAGGAGCTGTGGGGATGCCTATGGAAATTGAAACTTAAGGATGTTATGGAAACCGTTTCCTCAGAGGACTGCAGGAAAAGCATGGTTCCCTTGGGCTGTGGGAGAGCTGGAGGTGCACAGGACCCCCCCAGCACCAGTGTCACCTGCTCTGCAGCACTTCCGTGCAGCAGCCATGGGTGTGAGGCTGGTAGCTAGGAGGGAGCTTCAGCCTGTGCGTGCTGGCAGGGCTCTGCCCCACTTGGGTATCGCCTGCCAGCCGGGGCAAGGAGAATCCCTTCACGAGGGGAAGCTGCAGCTCCAAGATTAGGCTGGCCCTTGATAGCAGCTGGGTTTCCCTGCAGAGCTCTGCCAAGCACACAGCCTGGGCAGGGGGCAGCCCTGGGTATGGCAGCGGTGGGATAAGTGTTAACGGTTTTGCAGCCACAGCTTATCACAGATACTTGCACTGGAGCAGGAAGGGAAGAAGAGCACACAAGCTGCAGCAACACAGGTACCCTAAGGCCCTGTCTGAGAGACAGTGGGGACAGACGAAAGAGGAGAGGAAAAAAAAAAAAAAAGGAAAAAGGCAGAGTCATACAGTGCCCTGAGGATTTCAGTTTGGCAGGAGGCAGGAGCAGCTGTAATTTGCACTCCAGAGTTTACATCATCTTTCTAAAACTTCTGAAATTTCAAGCTGGGAGTGGAGGCTCTACCTTTTTTTTCCACACCCCTCCCACCCCCCCCCCCTTATTTTCTCCTATTATTGTGAGCCCCATCTTTCAGACACATTGCTTGCCACTAGGTCACATTCAACAGTATTCCCTCTATTTTGTAGCTAAGGACACCATCTCATGTGGCATCACCCAGAGATGATGCCTCAGGAGAAATGAGACAAATTCAACCCCCACAGCAGAGAGCAGCCTCCGCAAGGTGCAGCAGCCATGGCACCTAGGCCTTCTCCCACCCCAGCTCTGCCACGACAGCTTCAGCAACACCTTCTCAGGCAAGCCAGCGTGCCCCAGGCCAGGAATGTTGGCTCCAGAGACGCTGCAGGCTGGTGTTAGGGAAAAGGTCTTCAAATCCACTTCTACAAACTACCTGAAGCAGCAAAACTACCCAGAACTGGTTAGCAGAACAGCAACGTGTTCGTGCATTTATTCCTAATGGTCTACACAACCCAGACCCAACTCAAGATTGTGTTGTTTATGGGCACATGTTCATTTTATGGGAACAGACCTGCTCAGTGCTGGAAGACTTCCTGCAAGCAACTGTGGTGTTAATTTAGAAGATGGCATTCTTCCCAAACAGTCATTATTAAAACAATAACCCTACGTTACCTCCAGCATCAAGGGGCAACATGCTGTTGGAGGCAAGACAGAACAAAGGTTCTGGCTATAGTAATTGCAAAAGGGCTTAGGGGCTGTTCTCTTCAGGGACGGAAGAGAGATGCAGCCTGGCCAAGCTCCAGTGTGTGTGGTTTTAAAGATCCTCGCTTGAGTTGTATTGTGTCGATGTGCAGTGTTAGAGCTGCCACTTCTGCACCCATGCCTGCCTGGGTTACAGGAACTATTTTCAGCATCTCTCAGCCAGAAATGACATCTCTCACGACTTTTATCGTGGAATGGGTGCATGTTTGTAATCAGCTTGGAAAATCTGTTTCTGAGCTTAATTCTAAAACCTCATCTTTGGTATAGAAACAACTGTACTCAGTAACACAGCCTTCCCCTCCCTTTACTAGCACAGGGAATGATTTGCTGTCCTGGGAAACTGGTCACAGCATAAGCCCGCAGGGTTTTGCAACATCAATGTTTGACGCCTTCAGTTTAAGTGCTGAACACACTGTACAAGTACAAGTGGACATGCTGAACTGGGAACGCTTCTGTAACACTAGAATTGCCAATCGTTTGGTGAACCCTGTGAGGTGATCAGTAGTTTGGGCACAACATTTATCAATTCACAGTGGAAGGCAAGGGGTTAATCCCATGGTTAAAAGCATTACAGAATTTGTCTCTGGGCAAAGGAAAATAATTGAAATTCAACAAGGATAAGTGTAGAGTCCTACACCTGGGGAGGAACATCACCAGGTACCGGTACAGGTTAGGGGTAGACCCACTGGAAAGCAGCCCCATGAAGAGGGACTGTGGCATCCTGGTGAACAATAAGTTACCCATGGAACAGCAATGTGCCCTTGTGGCCAGGAGAGCCAATGGTGGTATCCTGATGTGTGTAAAGAAGAGTGTGGCCAGCAGGTCAAGGGAGGTTCTCCTCCCACTCTACTCTGAGCTAGTGAGACCACAGCTGGAGTATTGTGTTCAGTTCTGGTCTCCCCAGTTCAAGAGGGACAGGAAAATACTAAGGAAAGTCCAATGGAGAGCTACAAAGATGATGAAGGGACTGGAGCATCTCTCTTACAAAGAAAGGCTGAGAGCCCTGAAGCTGTTTAGCCTGGAGAAGATAAGACTGAGGGGATCTTATGAATGTTTACAAATATCTGAAGGGTGGGTGTCAAGAAGGGGCCAGTCTCTTTTCAGTGGTGCCCTGTGGTGAGAGGCAATGGTACCAAGGTGAAACACAGGAAGCTCTACCTCAACATGAGGAAAATCTTATTCAACATGAGAGTGACAGAGGCTGGAACAGGCTCCCCAGAGAGGCTGTGGAGTTTCCTTCTCTAGAGGCTTTCAAGACCCACCTGGATCTGTTCTTGTGTGGCCTGCCCTGGGTGTTCCTGTGCTGGCAGGGGGGTGGGACTCAAAGATCTCCAGAGGTCCCTTCCAACCCCGATCATTCTATGAATTCCTAAAGATCTTAAGGGACCACCTTGCAGGTTCCTACAGCAAACTTGCTTAAGAAACATTTAAATGCCTTCACAAAATGCTTTTCTGAACACACCACCCAGGATTTGCTCAGCTTTGCGAGGGCAAGGAGGTCAACCACCAGCCTGAGATGAAGCAGACCTAAATATATTGCACCACAGTTGCAGGTGACCTTGTCATCGTTGGATGATGTATTGTATCTATGACCGAACTGATGCTAGCTGTCCCTCACAGCTCTTCTCAAAGGAATCTCAATCTTAGTCCTCCCAAGCTGCTTGGTACGCAGTGTGTCCATGTAGAAATCTGTCTTGGTCTGTACTTTTGTAAGCAAATAGATGAATACATTTCTAAGAATTTGGTTTGACCTAAGCAGAGCATCAGCAGTTGCTGCATGGCTAAGGTTCTAGCTGCATTCCTTCAATGGGGAAGAAGTTTAAGGAAGCAGCTTGCATAGAGAGGCTGGAATCCCCACCACTGTCTAACCCGTTCCTACAATTCACCAAACATCTGGCAAGAATAAGTTAGGAAACCTTATTTCTGCATGAGGCAGGGTGGCAAGCTTAAAAGGTATCTTGAAATATCTTCTCATCCTGCCTATGATAGTTTGCTATGTCAAATTGTTCTGGGATCACACATTAGAAACGCATTGATAGGGCTCTGCCATGCAGCTAATAATACGACTGCCTGTGCCTCTTGAATCCTTCTACATGACCTCATTTCTACTGCAGTTGTGTTTTTCACAATCATTCATGCATTTTATCACAATTAAAGAACCCCCAGCTTATAGACAGGAAATTTAAGTCTTTTTAATGCCCTTTTCCCTAGGTGAGGAGAAGGTTGTTCCAAAACTGAAAGTATTCTCAAGCCACAGGTTTAGCCTCCCTCCTTGCTGTGCTCCATGTTATCTTCAAGACAGGTCATAGCACAGGCAATAATTCCATCATGATGGGTAACAGTGACCCAGATAAACTACCCTCGGCCTACTGACACTGTGCTCTATGGCTCTGCTATCAACACTGGGATATCTCAACATATTTGAGGCTTTTGTTCTCGTCTTTAGCACCCTCCCAGGTTCATATCCCACAGACCTGACAGAAGCCTCAATTTTCATGCTCATAACAAGTTCCAAAATCACACTTGAGACTGTCAGGTTCTTGCACAGCTCCTCCTCTTGAGAACCAAGAAATCTGAAAGCCAAAATCTGTTCCTGCAAGAAACCGGAATGACAGTCAACACCACAGCTGTAGGAGCACCTCATTTGTTTAACTTGACTTTAAGTAAAGGAACCACAGTCTAGTCCATTGACTTCACTCTACACCACTATTTTCTCTGCACATCTATGGAAACACAATATACAGAACAGCTATTTCATTTTTATTAAAACTACAGTCCACAAAGCAGATACCCTCTAACCAGACATGACTTACAGTGTTTGGGCTTGTGCCTTTGCTACCAGTGAGGGCAGTTCAGGACTGCAAAGTCATTTAGTAAGCAACAGAGACCTTTTCATGAATGTCACCATCCTCCCTTATACTGAGGCCTGACGCCTCTTCAAGATATCCAGAGCTCTGTTTGCATCGCAGGAAGCATCTTCCAAAAGGATGATATATTGGAAAATTAAAGGATCTTCACAGAAATTACAGTGGCAGGAGCAACAGAATGGGCAATTTCCTGCTTCCTCTCATCAGAATGAAAACAGTAATTTTTCTTCCAGGGCCATACCTATATTCTGCAAAACTCCATTAGCCAAATAAAAACAGTGGTAGGTCATTTAGATTATGTATAAAAAACCCAACCAAACAATAAATTTATACTGAAGTACTGGATTCTAGTTAGAAACCATATCTACAGGATTTACTAGGAGCAGCAACTCATACCTCTTACTTCTTAGATTATAGGCACCACAGAACAAGTTTAGCATAAGATAATTGGAATCTGAGATTTTACTATACAAACACACTTTTCTCCCATTAAAAAAAAAAGATTAGAGGAAGATATAAACATCTTATTTATTAAATCAAATAGAAATGCAAAATATATTTCACATGCCTTACAAGGAAAAGAGATTTACTTCCAAGACTTTAAAGCAAGACTGTGTCCATTGACACGCAGGAAATCAGAACATGATAAAACAGTCACAAAGAGGAGGAAGGACTGGGGGGGAGGCAACATGGGGATGATAGACAGTGAGAAAGATCTCCTAAAAAACAAGAATGAAGTTTATGCTGAGCAAGCATCACAAGCCTGAAATTAACTTTAGCATACATTTATTTTTGAGGAAGTTGTCTAAAGAAGTAGAATTGGCTAATAGCTAGTCAAAACAGTCTTCTAAATTATGTATACCATATTTATATGACTTGAACATGGGTTTCTTTTTTGAACATCAGTAGAGATAGGAGGAGAATTGGAAACACCAAAAGAGATTTTAGAAAATGGATCGATCGACAGTCGCATTCTGCGTGACTCCGCTATTAAAATAAGAAAAAAAAAGATTAAAAATAGAACTATTTTTCTAAATATTTTCATTACTTTGTCATCCTCCAACTCTTCCTCCCTCCTACACACAATTTCTTGGAAGCTGAAATGACACCCAACAGCAAATACAAAACGTACACCAACAGTATATTCCACAGTTTTTCTAAAGAGTCAATAGTCCAGCAATTTTAAAGTGATCTATGTGCAAAAAATAAACACATGAACATTTCTTTAAAAAAAAAAAAAAGAAAGAAAAATCCACTGCAGCCTTAACTTCCACTTAAAAAAAGATTCTGAGGATTAGCACTAGATTTCCCAGTGGAGGACAGATTATTAATTGCAAGTATTCTGCAAAACCTTCGACTTGGTATTGCAGAACTGTCAACATCCCAAGATTACTACCTGCTGGCAAGTGGGAACCTGACTGTATCACCAAAAGAAGTGCGGAAACCACTGTTCATAAACTAGTCTTCTGATATACATAAACTTATGGCACAAGTATGTATTCAGAGACTGCTGCCTACAGCTGAAAACAGTCCTCTCAGCATGACTAACAGTAAATGATTAACAATAAAATGTGCAAGATTCGGAAGAGCAGTATTTGAAATGTTCCTGACTGCTCAGTGCCCCTAGGCCTAAACTATCCCCTCACTAATAGCGGTGTAAGTCAGGGCAGCTCTGGTGAAGTTACAGTAGAAACCACTGTGCATGAGGATTTCTATATGAGAACAGTCCCTTGGACTACAGTCTAGTTCAATCCTGACCACACTACAATAGGGAATTGTGTTTAAACCATGAGTAATCATGTAATCATCTCCCAGCATAGTAGTACTTTTCTGCACACATGGAATGTAAATTTAGATTTACAACTGATGATTTTGCAGATTTAATGGATTATATTTCTTTAATGGTTCTGGCAATGCAACTCAGTTAAAAAAAACAAAACAACAACAACAAAAAAAAAACAGAAAAAAATACCAACAAAACAACAGAAAACAACAACAAAAAAACCCCACGCTCTCTGCTGTCTGCTTTTTTCTTTATTTGATGACTTATCTGGCGCACAGTTCGGGTTTTCTAACAGTGTGTAACTGTTCAAAAACATCAAATTAATTGGGCTGGGGGAGAAGTGTGGTCCTGTGGTTGATGTCCAGGTGTGGAAGAAACACCATTATAGGTGATAAAGCTAAATCACCTTTGGGTAAATCGTACCTCTTATGTCTCTGTCATTAATCTAGTAAATGGAGCAGATACATCAGTTCTAAACAAGGGCTGTGAAACAGAACAATCACCAACTCATTAAAATGCCTTGAGTTTCCCAGATGAAAACTTAGAAAAAAAATACATGAGCAGTAAAGTCACTTGGTGTTTAACGGCTTTCAAAGTCACTTGCAAACAGTTTAAATATCAAAACTATCCCCAACTTGAAAGCCAAGTGGCAGTATTCTCCCTTTTACCACCCACTGCTGTGTAGGACAGAGGAGTATTATGGAAGCTGAGGGGAAGACCAGCTGCAGGAATGTGACCAGTCTTTGCCAGTGTGAAGGAGTAAGGACACTGGACCACAGAAGAAAGCTCACTCAACAACATGAGGCCTTGAGGATGAAGAATGAAGGCAAACACACTTGGCCTGATGCAAACCACATACCTTAATGCAGGAAAATGGTGGTTCTGGTGCAGTTCAAAGCACAGCCAAACTGGTTGCATTTGCTGAGGCTGGCTAATCACTAACAACACACCTCAACATGTGCTGCAAGTGCTGTTAGAACCATACCGTATACAACATTTGTCCTTGCTTTGCCCCCCATAAAGCACTAAAGTAAATCCAGACCTTAAGGAATAACTTGCATAGTAAGAAAAGGTCATCAATTTAATCATTTACTTTAAGCAGGCAAGCAAATTTGTAAACATTCAAAAGCGGCAGCATCCAAGTTACAAACAATTTAAGGAAAAAAGAATTGAGATTATTAAGGTTCTTTATCCTCTCAAAAACGTTTGAAATAATCTTTTAAAACACTGCAAACATTGACCACTCCGTTATACCTCTTCTAATTCTGCTAATAGTCCTGTCTTCCAAGGACTTTCTAAAACTCATGGTCTCACAATTGCCATCCTTTTTAGCTATTGCCGTTTGGAAATCAGCTACCAAGCATTTCACCTCAGCCTAAATCCCGTTAGCAAAGGGAATGCTTGTGTCTTGATTCAACACCTCTTTAACTTTCGAGGGCAAAGTGTCAAAGAGGTGATCTTCCACCACGAGCCCGCTTTTCCTGAGAAGCTGACACTGCCCCAGCGTGGCTGGCAGATACTCCAAGCAGTTTCCCTTCAGTTCCAGATGAGTCAGCTGCAACAGTTGGCTAATTTTATCTGGGATGGAGGTAATACAGTTTTGTCCCAGACTCAAAGTCCTCAATTTAACACATTTAAACAACTGTTTAGGCAAAGTGTCGACTTTGTTTCCTGTGATGTGGAAATGCTGCAGATTTTGAAGCAAACCTATTTCTGCTGGAATCAATGCGATTGAGTTGTAGCTTACATCTAAACATCTAAGTTTCTGTAAACTGAACACTGCGGCTGGTAAGGATTCGAGTTTGTTATTGGAGAGATAAAGAGACTCCAAATTCTTTATGTGGGTAATGGAGGAAGGAATGTTGACTATTTTATTGTGCCACAGCTTTAAACAAGTCAATCTTTTTAAGTGTTGGAAACTGATGATTTCTTCAATTGTGCGTATGCTGTTTGACTTTAAATCCAGTTCCTGTAAGTTAGAGAGGCTGAAGATGGCATGGGGAATTCTCTCCAGTTCACAGTTCTGCAGTTCCAACTCTGCAACATTAGTCATTTTCTTAAGGCTATTGAGTACCACAAGCTTAGTGCCGTCATTAAGAATGACTAGCTTAGTCAGATGTGGTGCCACATCTGTGATATTGGGGGGAATTTTGGTCAAATTGCTTTTCACGTAGAGAATTTTAAGGTGTCTCAACTCTCGGAGAGATTCCAGCCCTATCATTTTATTGTTTTCAGAGTTCAAGTTGCCTATCAAGTACAATTCACGGAGGTTTTTGAGCAAATACACCCACGCAGGAATTTCTGCGACATCTGTGAATTTCACATGAAGGCATCGCAAGTGGTCCCGGAGGAAGCTGAAGGCAGTCTGCTCGACCTTCGCAGGGCAGTGGCACAAATGAAGCTCCTGAAGATTTGTCATCTGGGAAATTTTTGCTGGGATTTTTGCTTCAGGAATCAGCTCCAGTTTCAAAACATCCAGATCGGTCAGATCAAACACTGCGTCGGGGACCCCCGAAAGCATGAAGAGATGCAATTCTTGCTTGTCCTGGGCATTGCGAGAGACGTGCTGCCGCAGCTTTTCAAAAGTCCACTCGTGGTTTAGACTAATTTCCCGCAGTTTGTTCTCACTTACCTCCGACAGAAAGACGCCAAACCGCTTAGAATACAGCTGGTCGTACTGATCTACCATATGCAAGAGAAAGGCAAAATCATTTTTTACATCGGGGATATCGCTGAAGCTACTCTCTTCTCTGACCTTTTCAAAGGAATATTCTTTTAAAGGTATTCGGAACAGCCAGAAAAGCGTGTAGAGGCAGATAAAACCATAGACACAAATGAGGGAAATATAGCTGATAAGCAGCTTCTTCAACATGTAAGCCATGTTGTGTGTACATTCAAACTGCGTGTAGCCAATCAGGTGTTCCACTTTTGGGTTGCAGATGTGCTCAAAACTAATGGTGTTGACAAAGTTTGCAGTATAGCAGAGAATAAATATGAACTTGACAGTCTTGATGACCGTCTGGCCAACGTAGAGCTTGTAGATCAGATCGCTGTCCTCCACGTGAGCCCTGAACTTACGGACTTTCTCAAACAGAGCTTTGGCTTGTTCTCCATCTTTCTTATCTAAAATAGTGACACTGGGAACTTCGATCATCGGCTTGTCAGCTGAAAATTTGAAGCCAGACTTTGTTATCATGGGAGTGTTGGCACTTGGGCTTCCTTCATCGCTGCTGGTGGAAACATACTTGGGCAGGGACTGGGCCCCGGTTAACCTCTGTTTGTTCTCCTCCGAGTCCTCACATGCCGTTTCAGATAATGCTTTTGTAGTCCAAGGCGACTCAAAGCACTTCCCTAATATAGACACAAAATGCTCAATTTTTGAGCAAGTCTTGGGATACTTGAACCAAAAATTGCTACTGACTATTAAAATGATAGTATGGATGAGAACAAGATAGGGAAAATACTTTGAATACCAAGGAAGAGCCAAGTGATAGCACATCTGGTTAATAAAGACATATTGCTGAAAATCCAAATTTGTTTTACGGCCTGAAGAATCTTTCTGCTCCTTTTTCAGCTCCTGGCCTGATTCAGTGGGTTGATACTGAGAAGAGGTAGCCCCGCTCAGAAGTACGTCGGGTGTTACAGTAGGGTCACTTCTGAAGGAAACCGTTCTCATTGATGCTTCTCCTTGACCAGTGGTTGTTTCAACAGTGGTAAAGTCAGCCTTCCCTGACGTGCCGGGTTGTGCTTTTGAATTTACAGTAGACTGCAAAACTGGCAAGCAGACCACCTGGTCTTTGGTCAGCTGCATGGTTCCAGCAAAAATGGCAACCATTAGCATAACAACAGCTAGATAATCCATAAATACATCCCACCATGGTTTTAAGATACGGTATGTTGGCTGGATGTCATTGAGCGATGCAACTTCTGCAAGGGTAAACATTCCTACAAGAGAACAAAGACAAAATCACTATTGCTGACTAGCCAGCAGGTTATTTTACCATTTAATAGCCATGACATACAGATCCTCAGAAGGTTCTACTTTGCATTACGTTTTGTTGCCTGTCACACAATGTCCACCGTTCGCTCAACACTGTTTGCTCAAAGGTTACATACTGAAATGACGCTTTACCATGAAAACAGAAGTCTTCTTACTTCAGGCCAGATGATATTTACATCTCTGCCACTTCACAGCACAAGCACCAAAGCCTGCTCTGTGCAACTGAAGTATCTGAAAGGTAAAGTGCTGTGGCTGATATGTATTAATAACATGAATAGCAACCGTTGATTACAGTGCACAATCTGATTCTGTAAAGATGACTGCTCAGTCTGAACAGGTGAACTCCAGCACTGATACTATCTTGTAGCACCTTGCATCTAAACAAAATAGCGTTTGTTAAATGCTTTGCATCTTGCTCATGACTTGCACAGCACATTTTGGGTTTCTTGTTAAATTATGAGCAAGGTCTCATCTAACACAGTGACAGTCAATGTCTCCCTCTCCTCACTACCAAGCATCCACACTGCTTACCAGATTGGGTCCTTTCTCCTAAGTACCACTGCACAAGTTAAAGTCTTGAAGTTACTACTTGACTATTTGACACTTTTTTTTTTTTCAGTATGTGTTTGGGTGTTCTACAGTGAGAAACAGTTATTACCTATTCACTGGACCAAATGGTACTGTATACCATTCTTTCACCCCCCACTTAATCAAGAAATAATCCTTCCTCAGAAAAATCCAACCCAGCTAACAGAGAAAAAACCTCTTTCTTAACATAATGGAGAATTTTTTTTTTTTTTCCAGATTATCCTTACAGGCTGGTGAAGACAGGAAGCTGCAGGTAGCACAGGAGCTTGCTGCAAGGCTTTGACTTCAATTCAAACATATGCATTGTGAGAAAGCAGCAAACTGATGGTGTGAGAATCCAGACCTCTTTGCAGCTTTAAATAGCTTGCTTTTCTTTTTGTTTTGACAAAATCTAGAGGACTTAACTTTTATCAGATTTTTAAAAAATAAGCTTCCTCTGCAAGTAGGATGTGGTCAAATCATCATTTTAACTGCTGAACTTGTGGTCCAAATTTGCCATTTCTGAAGTAAAATATGCAGCTTATGTGCACGCATGGAGTGGAGAAGGAGACAGGATGTTCATTATCAGACAAAGTCTGGCTCCCCTTGGATGGGAGAAGAGCAGCTTAGCAGAGCACAAGGAGATCAAAGCAGGCAGTAAAATAATAAATCTTTATAACTTCTATCATACCAATTCATACAGACCCGCACCTTACAAACCCTAAAGGGCAGAGTCTCACGCAATGAATACATATGTATATATGTATATATGATTATTTCTAGCCTGTGTTTTTTTCTGAAGAAGATAACAGGCATTTCTGTATGCAGAACTCAAGTTCTACTGCCTATATGATCAAAGGCACGCATTAGCCCCTGTCCTTCCCCACACCAGTGCAAGCAGCTCCCATGATCTTGGTCTACGGGAAAGGTCAGTGGTCACCATTACAAAGGCCGGCATGGAGCTCACGATGAAAGCGTCTCCTCCACCACAGGGAAGGATCCAACCCCTGGCCTCCCACGCTCTCCTCCTGAGAACTTTTTGCAGTTTTGCATACCTAGCCTGCGATTTGGTGAAGGCAGCCAGAGAGAAGGTTTTATCTCACTGCAGCACTCATCTCAGTTGGTGCTGCTGGCACAGTTGCCAAAACATAAAACTTAAGGCTCAGTTTCTCCAAGAAAGAGCAGAAGGAACTTCTAGCTCACTCGCTCTTTATTTTCCAGGGGGCAAATGAACGCCAAATGCTCTTCCCTCATCAGTAACACAAGTTGTCGGGGTCTTAAAGTTCTCCCAGCTCCACAAGAGCTTCCTCCATGAAGCGTGGTTCTTGAGCCTTTCCTCATGCATCTCCCCAGGTCACAGACCAGTAACACACCCCACAGCTATCAAAGCCTCACAGCACTTCATTTGAAATTAGCTACAAACTCCCATTTTTCTGTAATGTCTCCCCGTGCTCACCTAGACTGAGTCACAGCATGATGCTTGCCCTAGAACTGCCACCTGTGACATTGAAATAAGAAACCTGTGCAAAAGAAGAGCATTAGTCATTTCTACTCAAGTGAACTGATGGATAGAAAAGGTCCCTCCTTAGAGGTGTTGGCTGGTTTGTTTTGTTTTTTTTTTTACCTTCATGGATGTTTTTTTTTTTTCCTTGGCAGCTGTTTTGAAGGGGTGCTCTCACAAATCTCCAGGCTCTTTCTACTGCGGTTTCGCCCACCTTGGCAGCCACAAGAACACCTCGTCCACTAGGTTACTAGTGCAATAGCTCAACAAGGGAGCACAGAGCCAACAGTTTAGTAAGGAGAAGTCGTGCATGTTGACTACAGCCATGCTTCTGCACGTAGAGCTGGACAATGTGCAGGGAGGAAGCGGCAAGCAGGATGGGAAGGAGGAATGAGATGACCGCTGTAACAACCAGGGGTAGCTGCTACTGCTTGTTCCTCTGGGGCTAGCTTTTCCCTCAACTTTGCACTAGCTAATTATGTGGGAAGTTGCCTCATTGTGGTTTGAGGCACAACCTACAGAATTCCTTTCACAGAATGAAGGTGATATTTTTTTTTTTGCTTCTGCCATGAGAACACTCAGACAATGCACCAAAACCCAAGTGCTGCAGACTTGCTCTAAGCAAATGAAATAACCGAAAATAAATGAGGAAGCACAAAGTGGTTCCAGACAGAGACTCAAAGAATAATTAAAAAAAATGAAGCTAAAGCTAAAAATCACCTCTACCAGACCTCTGTCTTGCACACACACAAAATTATTTCAAAAAAAGGTTAGAAGACGTAACAGAGCACGTGTAATCCTCTTTGTGAAGCTGTAGGCAGCATGGTGTAAAAGGAGCTTTACACCGAGAAGTACCACATTCAATGTTCTGAACATGTATTTTCTTTCAAGTTACTGATACTCACAGAATAGCTGCTCTTTTGGCAGAGATTTGCAGTTACAAAACACAAAAAACCCTCTGTGGCATTACTGTCTAACGCTGCGCCTCATAAAAGAGAGGCAGACCTTTTTCTAGCTGCAACAATCAATTCCAGGAGCTGAAAACAGGTTTCTGTCCTCACAGATATTTAAATGCTCCAAGTCTTAAAAACCAAAATGAAAACCTACACACAGTATAAGACACATTCGAAGAGGTTGGAAACAAATTTGTTATTTTCTCTCTTTAATCCATAATTACATGTACTGGTCTTTAATTTTACTAAACTTATAAACACAGAAGTTCACTTTTATTTTTGCAGATGCTAAGAAATCAAACTACTACAGAACAACAGGTCTCTACAGCATTATGATTTTATTTTTTAGGTTTACTTTAGACCATGTTTATATTTAAAACTTTTAAAACCTGCTTTTAAAGCCTACTGTTCAGAATATTCCTAGAGTAGGTAGATAGTATTTAATTGCTAATTTTCAACCTGGTTTTAACAGTGCTAGATTGGGGTTGAGGTTTCATGGTAAGCTACAGTGATAACGTGGTAATAAGGGGGGAGGAATCGTGTAAATGACAGTCTGTGTCTGGTAGGTAGAGCCTGCAACTCCCTGCCAGAAGTGGTTTCTCCACAAGACAAGTGCATGCTCTATTCACAGACCTGTAACCCTGATGCAGAGTCTGTAAGCAGATACCTCAACCTGAAGAACAAAGTACTATGTAGCTGAAAAGCCAAAATATCCGATTTCCCATTATGAAACCATGCATTTCTTTCAGCTGTTTTCAGGCCTTGCAAGGCACCGAATAGACTTTGATGCCCAACAGAACTTGGGGTTTTGACACACCAAATCTAGCCCTCAAACTAGAAAATTGCAGTTCTTGAAGAGAAATAATTTAATTCCCAACATGGAATTTCAGGCCACGGTGTCCTTTTTAAAATAGCATATTTTACTCTAGCTTAGTAAGCACAGATTTTTATCCCTGCAGTACTGCAGTACGATCTTTAGGGCTGCATAGCTACACAAAATAAGACCTTTTATTTTAACAACTAAGCCCTTTTCCTCCCACACTTTGTCTGCAGTTCTGTAACTTGAATAACACTCTAGGATGACATTAACCTCTCACAGCTCCATCTATTACCTCCAGTTATCTGCTGGCTGTAGTATCTATCCTGGGAAAAGATTAAAAAATGGTAATTCTTTAAAACAAATGCAGCTGTTCTAAGCACAACTCTTTCTTGCTGTCTTCTGAGGAAAAACTTAAAAGTTCTGAAAGCAGCATAGTAGTACCTCTCTTTTCATTGTTAATGTTACATGGAGCTCTGGAACTAAACCCACTTTGTTTATTTTGCAGTTATATAAGGTACAGTGAAAACAGAATAGAAAGAAAAAATTGTCAATGACAATAAAATTGTTCTAAGTTACAGGCCCACGTTAAATCAGCAAGGGTAACAACTAATTCCATAAATCATCCTTCATGCCCAATTATAATCCTTTTATTAGTCTTAACGAAAAGCTGTAATAGTAAGAACTCAGAATGTGATTAACCTGGTGCTTTTTTTCTGACATATTTCAGACTATAAATGTTGAAATACAAAGTGGACGTACTGGATTTTTTTTTTTTTCTAAGAAACTGTTCTAGCTTAAACACAGAAGTGAGAGGAAAAGGAAGCAGCATATTGGTATGTCACTAATGTTTATTTACATCCTACTTCTTCCTGTACTTAGTGATAAAAACTTCATCTGTCTGCCCCTGTAACTCACTAGCCCTCCTGTTTTAAAAGCATATTCAAAGTTAAAGCAAATTCAAAGTTAGAACAAACAAATAAAACTCGAATTGTAGCACATGAACCTCTTGTTTTACTTTCAGGTTCCCAAGACTCCAAACAAGCCCACTTTGTTTCAGGAAACAAAAAGATTCTTGAATTAGCCTTGTCACCACAACTGGTCAAGAATTTCCTAAAAGAAAAAAAAAATAGCAAAACACAAAACCCCACAACACGTTTCTAGTTGAAAAGAAAAAGTACTACCATGAACAGAATTGTTTTCTCCCTTCCCACAGGAAATTAAGGAGAAGAAAAGTTTTCCCATAACTAAAAGGCTTTGCTAGCTCGCTTTTGATCAAGTGACCATAAGTTTAAATTTATTTCCACTGTATATTTTACTCTCTCTATCCACCAGTCATTGCTGCTTCCTTTGTTTTCCTACTTCTGCAATATCCTATTAAGGCAGGCAATTAGATCTTAATATGATAAGAATGGATTATGAGATTCTTCTTAGCTAGGACACTGCAAACCAGTTGTTCTACAGTCTGCAAAGATAAAAAAAAGGGCACAATTTTATTTATTTTTTCTTCCCCACAGAACCAAATGTAAGGAGCCCCAGAACCCCTGTAAAATAATGCATAAAGACATTCAGAAAAGAGCCTATGAATGAATTAATGCATATTGAGCGTAACAGACACATTCATTGCCTGCATTGGTTATTCAGATCCCGAGATTAAGAGAAATTTAAAACAAATTGAAGGAGGTTTAATCAAAACACTAGTAGGTTTTGGGATCTAGTAATAGAGGGAAATTGTCCCAGCTGCTATATTTGGGAATATTTCCATTCCTAGCCTGGTTTGCAGCTCCTAGTATGTTGGCTGAGGTACTGCACCTGGATAGCTGAGTGAAGCAGTAGTCCATCTGAAAAAGAGGATTTAACTCTGCTGCTTTATTCCATGGGGGATTATTGTGTTTTGCTCTACCTGACCTGACTCAATTTACAAAACCAGTTTTAAGTACAACTGTGACTACAGTTTCTCTTCTCAAGCATCCTGCAAATCAAACCCCCATATTCAGCTAAGCATGGATTTGCATGTTGAGTGCCCCTATTGCCTGAAAAGCCCAGAAAACATTCCACAACAAAATACAACACAGGTATTTTTATAGGTTTCTCTACTGTATGCTACTTCTTCAGTGCCAGACAGTACTGCAGAACATTAACTAACACCAGAATGCAAGGACTACAGCACATCTTATGGTACCAGATACTTCCTGATTAATGATTTTGTTTCAGGAAGACCAGATACAGACATCCTAAAAGAGCCTGCATGGAAAAAGATTTCTGTTATTTTTTTTCCCCTCCACATTAGAATGTTAAGAGTTCCCATTCACTATTTCTTCCCCAACCATCTGACAGCAACCAAATCTACCTGTTTTAGATTAATCTGCAAGATCTGGGTTAGTTTATTTTTGTTTGGCTACTCCTTGACTAAACAAATTGTTATTTATTTGGCCTATTTGGTATTCCAGGCTAAACACATTTCTATGGGATGGGATATTTATCTGCATGATTTGACTTTCTTAAAGTTAACTGCATGTCATTTTGAAGGCAGTGTTTTACAGATAGTGTACTGTGAGCATAATGGATAACTGAGTAAGAAAGCCAAGAACATAAAGCTGGAAGATTTCCTACAGAGAAAAACATTCCAACTAAGGAACAAAAGTTCTACAATAGCTTTTAATTGTAACTAAAGCAAATTTTATTTATATATATATATATGTGATGTTGTTTTAGAACATATTTACGTGATTAAGAGGGATTAAATAACACCACTCATTGACTCATTATTTGAGGAAAAAAACCCCACAAAACAAAACAATGAAACAAAACACAACATAAACACCCCCAAAACACCAGCCACAATGTCCCATGTCCGTTCTCCCCCCTCCCCTCCCATCTTCCCCAGTTCCCAACTGCCCAAATTGCACAGTTATTATTTTGGATTTCCCTTAAAGGGAATATATAATCTATGATATACAGTGTAAATAAATTCCCCAACTAAGGAATCATCTTTATGACCAGCATTAACCTGACTGACAGTAATTTGATAACCAAAAAATTATCAAAATGTAATTTCTCCCAGACTGCATACAGAAATATTAGGCTTTGGTAAGTTGGAGACAAAAATAATAAATCCTTACTTTATACAATGTCAAATTAGTGCTCATTTACAAAAATTAAGTCTATCAACTACTTTTTTTTTTTTTTCCTAATCTTCAAAAATTCTGTCCTTCAAAGCTGGGCTTTTTCAGTTTGTATAACACTCTAACCTACTTTTGGATGCTGCTATTTAAGTGTTTACACTGAATCTTCCTTGTTTACCAGCTCTTTGAAGGTCTAGTGCTATACACCACTCCTACACAGATGGTTTTGTAATCAATGTGATATTTAAAAAGCAGTATTAGCAGCCATAATTTCCCTAACAATAAACTCTCAAATCATGCGTCATTCTTGCCTTGCTGTAAATGACCAGAGAGGTCTGTTTAAGGATGACTTTCAAAACAGGAGTCCAGCATTGTAGTTCTGACTAGCTCCCCAAAGCACCCAAAGATTACGAACACAATTAATTCCACGTTCACCACATGCGAGTTCCGTGCGCACAGAGTGCAGAAAACGAGCAACTTCTCACTTGGCTTACTGCAGTGCTCCTGAGCCATGCTCTTACATGAGGGCTGCTCTGACTAACAGTACAAGCTTCAGGTTTTATTCACATTTATCCCCAGGCTTCAGAGTATCTCTCAGAATGAGACTTAGCAGTTTTTGACCCCGAAAAGCTCAGGGAGATCCTAAACTGAATGTCTAGCGACACACTTCCATCCTCACTTCAGGCAGGTTAGTAGCACTGGAGACCATAAAGGGCATGAGAGGAAAGAGGGGAAAAAGAGAGTGATCCTTGAGCATCCCTCTGCACGGCTCTCCGTAGGTGGTAAAGAGTATAGTATAGTGTTGTAACTATGTGTGTTATGGTTCAAGTCAATTAAACACATGTGATTTTTACAGTTATAAAACAAACCATCTAGCAAGGCAATATGCAAGAAACCAAGAGAAGTCACTAATGAGGCTAGAGCTCAGCAGGGGTAAATTGTGAACTTATGCTTTCATAACTGTAAGTAACAGTCCGTAAGTGCACATGCATTTCACTGGCAATTTTTCCCAGGAAGAATATGAATTTTGCACAGCACAACTGCCTGAACAGATATCCTGCAGGAGAGTAATAAGGACCTTGAAGATGAAGGCAAAGAACATGCCGCAGTGTATTCCAGAGCATGCACTCCAAACCCTAGATTGCTGTTACTTATGCAATCATTATGCTGTTATTTATGCAATACTGATTCACCTTCCTTTTATCCAAGGTAGCACATTACCACTGATCAAAGTAGCACTGCTAGGGCTGAGCAATCAGATTTCCAACAGCATTTTCTGTTTGATCTACCTGGACTAGAGCAAAAACAGTAAGTGGACATGTTGTAGCTCATTTCACAGAATTCCTAAAACATTCCCGAATGGATAATCTTGAAAAGACAGCCTAACATGTGCGTGCAAGACCCCCAGTTTAACACTAAGTACTTTTACTCAAGTACAGACACTACTGAAAGTTACTGCAGTTGATTTAACCTGTGCTAACACGGATGGACAGATGTATAACGCAGTTAAAAAGTTACACCATCCAATAAACTCTAACAGCTGCTTGTGCTCAACTGTTAAACATTTAATCCCTTTGCCATTTCAAAATCTGCTGTTCCCCTGTCTTTTAGGCAGTGATGTTTTTGCAGTGTTTTCACGACTGCTATCAGAAGTACAGAACACACAGTAAACATCTGGCACTTCTACTGACCAGAGCACTTTGGGAATTTATCAAGATGCAAAAGTAAGCTGCATCAAAATAGAAGCACATGTGGTAACTCTAGTCCCTAGAGCTTGCTTTTTATTCATATAAAAAAATAATAATACAAAAATGTATCACTGGGTTGTTTTTAAAAGTAATTAAGAGGATTGGAAGAGAAAAAGACAAATGATATAACAAAACTATATTTCCATTTTAGTTCAGAAATCTGAAAAACAGTTTAGACCCTGAGATGTTATTTAAATTTGCTTTTACAGAAAAAAAGTCCACACGGCTACAAAGTTTGTTATATGAAATAGCTCGATCTAGGGTAGAGATGGCACTCCGAGACTCATGCAGTTCCTCTGAAAAATATTCCTTTCTGATCCCCAGCCACACATGCTGCCAGTCTCTGTCTCATCTTGTTCTGGATTCAATTGGAACTGGGGCAACTTCAAAAGCGGTAAGAAACTGAGCTTGGCATAGAGCTGCTAGTTTGGTGATCTTAAGCCGCAGAATGTAAAGATACAAATCTTGCTACAGAATATATTAGTACCTTTAACTACACACCCTAAACATACCTAAAGAATAGGAAGAAGTGCCTACCAAAGAAAAAGAAATTGCATCACTGAAGTTCACATTGCTGTAGGTTTTAATAACCCCTCTAAAGGGCAAAATGACCTCTCCACCCTAATTCATGGTACTAAAGTCTAGGTTTACTTAATTTCTAAACTGTATTCCAAGACAAATGGAAGCAGGTTTACTGAGTAACTGAAGTTATTTTCAATGAATACTACTTTTTATTTTTAATGGACATGCCAGCAACCTTGCACTGGAAGATTTACAGCATCCTCATGGCAATCTAGAGCCAAGAGCAGATAAAAAGTTCCTTTAACTAAGAACATGCTCTATTGTTCCCTACCTGAGCTGGTTCATCTCTTCAGACAGAACAGCAAACACCATGACTCTCACTGGGTTACACATTAAACAAGTTTCGTATACAGCATTTGTACACATATGAGCTGCTGTATTTTCTGAGTACCTATGATGACACTTCCACTATATTCATTAGCTAAAACTGAACTAGAAAAGGCCACATTAAAATTAAAAAATTAAAATAACAAAAGAAAAATTGAACACAGAGAGACACAAAAATCCCACCACCAAAAAGCACCCAGCGACACAAGAAGATACATGTAAACACCGGCCTGCTACTCTCACATCAGAGTTCCTCTGTTTCTGACAAGATCTTTTTTGTGGCAAGAGCAACAGGAAGGTACACCAAGTGCAGCTGAGAATGAGAGTATGAAAAAGCACACTTTAATTCCATCTTTCCTTTCATCCCCTATGCCAACATAAAGATGCCTTGATTAAAAAATAAAAAAAGAGCAAGTTTACAGCTCCAATAAACAGGCTGCACCCTCAGTTTTCAAATACACAGTCTCTCCAGGGGACAATAGTAAAACTGTGCTCCTACTTAAATGTCACAGCTTCTTTTCTCCCCAGGGGGAAGGGGAGACTTCCTCATCCAATCCAGGCTGTAAAGCCGTGGCACAGAAAGTACTCACAGTAACTTCCGAGCAGCCTCCAACACCTCTCCCACCATCCAGTATCCCCTCACTCTAGGTAGACCCCACACAAGAGATAGCCTGCTCCCAACCTTACCTGCCCTTTGTCGAGCAAAGAGATCTTCTATGCTTCGAACATCCTGCCAGATGGGTAACAACAATGACTTCTCACATAAAACTCTGATCAACGGATGAAGGATGACTTATTAATGTGACTGCATTCCTGCCAAGCTTCCAATAGCTGAATCTCCAGTGGTTTCATGCCAGGAAAAATGCCTGCAGCTGAAGCATTTATCCTCAAAAGGATTTACTTAAGTTTACTATATTTCTTCTTCCTCCTCTAAACTTAAGCTGCTTTCTACAAGAAGTTAAGCTATTTATGTAGTCCATCTAGTCCCATAATTGTTTTGTTCAGGGTGTGTGCTTCAATCTCAGTACTTAAGCATAAAAAGGAATTATACTACAACAAATATTTGAAGCCGTTTGGAAATTTTGCTGATGATCAGATCATCTCTTTCCTTTTTGTGCTTTATTTTCTCAAAATCCCATTCAAAATGTTGTCTTAAGAACAGAAAGCATGTTCCAAAAGACTTGTACATCTTCCCTGAGACTGCAGCTTTTGTGCTCTAACAAGCAAGTTTCCAGCTCTGCAAAAAGATTCAGCAAGGCTCAGTTGTGTTGCTTGCTGCCATTCAGCAGCACCACAAAAACACATACAACCTCCAATTTAAATATTTATTATTGCTAAATTTGTATTATGATTTGACTCAAATGCTCCAGCTGGAATTGTAACCTCTGCACCAAGGGCTCTCCAGCAGGGAGTGGGCAGGCAACCCTTGCCCTTGAAGGCTTACAATCTAAAAGTGATTATTTGTTAGGCAATGACAAGTATGTTTGTGGTTGTAAAATTCAAAGCAAAAAAACTCAAACGCATCATGCTTCCAGAAAATGATAGCAAAAGTAGAATAGCAGGGTGATTAAAAGTATAATCAAACTTATCATTTTTAAAACATTTCTTCTTTGAAAATGCTTAACATTATGCCCAGATAAATCCACTTACAGTTCCAGCATTCCTACATACTTAGCTGTACTCGTTCCCACTAGCTTGAGGATAGTGCCGTCTCAAAAACAAGCCACTAAACATTACCAGCTCTTGAAACCTACCTTGCCAGTAAGTCAGACAATGAAGCTTTCCTCTCCAGTCAAAACTGTTTTAAAACGCACAATGAAGCTTTCTGAGTATGTACTTCACTTCAACTCAAATAAACGAAATTGAATAAAATGTCTCCTTTCTATATTTCTATCTCATCTACTAACAGATGCCACTCCTGCTCCAGCACTTACCACCTTGTTATGATTACTACAGCCTTCCCCAAGCACTTGCAATAACTCCTTTGGCAGCCACCTTCACAGACATGCAGTCATGTACCATGTCATCATCTGTCTGACTTTTACAGCCAACTTGTTATCTGCTTGGATGGCCAAATGGGGAACTCGGTCCAGGAGCAGCTTTGCTTATTCTGCAGGCAGCTTCCCCTCACCCCAGGTGCTTGCCATTTGAACTTGTTTTGGCAAGTTACTTAAAGCAGCACAACAGCCACTGCTACAGAAATAAAAGGAGAGTTACCCCCGAAACTGAAGAAAACAAACCAGTCAGATTTCATTGTTGCCTTTGTTTCAAAGCAGCCAAACCAGGTAACTTTTATATCCTCCAGCAGGCCCCAGTCAGGTCCCCAGGAGGTTCTGTGCAAGCGTGGGTAACCAGACAGGCAAGTTCAGGATGCAGCACTAGCATCATATTAACCTGGAAGAAGGGTCATTTCCTTCTAAATCATGTTTTGCTCTTCCACAAACATATTAGGATTTTAAAAAAATAATATAAAAAAAAATTAAAAATAATGGGGAAATGGAAAGGCTGAGCTCATGCAAGTACATCACCACTGATTCCAGAGTCCAGGCTTTTGTGGTGCCTTCCAGCAAGGCTTTCAGGAGGTGGTGCAGTCCAGCCCCTCTTCCTGCTCTGTACAGGGCAAGGTGGAGACTCAGGATTTCTCCTAAACCAATTCTTCAGTGTAATTCCCAGCAGTATTTCTATGGGCATGTGTGATGGACAGGGCATCACCTACTCACACACATGAAGAAGCAGTAACAGAGCAAATGTTGCTTTTATCTTTTAACAGTGCCAGAAAGCACGAGTTGCAGTGCAGTGGTGGTGGTATAAGACAGGACAACTACAGTGCTCCTCTCCCACAGCGAGTGTGAGGAGGTCTCTGCCTGCCAAGTGATGAGGTGGCACAGCCCTATGGGCCTGAAAAGACCCCTCTTTTGGAACAGTTTGGCCAGGAGGCAACCTGCAACTATCAAGGGTCAGCAGAGATTACTTGAGCTCTCTGTTTGCATTTCCAAGTGTTGACTCAACACAAAATAAAAGCACAAAATGACCACAAATTGCCCACACAGTGACCTGTATCATGTCTCAGCTGAATGTGAGTAATCTTCGATACACCAGATCTATTCATAAGTTTGACTGGCACTATTTTAACAAGCATCTCCTCAAGAATGTTAGGACAACTAACCAACCGCTTTATTTATGTTGCTGTTATCTCATCTGCACACTTGGACTGCTGCCTGTGCATGTGGGTGTACAGCATTATGCGTTGTGTAATCCTGTCTCGAAAAGATTGCAGCCCCAAAATTCAGTTGAATTGCATCAGATTTCATACTGTATAACACAGTAGAGTGTTTGAGGAAGGTGAAGTTTGGAGCTTGACCAGTTACAAAAGGAGGAACAGTCTACACTGTGGACTAGAAACAGAAATAAATATCATTTTATCTTGTCAATCTTCTTTTATCTTCTCTTTATCTTTGGCAACAGGAAAAGTCACAAAGTAAAGACATCCTAACAAAGTTCGCAAGTATTAGCAGTGTGTCAGAATTATTCCTTAATATGTGACTCTACTCTGAGAGGTGATTTAACAAAGGTGTCGTTGAAGGATACAAGTTACCAGGAAGTTTTGCCATTTCCATGCGGGTGTACAATTTACAAATAAAACTACTTCTCTGCAGCTTTTGAAACTGTTCCTCAGGGAGCGTAGCTGAGGTTTCTACATAGAGTTAATCTGGGGATAATGCTTCTTAGTGCTCTGCATAGCTTTACTTGCTGAAGCTGGCCATATTCACTGATACTTGCTTTGCCAAATTAAGAGAAGCTTTACTTCCACCCCTAAAGGCAGAAGATACAACCGGCTGTATATGTGCAAGAAAAACTAAGTGAGTAATCACTAAGTGCCTTTAAAACAAAACCAAAACCCCCATTAAAACACTCATGGACGTAAAGGCCAACAGTCTTAGACTGCAAGATCTCAAGTTATATAAATGAGAGCAATAATGGTGTCGTGACATTTAATAGGGAATCTTTACTGCCTTTAGTTAACAACAAAACAAAACACACACAAAACCAATTATGTGACAATGGTATGCTTGAAAGTATCCAGTTACATAAAATTATTTCTCGCTTCTGAGTTGCTGTTTGTGAATAGCTGCCATTTGAACAGGGATCTGAATAAAGACCCTTACACCCCCTTTACTGTAACAGAGTCAAAAGTCAAGTTTATTAGCAATAAGCAAAAGCTTAAACAGATTAACATGAAATATTAAAACTTTAGAGGTCAGACCTGCATTTAAATTTTTAATTAGGAGCTCTACACCTATATAGTCCAAAGCAAAGGTCAGCATGGAATAATCATCCAGGCTGTGTCACCACAGCCAGCTACTGTAGTCTTCTCCACACCTCCTTTGAGCCAGTTGTCACTGTCAAAGCCACAACAGACTACAGGTTTGATCCTCCAGCTCCTAGACAAGGTCCCCCTGCCAACTGTAACACCATTTCACCCATCACCACAGGACAAACTATTTCTTCTTAGTAATTTAAGCCACTGAAACCCCACAGAATATAATTCTATAAATGACCACAACCATGACAAAAACCAACATGGCCAGAAGACAGCAGCAAAGTTCAGTTATTTCTCTATACATGTAAGCCAAGGGATTTCCAGTGTTTTCGTTCCTCTAATGCAGAAAAACAAAATGCCAGCAGCATGTTCTTTAGTAGAAGCCCAAAGACCACTCGAAAGTCTCAATTTTCAAGATGTTCTGGACTACATAACTTATTTAATTAGTTTCCCCCCATTCTTCCCAAACCAAGTATAAAAGCAGCTTCAGTTTCCTCTATGATCCACTCTGACTCTTGGAACTTCTGTGGGTAGACAAGAACACCAAGAAGTATGAGTACAGCTTGTATTTGGCATTTCACTGAGCATCTTTAATTTATGATTTACAATCACATTACAAAATGCACATATGCACAAATGTGTCTTACGGATCAAGCCATCTTTCCACAGTTAGCAAATGATGCAATTTATTCAGTCATCACAGCCCAGATCAGACCAGTGACACTGTAAGACATCATGCAAGCAATACAATAGCATGTACTGAAGAACTACTGAAAACTCATTTAACAAATAAAATCCATCTCGTAAAAAAATCCCACGGGACTCTTTTGCTGCAGTTTATCATCTGTGTTTCAGCTCAGCATTCCAAAATATTTAGCTTCTTTTGCAACAAAGAATTTGTGTTGGAATGACTGCACTCCGGGAAGAAATACGGCATTCAAACAAGAGCCACAAAATATCACACTTATCAACTCTGTTTCTTGATGATGCTCTTAAGAAAGCATAGTATCTATGACTTCAACATTGTATTTTCCGCTGTTCAAAGGCCCAGTATCCCTACTTTATGCTTTGCCAGATGAGTACTATATGAAACAGGACAGGCAGCCCAGGAAGACAGGCCTGAGCTGTTACTTTTATCCTCGCACAGAGCTTCAAAGGAAGTCCACTCACTGGTCCTAGTTTTGGGCCACGAATGGCATGACCACAGAATAGCCATTCCTACCTATAAGAACAGAGATGCTACAGTGCTTAATCTTTTGCATTTGCTCAAGTTCTAAAACTTTTACTGCATTACCATACTTCTGATCTTGTTTTAAGACTTCCCTCCCTCCCTAGATTCTTTTCCACTGTGACTCTTGGATGGTGCAAAGATGTGGGTCACAAAGGCATGTTCAGAAGCTGACTGGCTTTCTGTGAGCATGTACGTGTGTTTCTGTGTGGACAGTGACAAACAGAAAAGATCTCTGCTCTTCCAAGTGACACCTCAGAAGTATACTGAGGTAGACACTGCCAACAAGGCTGAGCAGCTACTCCCAGTGCTTGGAGATCATGAAAGGGCAGAAGCAGTGAAACAACCCTCACAGTCTATACCTGCACCTATACCTTCCTATCATCAATTCCTGTAACTAGTTTCTACCAGATGCAACTGTTATACACAAAGATGGGTGTGCCTGTGTGTGTCTGCATGTAACCTTGAGAGGAAAAAATGGAAAAGAAGAAAGTAATGAAGACTGAAACAACTGTAACTTAATTTAAGAACAGAGAGAAAATTACTCCAAAACAAGTGTCACGAGGTAGTTTAACAAAGGAAATTTGAGATTTTTTTTCTTGACAAAAAACTCCACACAACTAGGACCTTCTTCCTTCCACACCTTAAATCTCCTTGCTCCATTCCACACCTCTTCTCCACTTCTGAAGACATCAGTCCTCAAATAAAAACTGTGCATTTTCTCTTTAAATACAATGGATGGATGCTGTACAAGTATGACCACTGAAAAGCTGAATGCTCAAAACCAGTTTGTTGCTCTGATCCATGTATGTTCTGTTTGTAAATTGGCATGTATGCTGCCCTGCAATTAGAGGCACGGTGACACATTTTACCATGCAGTCTGTCTTCTCCCTTTATCTCCACCTCCCCTCAGTGTTCCTTCAGCCAGCACAACACTCTCCAAATTTAGATGTAGACCTCTCAATCACCTATTTCTGTTGTCGAGAATGGCTAGAAACAGATGTTACAGCAAAAGAAGTTTCCTAGTAATTATAGAAAAATATGCCCACTATGTTAGACCCTATTACAAAATTTTTTAAACCCTAGAACAAGGGGTTTTATAGATTTATATGAAACTAAATAATTTAATTTCCTGAGGTGCCTAATCCTTCCTAGAATCATATTAATTCTTACCTATACTGGTAAGCAGTGAGTTCCAGAGGTTAACTGTCCACTATTGAAAAAAAAAAAAAAATCCAGCCAAAACCCCTCAAAAATATTGCTTATAAACTCATTTTTTGTGAGCCTCCCACTGCACTTACTCCATTCCACTTTTCTTTATCAATTCTTCAGATGCACCTTCAAGAGGAGGAACAGAAAGAACCAAGCCATTACTTTGGAAGAGAAGAGCAGCACAGAGATTCCCAACTGGTTATATGCAGGAAAGATGAGCTCTGGAGGGAGGAGAGCAGAGTTCAGGCAGCACTACACACAAGCTAATCCACCCTGCAGACAGGAATTACTTCCAAGCATACACAGAGTGGAAATGCGCCCATCTTTCCCCATTTGAGTCCATAAGGTATCATATGCATGGTTAAGAAACTCTTGGCAACTGGTGGACTCCAACTTCTTCTGTTACTCTTGAAATATATAACAGAGGAACTATGTATCTCAGGCCAAGACGGACTAACCATGTATATGCTTCACATGCATGCGTGTATATATATGCACATACACACACAATGTATGCTTGCTATCAGAGGTGCCAGCTGGTGTTGTTATTCAGCATATGATGAATATTTTGTTTTGCAGGCTTGTACAGTCCCATCTATGAATTACTGAAGCCAGAGGGACACCACAGACCACTATACTCAATTATTCCTGTATTTAGCCCAGAGCACTACATGTAACTGTAAGCCAAACCTTTGTTTGCCTAATAACACTACCAGAAAAGCTTTCAGCCCTGGGAACATTAAAAACTTTCCTTTGTAGTTTATTTGTTCCTGCGCTTACGCTCACGCTCTCTCACTGTTACAAATGCGTGTCTTATTTCCAACTGCCTGGTTTCAGCTCCCAGCCATCAGTTCTGTGTTAGTCCTGTTTGTCAGCTTTTCAGCCTCCAGCATGCTCCCTCTCAGAAGGTCCCTCCTGACAGTTATCCAGTCACCCCATTTATCTATCAAGAAACAACAGATGCAGCAACAGAATGAGCTCTGCAACCTCTTCTTGTGGTACCTGAACACCACTCAGCCTTCAAGTATCTCCTCTGACTTTTCTGAACTCACTCCCATTTTCAAGAGGCTGCTCATGACCCCAGAACCATATATGATTCACCTTCTTTCACCCATTGCCCTTCCTACCTAGACACCTTTGCTGTCCTGCAAGAAGGTAGTCGTGTCCAGTTGCTTACTCACTGTATCCTTCTCCTCAAGCTCCTATTCCATCACTACATTCAAGTACAACACCTGCAGGCCCCATGATCTTTCATCAGACTATATTACCATGCACTTCGGATCAATACAGCTCACCAGGATACCCAGACCACTCTGTACAAGCTGCCTTGTCCTTGCTTACCACGCTGCCTAGCATGGTATGGCCTGCCAGTTGTACCAGTACTGATCAGGTCCTTGTCTCCAGTTACCTGATGAAAAAGTTCAGTGGAATCTGGCCTCACCTCAATCCTTAAAACAGATTTCTAGAATTCCCATTTGATAATGATTCACCAGCAATGACTAACTTTTAAACATCAGTTAGTCAGTTCTTTAAATCGTTTACTTTTGCAATATCACATCACACTAACGTGTCAAGACAGGACTCCCAAAGGGGTATGTTGAAGTCCTGACTACCTCTGCTATTGCTGAGAAAGGGAACTATAAGTAGCAATTGGAAGGAGGTAGGAAGCAGCAGGGGACTGCAAGGCTTGGACTATCTCCCCGTCCCTGCATCAGATGACTTTTGAAGACATTGCTTCTCCTGTAGGTCCTTCTCTCAAGTGAAATCTAAGTTTCCAGCATGTCACCATTTCCCTTGAGGTGACAGACTGATATTACTCTGTCTAGTGTTTTATCAATTGAATATTGCATTAACTTTTCCAATATTTTGATGAGCGCTAATATCAAGCTAGCTGGAATATGGTTAAATCGGTCACCCACCCTTCCTTTGCCTTCTCTGGTACAGTTAATTAAGACCCTCAATACAACATTATTAAAAATTGTCTGCAGGCCCGCAGACTTTTCAGCAAGCTCCTTACAACAATCAGGTCATAGTGCTGCTGATTTACATATGTCTGTACCTAGAAGGTAATTCATTAAGATGGATTTAATTCTGTCAGAATGGCATTCATGGTATCCCACTCTGCACCTTTCTAAATATAAAACTGTATTAACAAATATTTCTAGTTTTCTTGCATGAGGTACTTTGTTATCTCCATCTAGTAGCTGGCATTATTTGTTAACTCTGACATTTTCTAACTTACTTCCTAACTTCTAATGGGCACTAATACTCATGTATCCACTGTCCACTTAATTACTGTATTTTGCTTTGAAACTTCTAGATGTGTCCTGAAGCCAGAGGGCTCTTAGTGCAGTTATCTTTTTTTTTTTTCCTTTAAACCAGAATTTCAGCTTTTGAGCTATTTTCCTCCCTACAATAGCATAAAATCCTCTGTGATGACAAATACGTTCTTTTGAAGCATTAAGTATAATTTCTTTGGGGCTGCTCTGTTTGTCCGTCTTGTACATATCTGCGTCACACTCGATAGTCCCATGGCAACCACCAGCTTCCAGTTGTGTGATACCAAAGTCCACAGTAGCTGTCTCAGCTGAAGAGCTGAAACAAGAGCTGACTTGCAATGGGCTGAATTTCCAAGGCACTGAACACCTTCCCATGATGCTAACAGGATGTTCAGCACCGCAGAAGCAATGACACAGAGTGCACAAAGGGAAACAAACCTGTGTGTTTGATGATTAGCCATTTCAGACATGCCCAAAAAGCATTAAAAATAATAATAATAAAAATCTATTTTAATTCCTCCTATTTCTTGACTGTGAAGGTAAGGCATTTACCAAGTCACCAATTTGGTGAGTCAATGAACACATTCAGGCTCCTCCTCATCAGGCCAGGTTAATAGCTACTGCCTGCTACCAGCCATCTGCTGCTTGTGTGATGAACAAGGCAAAATGAACCTACCTCAGAGCTATCCCAGTGTGGCACTACCACAGAAACTGCAGAGCTCCTCAGCAGCCTCACCAGAGAGCAAGGGCAGCACAAAGCACACACACTCTTAAGTGTAGATAAAACATTCCTTATCGGCCCCAGGGGGAAGCATCTACACTCTACCTGGATTTGCACAAGCAGTTAATTAAACTTTAGTACAGAATCAGTCCTTAGCCTCTAGGACCAACTCTTTCACAGGGCAATAAAACAATGTATTGAGGAAGAAAACCACAACATTTGGTTTTGTAACTTCCAAAACAGTAGGAAAAATATGCAGAACCTTCCAAATTCACAATTTTATCTACATAAACATAACTATTCATACACAGTGATCTGTTAAATATCCTAGAAGCGTGGTATTAGCAGTCTACAGATTTCATTCTGCAGTTCAACATACATGATGATTTTTCCACATAATCAAGAGTCCCACATGGCTCATGAAGCACACACTTGCATGCATTTGGCCAGAGCAGAAATTCATTATGATGTTTAGCAAGAGTCTAAATTCAGTATCTGAGAAGGAAATAATCTGGGTGCTTGCTGTACATCAGCCACAGCAACTTACTTTGCACAACCAACAATGACTAAGGAAAAACACATGCAGTAGTTCAGTCATTTCTTATTACAACAGTAAAATGCGAAGGAAAGGGGAAAAGGGGAGGGGAAAGCTGTAGCAGTACATTAAAAAGCAAAATGCAGGGCCCTATCCATACCTTCTGCAACAAAGTGCCCCTAAATTAGGCAGAAAATATTCAAAACCACCAGTGTGCACAGACAGTTCAGGCTGAAGCGTACACTCCCTGTGCTGGATTCCTCTGTCCTCTCCGGGTTGAGGTATGCAGGTTGCCAAAAGACTCAGATACTAATACATTCAGCTTGTTTTCTACTACCTAAATTTTGCCAAAGTTCTCTGCTTCGTACGTATCTAGAAAACCTTTGTATGGGATCGGAAGAATCTCTCATTGGGCTGCGAATCTAAGATTCGCTGGGAGTGCTCGTACCCTCCAAGTTCCTCCATTCATCCTCCTCCCCATCAGCTTAGAAAATGCACAAGAAATCAGCAGCTTTACCCATTCTAAGAGCATACAATTCACTATAAAAATATTATAAATAACATGAACTAGGAGTTTCTGCTGAAACTCACAGTCATCACACAAGTTAATGACAGCTTTGAGATGCTGTTCCAGTGTTTCAAAGGTCTAACCAAAGGCTAAAGTCAGCTCACATTCCTCTCATAACTTCTGCTTAAGGTTAGCAGACTCTGAAGGAGCTGCTTGAATATTAAATTCAGATGAAAGCACGGAGTGACTGTAAAATACACGTGCTATTCCTGACTAGTAATACATCTGTGTCCACATAAAGCCTCCCAAATCCTTAAGAACAGCCTTCCTATACAACATAATCCACTTCAAGGCTTTGTCTGCATAAAACCTTTTGGATTACTTCTGAAGAGACAGAAACCATACAAATTAAAAAATTGATTGATTGAACTGCTTGAGACCCTCTTCAGATGCTCTTTTCCAGAATCAGAGTGACTCTCAATTATTCTGCCTGAGATGTAGGGCAGTTGAAGCAATTCACTTCACATTTACATCTTCAGCTGACTCAATTTCTCAACAGCGTGTGAAGACAAGCCCTTAACTCCAGAACCACACACAGGATTTACTTGGGAGCAAATGTCCTAAATATGTCCCTCAGGAGACAGGCCCAGACAACACAACACGTCAAGATGCTGGTTCAACATCAAACCATTCTAACAAGAATGCCTGAAACCACACTATCACAACAGCCTGAATTCTGGTAAACAAATTCATGACTGTATTGGTCAGGTTTGTTTTAGAGAAGTATTTCCAACAGGCACCTAGTCTTAGTTCGAAAAGCCTCTTATTCTGACACAGTTTTCCAAGGCTCTCCTCCATTCCCTCCCTCCCAGTCCTTGGTCCTTACCCTTCCTCCACAAGCTGCAGCCCCCAGCTGCTCTCTAACACAGCCCAGCCTGCCGCCCCACTATCAACCACAACGCAAGACAGCCCCTTCTCCTAAGATTTCAAGCATCCCCTGAACACAACACAAGGCAAAACAGCCTGGAATAGGAATTGCAGGTTCAGAACCAGCAGAGAGGAGCCTTGAGTTCGGAGGCTCCCTCCCCCGCAGCCAGGCTCTCTTTGTTTTTTCCTGGGGATACATTTTCAGATCAGAGCCGGCCTGCTGCAGATACAGATCAGCTTTGCTCATCCCACAGTTCTCTGTCACTGACAAAAAATAGCTCTGGAGGGAGAGGAGGAGGTTTTCAGCTGTTTTCTTCTCCAGTCCTCTCTAGCGATTTCCTCTTTGTCTTCTCCTTTCAGCTTTTATACCTTGCAATAAGGGAGAAGCCATTTTCCCCTGTTCATGGCCTGACGTCAGAGTAGCTGTTTTCTTACTCTACAGAGCCAGTAAATTCCCAGATCTGTCTTTAAAACAAATTTAATAGTAACCACAATGTTCCAGCAGCACCCTCAACAACATGATCACCAGGCTTGTCATGGAAGAGCTGAAAGAAGCTGGCATCTTACTTGTTACCAAAGGCAGCCCAGAGAAGCGTCTGGAGCCAAACAGGAGTGGTCTGGATAGATGCTTCTACCAGGCACCACTGATACTCTGTAAGGCTCAAAAGAACCACAGGAGAGGGACATGTTTCCTAGACAGGACCAAAAATAGATGGCTTTAAGATGACTGGAAAACATGTAGCATACTATTCTTCAATTTTCTCATAAGCAGTAACTTTATTCTTCCTGAAACATTGATTGACATTTGATCCTGTTATGAACAATTCTGAGGCCTCCCCCACAGAGCATCTAAGCTGCATCACATTAAAGCTGTTCCTTTCTCCTTGCCTCTAGCATATTCCTAACATGTAAACAACTCTGCTGTGCACACACGCAAAGGCACGGCCAGCTAGTGAAAGCTGCAGCATGAAGGGCACTATAGGAACCCATCCAATTCTAATAACCCATTATTTTCACAGGGCACTGTATTTATTAACTGGAAGTTGACTGCTATGAATGCAAATGCACATGTGAAAAATGATTGCATTAGAAAAGCTGGAAGATTATTACAGAGTATTAGTTTTCATAGATAGTAATATTGTACAGGCTTTGTTACCCCTCCTTAACCCAAACATACAGAAGTCTGTCTGAGTGATATAAGAATTGTGACAAGACCAGGATGAAGGCAAATGTCAGACAAAACCAAGCAGGCTACTGTCTGACGATTTTCTCAGTTGATGTGACACCAAATGACAAGTAATATTCTTGTGGCCAAGCCTGAAAACCTCTAGGAACTATTTCCAGTTCAGCTAAAAAAAAAAAAAAAGCAAAAAAAACCCCAAACCCCACAATCTGACTTCTCACCTTTTCAGCAGTGAAATAATTAGCAGGAGATGCACTATTAAAGAACTTAGTGAAGTTTAATGCAAAAGCATTGCCTAGCCTCATATATTGTGTACTTGAACTCTTGATTTACAGGCTGCTCTGGATCAAGCCCTGCTCCTTGGGGCAGGTTTCAAGAGCTGGCTCCACCTGGTCTGCCACAGAATCCCCATACAGCAGCACTGCTGAACCCACAAACCTCTCTCTGCAGGCAGGTCTGGAGGAAACACAGATCATCTCTGACACCTATCTCATCCATCCAGGCGTTCTGCAGTGATTCCACAGGAAAAGAAACTGTAACTGCAACTACTTCTGTTGAGAGCCTTCTCTGCATCAGGAGGTTTCCAATGGCTGAAATCCAGAGCAAAGCAGCTCTGAAGTTCTGAACTGAATACAGCTGCACTTCCAGGCTCAAACACCAGGACCTAGAGCAGGCCAGGCTGCCTTGGGACATTTCCTTCTGACCAGCTGCACAATTTTTTGTCTTTTAAGTTAAAACACAGCCCAGTGTTTTCTTGCTTCTTCTATCCACACCTACTCTACAAACTCGAGCAAATCAGTCATGTCCCAACACCCACTAGTTTCCTTTGACTTACTCCACACATTCAAAAATGTCAGACTCCGAATTCCAGACCCTGCTTCTTCCTTCCACGATGCCAGGTTATCACCCTAGACACACATGTCCTTCTCCTCTCCCACTTCTTGTCATATTCCACTGCCCATACTGCCACCAGAGAAAGCTATATTTACTTGAAGCTACAAAATCATCCACTTGTGCTTAGTACCCCTCAAGAGCAAACTGCTTTTCTGGCCTCCTCTCACTACAACCCAGCAGGTGAACACCCAAATCAATCCTGCACGCGATCTTTACCCACAGAGATTTTACAATAGCAGAACAAGCACCGAAGGAGGTCTAGTTTTATAGATAAAATTGCATATCCCTCCCTGCAGCTAAAATTTCTTTATCATCCCCACATTTCCCACTTTCAATCCTTTTAATACAAACTAGAAAAAAAAACAACCCAAAAGAAAAACCAACAAAGAAAACCCCACAGAAAAGAAAACCCAACCCAACAAACCTTCCTCTCCCTTCCATATTTTGTGTCAAGGCAAATGGTTATTTTATTACAAAGGTCAAACAACCTCTTTTTTCAAAACTAACTAGAGTTGAACTTTAATGCTATCCTTGCAAAGCAGTCCTGCACACTCTTTCTACTCTAAAAACTCTACTCATGGTAACGCTGCACCACAAAATAAATGTTATAAAGAATTTATACAGCAGTGCAACTAAATCTTAACTTCTGACCAAGGTAAATTAAAGTTCACGGTTAAAGTAGGCTGAAGTGCATCACTATCTGCAAGCTGGAAAGTTCAGACAACTCCTCACAGACTCAGGCCTTGAGCAGTGCAAGGTTCAGCTGCTTCACCCTATGCATCTGACAAATTGCCATGTCACAAGAACCAACAGCAGAAGGTTGTAGTTACATCTCAGTGCCAAATATCTGACAGCCATCTCCTTTTGAGAAGGGCCTGATCAGAAGACTACAGCCGAGCCATAATTCACGATTTAATGACTAAAGGGACCACCGAACTGAAAATGTGAAGTACTTCGCATTTAAATTATGAATGATAGTGACAGCTCAAGTTAAAATTATTACACGTTTTCATTCACCTTTCACACTTATAAATAAATAAGCATGAAAGAAAGGTTGGAGAGTGCCTTTTTGCACACTGTCAGCAAACAAATGCATTGATGTACATTCACTGTGTATTCAACACTCGGAGTCAGTATCAAAAATGCCCAGGACTGCACATAGCATGATTTTAATTAATAAAGAGACAAAAGCCAGTTTATCACCTCTTCTAGAATCAGAACCACCAGACCTGCCTTGTATCAAAGATCTGCCCCAGACAGGACCGCTAAGAGGACATTTACATCTTAGAGTATTTCCAAAGCTTGCTGAAGCTTCCACACCTTCCATGAATTGGTATTAATTGAACCCCTGTCTTTGACCTACTGCAGTTTAATCTTTATTTGAGAAGTTTTTCTTTATGGTAATTTAACTGAATTCAAAGGGCCAGTTTTGAGTCACCCTTTCAGGGACACACTGCCGTCTGCAGCATTCTCCACTTTTACAACTACCCCAGCACAAAGGCAAAAAAGGACCACGGACCTTAGATTTCCTGTTAAAGACACTCAACTTGAACACAAACCTGTAGAAATACAAGGTTTTGACTAACAAATGCCTATTGAGGAAAAGCAAATTAACCTGTATGTGAGAGTACGATCACGAAAAAGTTGTAATACCTTTACACACAGTATAGCAGTGCAACTCAAAAAGGTTATGAAGCACGTATAATTAACCCTCACGCTCAACAGCAAAACAATGGGAACATTTGGCTCTTTCAAAGTGCTGTAACCTCATCAAAATGCTTGAGCCAAATTTGACATTTATATCTCTATAAATAACGCGTAAGCCAAAGCAAAAGCAACAATTGCAGTTCAGGGAAAGACATCAAAACAAGCACATCCGTAGTACTCAAATGCTAAACTACATGTGGGAATCTGATGATCTTTTGAATGGTTGAAAGCTAGGACGCAGAGGAAAGGGCTTCTTGGTTTAAAATTAATTATTAATCAAGCTTTTCAGCCATCAAACCCCTGCAATGACTCATCCACTTTCTTAACTGAAGTCTAAATTGTTATGAGAAGACTGCAATTCCACTGGAACATCACCCTCCTGAGTGCAATACTTAACCCCACATATGAGAAAGGATTTTAGGAGATTCATTTCTCCCTCCCACTCATTGAACCCGAAAGGAAAAAAAAAAATTAAAGAAAAAAATAAATCACGTACACAAAGAATTCCCATAAGGCAAAACAGTATTTAGAATTTTTGCATTGAGAGAAACAAGAGAAGATAAGTCCACCTCAGTTATTCAGAGGAAAGCCAGTATTCTTCCAGTGATGTTATGCACTGCAAGCAATACGAGAATTCACATCATCAATAATCATACCATTAAATGATAGAATTCTTTTACGCTCATACGGACAGTTCCTACTGTGTGTAAAGGAATTTAGTTTTATGGAAGCGTGGCTTGATGGGAGCTGGTTTTTTTAAGCTTACAAAATTAAGAACTTGATCCTATACCCCACATCCATAAAAACCTCTTTTCAGAGTTAACAGTTCTATTAAATAAACCAAGCTGCAAGACTGGAGCTCGGTTGGTGGTACCTATGTACAGTGCTTGCTCCTTTCCTGCACTAAAATTATACCAGAGCATTACAACACATTTGCATATCTCCTACACATGCAACTTTTTGCCAGCAGTAATAAGAGATGCCATTGAGGCTTAGAAAACATACCAGCCAGAGACAGACCCAGAGGGTGGAGTTTCCTGCAGGAACACCCAGACTGAAGTCCAGCAGCTCCCAGGGAAGGTGCTGCCTGTCTACCAGCCCAACGCCTTTCTTCCAGGCTCCCACTGACCAGTGTCAAATGTGAAACTCCACCCAGGAAATGAAAAGCTTCCTATTGTTTCTCCCCCCCTCCACAGCCTCCCTACTATCAGGAAACTATCCTTCCAGACTACTATCACTCCACCCATTTTCCCCTTTTACTGTCTTCAGCCTTGGAGTTACAGTGGAATAGGAGCAACAGGAAAAAGACGTCTCTGCTGGGTTATCTCTCCCCTAGTCTCTCCCAGATGGTCTTCCTGGGAATATTTCTAGTGGCAGCCCATACTGCTGCCCTTGATTTTAATCATGCAGAAGTAACATGAAGTTCACATGACTCAGTTTTCCAGCTACACAAGTTTTGCAAAAACATCAATTAAAAAAATCGAACCTTCCAACTTTAACCTAACAGAACTATATTTAAAAAAAAAAAAAAAAGAGAGAGAGACAGGCAGAAGACCTCTTGAAAGAGTTTGATTTACATATTGGTGCAAAGTTGTTTTCTGAAAAGCTTTTTCACTACAAGTAAAAATGACGACAGTGCTGAAGTTTTCTGGCACCTCACCTCCTCCTAAGCTGCCAGTTAATAAATAAAAAACAACAAATTAAAAAATAATAACAATAACAAAGGAAAGACTTGATCCAAGTAAAAGAAAGTAATAAAAAGGTACTATCAGTAACAGGAAAATACCTGACCTGCCATGAATAAAAGTGTTACTGAGGTGTGAAAGTTTAAGTGATTTTGAAAGCCAGTAAGTGGAATCCAGTGTCATAATTGAAGGTGTGCTGCATACTAGAAACTGTAACTTTCATGTTACATACTAGAAATTTTAATCTAAATGCTTAAGTTGTACAAAGCTGGAGCTTTCCCTCTGATTTTTCCCAGTGGCTCATTCTTCCCAGTCCTACCCTACCATGGCATTCCTAGAGCAAATCTCAGTTAAAATGCAAGTAGAACAACTCAGTTAATCTGAAACTCAGGAAAGTCCCAAATACTGTGTAGGAAAAATTAAAAACAAGCCCATACAAGTGAGACAGTAACACACTAAATACAATACCCCCTAAATTATTAATAATCATTTATTAATGATTGTGTTAGCTGCAGGGAAGCTACCTTTGTACAATAATTTAATGAAGACTCAACTAAAAAGATGTTAAACAATGAAAAATTACATTTCTTAGTATTAAATCAGGCTGAGTGCACATCATGTAGATGGGCATAAGCTACTACTCTGGGAAGCAGGCTTCCTGACACCAGCACACTTAAGATCTAAATTACCATGGACTAGGGAACGGAAAAATGCAGAACCGCATAAAAGGAAGGCAAACTGCTTACAAAATAACAGTGAGTCAGCTCCTGAGAACTGGTCTATGACTGGTCTGAAAACAAGACACACACTCCTTATGTGCCCTCCAGTTGTACAGAATGAAAACAAGTCTACCCCGTAAATACACTTCTAATAAGGTAGATGATATTCCAAAAAAGGTGTCAAGAAACATCATTAATATTGTTTAACCCATTCAAACTTCACAAAACATTTTCAACCAGTTCTGATCTACACAGCCTTTTAACCCTACACACATCTATCCACTTTTGGTGCATTTAATAAGGCAGAAACACTCATAACCCTGGCCTCAGATCAATCAGAAACAGCTTATTGTGGAGATACCTTCAACTCTAAAAGGTCATCAAGTTATTTTTAAGAGAATCTCTTTCTAAAATGCCACGACCCTTTAGCCTGCCTACTTCCATCATCTCTGACTATGCAGAAAGCCAAGAATATGCTCCAAGGACTTTTATGACAAGCTGTGAAACTCAGCCATTTAATATTATAAGGAACACTAAACAACATGGCTACTCTGAGCATATATTTGGAGAACTCAACTACATTTGTCCTCATCAAAGATAGCTGTCAGGTTTTCATAACCCATCTTCCTCTTAGCAAGTGCCCTTGGCTGCAAGCAGCATTCTCCTTGACCACACAATAGCAACTTTTGTTATTGTTTAGGGACTGCCTGCGGGCTTTCTGGTCTTCTGCTCTTTTTGGTTGTTTTCAGGTGTTACTGGTGACTAGGGATTTTACTTATATATTGACCATTTCTGGAAAAACAAACAAACAAACCAACAAACTCAAAGAATTACTGCAGCGCACATGCCAGAAAAAAGCAGGTCAGGGCAGTCAGCTCTATCAATATTACTTTGCTGACGAGTATTAAAACAAGGTGCTGGCTACTGAATACCATGCCAGCATACACTGAATGGAAGCACTCTGTCCAACTCCTCCCAAAAGAACAGAAACCTTGAAACCGAGTCATTTCAGGGAAAGGATTAAAGGTTGTTTTTTCAGGTGTTGTTCTTGCACACTGAATCCCTCTGCCAGACAGTGCAGTTTATCATTGCTAAATACTTATATTGCAGAAGTATCCAGGGGCCTCAAGTAGGTCAGGGCCTGAGCACACAAGGTACAGAATACATGCATAATACTTGACAGCCCTTGCCTCATCATATTTTTCCATTTCAAATGTTTTTTGTCTTCCCACTAACACAGTTATGCGAGAAACCTATGCAAGCAAAAGAAACAGTGACACTGCAAAAAAAAAAAAAAAAAAAAGAGGGCAAATTCCAGTTCTACTTATGATGTATTTAAGTGCTATCCGACATACAAGGAAAACAGAAGTAACTCTACCCCTCATTAGGATATTACATATAGGGATCTAGCTAATGTCAAAGCAAACCAGGTTTGTGGCTTTTTGCATTGGCTCAGCTCCAGCTATTATAACAAAGACAGAAGTTGAAATAAGCTTTGGTAAATGTTTATGGATGAGAGCTCCAATTCTCATTTTCCCATTCCCTACAACGTAGACATACCCTTTTAGTGAAAGAAAGGGTGTCCTTGCCTTCATATTTAACCCTGGTGGAGGCAGAGCAGGGGAGCAAGACCAAAACAAACCAAGTTCACATGAGCTGCAGGGAAAGAAACTACACAGTACTGAAGAACACATTTGCATATTTTAAATCAGCTGCATTAAGGATTGACAAATATGTCATAAATCTGAAACGATGCTGTTCTTGGCTACCTGATGATTTTACGAAGCTGACAGCCAGTTATTCCAGATTGTCTCAGTCTAAATACACATAGCAGGACAGCATAATCCAGAGGAGAAGCGAGCCAATCCACTCCCATAATTTAACCAAGCTTTTTGCTCCATGCTGTTGTCCCTTCTGATACCTCCTTGCTCCGCCACCACCAAACCTCTGCGTTCCCAAACACTCATCTATATCCTCCAGAGCTTCCCGGCAGCTCCCCAGTCACTGTCCCTGCAGGATCTTCAGGTTCCCCTTGGGCAAACAGCAGGTCCCTTGTGTTGGTTGGGGAGCTGTCTGGAACTGGCCGTGACCAGCACAGGGCAGCCCTGCCCACCTCCCTGAGCCCTGGGTGCCATCACCATGCCAGCCACAGCCACTACCAACACTGATATAACCTGACACCTAAGCAGGCAGACCTGCAGGGAGCCCCCACAACATAGCAGGAGGATACCTCAGTAGCAAGTTAGAAGTCAATCTGCAGGCAAACATCCAGGAAAGTCTGCTATTATTTGCAGTAGGTCTGGAACCAGCATACCCTCTCTCAAAGGCTGGGGGAGGCTTTGCAACACACAGATCTTCAGGATATCCATCTTTTGTCTGCCCTTTGGTAGTTATTGTTTAAAAAAAAGATTTTTATTTTGTCAAAAAACAATTTTACTTTCAGAAGTGATCTACTTCTGGTCTCACCCCTCTGCCTGTGCCACAAGCTCACACAGCTCAAACACATGAAGTACAAAAGGACCATCATCACAAGCTGTATCTGGCATTCACTCCGACCAGAGCAGAGTAGGCCGACAGGTCACCTCCTAAGTCTGGTATCAACACATTTTTTTATAATGAACTCGAGGGAGCTGATGCACAGCAAGTAAATCTCTCAGATTTGCCTGCCTCTGGAGAACAAACACCGGTTTTACACTGCACAGAGGAGCTACACGCCAAAATGCCAGTAAAGCAAGACAAAAGAAATAAAAGAAAATAACCAAGCGAATCCACCCTTCCTTGGGTCCCCCCCATTCTGTGACCAGCAGAGGAAGCACCACATGCCAGCCCCATCCCCTCCCTGCTGGGACCAAGTACAGCAAGCAGTTTGGAGACCAAGGGCTGTTTCCCCAATGTATGCGTGTGTTTCAATACCAGAAGCAGTAATTAGAAGCTTATTAATTGACAAATAAATTAAACTGATTTCAATTCCCCCAAAAGCAATAAAATGATTTTTGCTTGCAACAATGTTATTGCCAAGGCTGTCTCAAGGCATAAGTAAATTTTTCCTTAGGTGTAGATATAGATATAGATATCGTATTGACTTACTCTCCCACGAAAGAGGTTTCCAGGCACAAATATATGTATACACACATAGCCACTGCACCAGAGTAACCAGGCCAGCACACTTGCACAGAAAGCCCCTAGCCACACTTTGGCATTTTGCTGATTTAGCTGTATCTGCCAAGATTGGGTTTTTTTTTTTTTCTTGCTTCCCAACTACGCCAGCAAAAACCTTATTGCAAAAGCCTTTCTAGTGGCTGAGAAATTTTTCTGCCTGCACAAACTGTTCCCTTCATAGGGCCTGGTTTAAGCAGGTAGCCACAGGGGCAGCTCAGGAGGAAGCAGTGAGACCAGGTATCAGAAGCGTACACACGGGAGGAGTGAAGGCAAAGGAAAGCATTACATAGTCTACAGAAAAAGGGGGCCAGTAACTGCCATCACACCGGGTTTGAGACAGCAGGAACTAAACTGCAAAGTCACAATCCTACTACAACAAGGAACAGCAGCAAAATTCTGCGCACAGGTCAGACTGACCATCTTCACTTTGACAGTCACGGCGTTTCAATTTTCTTCTTGGAATTTTGTGTCATGTTTTGTGTGTAACATATAAACTTGAGAACCAGACTGCCTGAAAATGTAAGTGCAAGCCATTTATGTCAAGTAGATACTAATCCTGTTCCTCTCCCAAGAGATAACACATTGGAGAAGACTGAGAGGGGATCTTATCAATGCTTATGAACAGCTGAAGGGTGGGTGTCAAAAGGATGGGGCCAGTCTCTCTTCAGTGGTGTCCAGTGACAGAACAAGGGGCAATGGGCACAAACCAGAACACTGGAAGTTCCACCTTAACATAAGGCAAAATTTCTTTACTGAGTGTGAAAGAGCCTGGAACAGGCTGCCCAGAGAGGTTGTGGAGTCTCCTTCTCCGGAGGCTTTCCAAACCTGCCTGCACACATCCTGTGCAACCTGATCTAGGTGACCCTGCTTTGGCAGGAGTGTTGGATTAGATGATCTCCAGTGGTCCCTTCCAACCCCTACCATTCTGTGATATCACCATTTCTTTGCAAAAACCTATCTCACAACTCCAATCTGTAAAAGACTCTCATGAGTAAAACCACCCATTACCCGATCCAGGAGCAAACAATCTCTCTACTCTTCCTAATGAGTATCCTTATAATACAGCCTTATCCTGAGTAGATGAAAACCACTCAATATTAAGAATAGAGCAGTATACATTAGAAAACAAAGTGTAAGACAGATTCAGTACAGTTATAAAGACTGCCCCGTGTTTCTACTCAAATATAAATATCCTCTGTCACCTTCTCTCTTTTTTTTCTTTTTAAACCCAGATTTGATGCAGGTTATCCAGCCTGCCATGTCACATCATCACAGAAATCAGTGAGGCCTGCCTGCAGAATTTAGGTCAGCTTGTCTGCAGAGTACATAAGGTCTTGCACACAGCCATGAATTTCCTAGTAATGCTTCAATAATCCGTCCTCATCCTGCCATGCAGCTATTTTGCTAGTAGCTGCTTGCTTTCCCCTAACTCCCCAGCAAAGCCTCTCCACAGGAGGGATGTTTGGAGGCAAATGAGCCACTATCTTTTCCTTGGGAAGCAGGAAACTGGTTGTTGAATCAAATAAATGATGATTTTTATTTCCCAAGACAAAAAAGAAAAAAAAGTAAAGGATTCCCAATGCACACTAGAAAAGGACTTCCCTTTTTTAACCACACAAGGAAAGCTATAATCAGATAGAGCTGGAAATTACCCCAAAAACTTTAGCAATAATTTTCTTAACAGATCATCTAAATAAACCCTCAATGTTTCTACCTAGGTCAATATGTAAATAAATAAATGAAAAATCAAAAAGTGACTAATAAATTCAGACCATCTAAGGGACAGCGGCTGGTAGTTCTGGAGAGAAAGCACCACTAGAGGTGAAAAACACTGGGCCTCTTCAAAGGATGCTTCCCTCTAGAAGTGAATTACAGGCTACCAGCAACCCAAGTATTGTACAAGCACACATAAGTAGCCCTCTTCTTAAGGAATCTCTAAAGGTGCATAAAAATACGGAAAGTCTTCTTAGAACATAGTCCTCAGAACAGGAGTTCCACATAAACTGGAAGTACAGTTATGTAAGAAAAAATAAATAAAATTGAGTATAATAAACCAAAACTTTGAACTTCTGTCTTCATACAAGATGAACCTAAGTATTCTTAGGCATGACAACCTGAAGGATGTGAACACAAGTATAAATACCAGTTTCCCAGAATGGTTATGGGAATTTCAGCAAATAAAGACACAGCTAGCAAGCTGACAGCTGGCTTTGTCTTAAAACCCATCAGTCTGCTACCTTTCTATGCTCTACGGTTGCCACATAACATTGTGCTCCTTGAAAGCTGGTACTTTTATCTCCTTGTTAGAACAGAGAACAAAGCTGAGGTAAAACTCTTTCTTCACAACGTTAAATTGCTTCAACTTTTCGTTAAGAACATTCCAGGTCCGTTCATTCCAACTCCAACTTATACAGAGCCTGGCTACAGGTATTGGCAAATGCATCCTGAGCTGTACTGCACATTAGATGTGTAAATCAAATACCCTCAAAAATGACAAGTTGCATTTATTTATCTCATAAATGTTACAGGACTGAAGCGTGTAACGTGATAGCATGCCAGGCCCACAGGTGATGTGGTTGTCATTACTGGGCCACCATCATTTCACGTTTGTTAACAAGACTTTTTAAGAAATAGAACTCTATTTTTGTAATTAACGATCATCCCCAACTTCACTTCAACTCAGCATCAGACAACTAGTCCCATTCCTGGCTCAGTACCTGATCAGGCTGTGCTTCTCCTTCGGCTTCAGCTGGGCTGAGCTCTGGCTCCAGGAGGCTCCAGTGACAGGAACACCAAGCCAGGCGCTGATGGTCACTCTCTCATTTTGACAAGCACCACAGACTCTTCCTGTATAAAAACAAACTGCTGTGAATCAAAGCGGCCAAATCAAGTGTTGACGCTAGCGGGGTGTTAAGAGAAATGCCACTTGGTGACACAGCAGCAGAATGTTAGTCATCCTTTTGCCACCAGTGCCTGATTTCTGCAGAAGGCTGAGCACACCCTTAATATAATAATTTCAGAAGTACTCTAAATGAGGTGTCATATTCTTGAAGAGCAGAGATCCATCAAACTAGCAATTTACCATTTCCCTCATGTTTTCTTAAACATATTGGCTCATCCAAACTTAACCAAGGGCATTGCTGCTTCTATGCCACCACTTCCCTACACCACCACAAAAGCCAGTCCAGCCCCCCCACAATGATGTGGTAGCTCCACACTGCGTGTGCTCCATGCAGCCACTTTGAGCACCCTTGAAATGCCGCGTTACAGCAGTGTGGCAGGCAAGCAGCCCACCTGGAGTCAGTGAGCGGTCTGGAATTCCTCTGGAGAAGACCTCTATCCCCAGGATGAACAAAATGGAGATGAAATGGATTCTCCCCCTTTCTCTTTTAGCCCAACACTTCCACCAGCCAAGACCCCAGTAGAGTTGCCTTCACCTCCAGCAAGTAGGAGTCTCCAGGGCACAGCAGAGCCCACAGATGGAAAGCAACAACTCAGCAAAATGAACAGCCAGACTCCAGCAGGTAATTCATGAGTATTTATTTTAGTTTGCTGCTTATTAAGTATGCCTCATTATAAATCAAGTATTTTACAGTAATTGCCTCCAATCAACAAACACTGAGAACGGTGGTATGCAGACCGACACTGCTCCGTAATTGAAACGAGTCCCGTGGCAACAGACACAACTCTACACGAGTCTCCAAGCACAGCAGGCTGGCCCCCGCTGCCTGCCCCAGCCCTTCCCCAGCTCCACGGGCCACCACACGCCAGGGTGCCCAGGCCAGCACAGCAGGGTGCTGGCTGCAAGGCTGCCAAGCCCCAGCCCGGCTGGCAGCAGCACCTCGCCAGCAACTGGGGCAGCCTCCCAGCGTGGCAAACGCCTCCCAGACAGCACTCAAAGGCAGGGACCATTGACTCCCTACCTGCAGTGGGCTTCAGCCACCAGCCCGTTGCTTTCAGCAGCAGCAGAGAGCTGCTCTGTCATTCAGAGCCAAGCACAGTACGTTCATTCACCTCAGCTGCTTCCAAGCCTCTGCAGCAAAACAAAAAACCCAAACCAACACACACACACACACACACACTTCCCTCTTCATTTATTTTCCAAGGCCTTTTCAGTGTTGGCACCCACAAGCCCAGAGGAACAAGCCCTGTGTCATGCTTCCTCTTAGTGGTAGTGACCCAGGATAAGAAGATGAGGAAGACGCTGCTGAATATGCAAACTAAATATGCATCTTTAAGAATTTCCTCCTTCAAATGGGTCAGAGTGGTCAAGTGGTCTCAGGAGAACTAAATCCCTTTTTGCAGCATACATAATAGAACCGGAGTTTTCAGAGACTTCTGTTTTTTAAATACATGGAGGAAAAAAAGCTCTAACTAGATACTTTACAAAGGTCTATTGCAAGCAGGTTTCAGAACAGACCTTTGGATCATACTTGAGCTCTGACAGAGAATGCTCTCATAGCCACTGGGACATTCACCGTGGCTGTCTCTGGAACAGGCTGTTTCTGGAATGTTTTTTTCACAAGGTCAGAGACCCATGTAAGAAAGACCTAAGCAGAGGCTGACATGCCCTCCAACCCCTCTTCCGTAGCCACCCTGAAGGCAACAAGCAGTTTTTGAAAGGAGAAGGCAAAGGCAGCTCCCACCTTCAAAGGAGGAAGGGTGCATTTTTCAAAAGTGCTTCAGCATTTAAAGAAAGGTGTCAGGAAAGGCCAAGTAGCACCACCACCACACTCAGTACGGCATGGAAGAGCTTCAAGAGTTGTATCACAATCTGGAAGACTGCTGAGGTCTGTCACCACCACCCTCCCCTTCCCAGAACCAACAGAGCACGTGAGTTGGATGGTACCTGGAGGAGAGATGAACGGAAACAAATGAAAAAACACACTCGTAAGATTTTGGTTTTTAAAAACAACCAACCAACCTAAAGCAGAAATTCTCATGTAAATCATATCAATGCATAAGTAGATGTCACTACTGGTGAAGGAATCTTCCCTGCAGTTCTTGCCACAGAAATCCTCCTGGATTTTGTTCCAAATTCCATTTGAAGAATTCTGTCTTCACATTTTTTTCCATCAGCTCCCCCTCCCATTTTTGAAGTGACAATTTCAATTTATTAAAACAAGACAGTATCTTCCTTACAGAAACATCTGCTCTGATACAAGAATACACACCCACTGTTACAGAGTTAATATGTGGGACAGTGAGCATGAAGATTAAAAAAGGAGCACATGCACCACTTCTCTTATAACCTAGTCCCCTCTGGCACTCATTCCTTTTAATCCTTCTCTTTTCTTTCAGGTCCCTTCAGCACAGGGAAAGACACCCCACTTACACTGGGGTGTTGGCACCAACCGGTGCCAATTTTATCTGAATAACAGCCAAGCACTTGGCACTTCAGCCATACCACATGCAATCTCCAAATGCCATGTCCTATATACTGTAGCCTACATGGGGCTGCCTTCATTTGAACAGTCACTTGAGCAGAATACCTTTTTGCACTAAGAAAAACACCACTTTTGCTGCACTTAACAGGGTCTGCATTTAACAGAGAAATGATCATTGCTAACAGTGTGGGGGGGAAATAAATCAGATTATACACTTACAGAGCAAATTATTAAGAATTCTGTAAAGAAATGAAAAGAAAGGAAATCACAGTATTTGGGGGACGAAGTAGAGATCTTGGAAAAAACCCTCAGCTAATAAGTGAAGCAGTTTCAGTCATCACAGACTTAATTTCAGCAGAACTGAATAATCCTCAGTTCTACATGTATCTCCAAGTACCCAGCCAAGAGCAGACACTCAAGAATCACTTGGGTTAAAATGCCATCTTCCTCCTTTGTTGCTGCGCAAGAAAAACAACAAACCACCAAACAGGAAAAAATGTCATGTCATCAGGAGAGAAGAAAAACCCCAAACCAGCACAGCAAACTACTATAGAAGTGTTGTCAAAAGCAGCGTGTAACCTAACCACATAAATACCTGATTTTGCTGCTATCTCTGAGTGAGGTTTCGCAACCAGCTCAAGCTGATTTGCGGCCACCCTGGTGCTTAGCACTCCCACTCTCTCCCCTGGTGTGTGCCTGGGAGAAGCCTCCTGCCCCCCAAGGCAGGAAGGCAGGACTTCCCCTTTCAACAGCACTGTGAACTCAAATTTGCTCCAGCTGCTCTTCAAACCACACTCCCTTTGGAAAGCACCTTAGGCATTGCTCCTACTCCATGGGAGCCTCCAGGATCCCACTGCTGCTCCCTGCAGAGTTCATTGTCCACATGAGGGGCCTCACTGCAGCTTTTCAAATGCCACCCAACATGCCCTTTATTTTGGGAGCTCCCTGTAATTCTTTCCTTCTCTTTGTGGCTACCTCCTCTTTCCCTCTCCATGAGCCACGGGCTGCGCGCAAACTTCTCCCTGCTTCCTCTCTTCTGTCAGAGTGCAAGAATAAAACCAAGACATTAATAAACAAAACCTTGCTGGGCAAGCACGTGAAATTTCCCAGTGCTACAGGTAACCCATTTGATCCACAGGCAATAAGAGAGGGGGCTGCTGGTGGTAGCTCTGGCCCAGATCTAAGATCTTACAAGTTCAGACAGCGAGCAGGTAAATACTCAGACACTGAAGAAGCCTTAGCATGGTTGGGGTGACAGAAAGCAGCAGCTATCAGAGTGCAGAGAGCCACCATGCCCTCTCCATTCACTAAAGAAACAGCAGAGGATGACCCGCTGCATACTGGTTGTGACCAGGCTGCTGTGCATGTGGACGGGCTGCCATCTCAACACAAATCAGGCAGGTGCAAAACCATGCGGCCGAAACCAGGCTTGTACCAATTCCACCTGTTAGTCTATAGATGCCTGCTAAATTTGCTGCAATGAATACATATGTCCACACAGGGCTCTGTATTATTTGGAAGATGCTTTCAAGCTGATGGCATTCTGGAAGAACTTGGCCATTCAGCTGTGTGTGTGAGAGCCCTGTGTCTGGAGACGAGACTCCCTCAGTCCAACGAGCAGAATTCACACACTTTTCAAGAGCAGAACAGTACGTACAACTTCACGCTGCAAGATTTTTCTATTTACTACTCACACAAAACCAACATCTGTTTCATTTGAACTGACTGATGCTAATAAGAACACTCTTAAATTCACTTTTCAATTTAGGTACATCTTAAATGAAATTACACTAAAAGTAAACAAAGCGTAACCACAAATTTTAACTGCTGGAAATGAGAGTCTTGTCCAAACCACTGCATTTTTCATTTTCCTGGTTTATTATTAGCACACTACTGTCTCATTCTCAGTCCACTCCTTTTCCAAGAGTGGCTCTTCTCCCATTACCCTCTTCTTAGACACTTTTCTACTCACTACCCACCAAGGCAGTAGCACTGACCAAACTCACAATTTCTACAGCACCAACAAGCATTTGTGTATCTGCATTCCTCTGCTTCCTTGTTTCAAGGGCCAACAGATTTGCTGTCAGAGGGAGAGAAAAGGAGAGGAGCAAAACTATCAAGCCAAGTCTTCCCTTTGTGTCTGATAACAATGCCAACGAGGTAAAACAGTGACGTGATTTAGTATGGCTTATAAAACAGCAAATGTTACTCTAAAGAACTCAAGTGCATGAAGTTTCATTTCCCTTTTGTCAGTTCCTCTCCTAAGCTAGGTAGTTTAGGCTTTATTCCTTAATTTAATTAGACAAAAAGGAAATACATGAAAGTCTCCGGATGGCAGATATTGAGAGGAACCCCATAGTAGACTTCTCAGTTCATATTTTTAAACACCAATCAGATTAGGTTCAAAGTCTGGTTCCTCAGTGCACCTTTGATGAAGGCAATTGCCAGTGCACGGGGAGAGTGACTGCAACCATAGTGGTGCTTGAAAAACAAAGCAAAACTAACACACTACCTTTCACACTTCTCACTCAAGTTTTATTGCAGAGACTGCTAGATCAAAATAATTTCCATCCTCCCTTTCCACAATCTGTACACAAAGCACTATGTACAAATATGAAGATGGACTTTTTTAATCATTCACTGACATTTGCATTGGTTTAGTGGACAAATTTATACTGAACAATCCAAATGACACCAGCTTTACAATGTGTGCCCTCTGTGCAGGGCTGCAAAGGTGAAAAATGTCTATTACATAATACTTCTGTATAAAATATTAATATTCACAGAGGAAGCTTTTGAACTGAAAGGTTATTTTCAATGATTAGCAAATCAGTGTTGTATAAGCTTGTTTTTTTATTCAGTGTATTTGAAATAGACAACAAACTATGCTTTTTGTTGACAAAATATGACAAAATCAACTTTCTGTGTGCACACATCAAAGTACATGAAAGATCTCCCTGGGCTTACCAGCTTCTCTTCTGACTTCAAGGTAGTGCCAGATTATAGAACTGCTTGCATCTCCAGCACACTCAGCTCCAGCAAGCCTGCACTAGGGTTATTCCAGGCATGGGTGTTCTTTATACAAGTTCTCACACCAGCTGAAAGTGTGTAGATAGATATTCATATGTCTCATAGCAGATAGATATTCATATGTCTCATTCATATACACATCCTATGCACTTGTTTTCTCCTTAGAGCTATAACCCTGAATTGTAAAATCCCCGCAGCAAGAATAAAGTGCTTCAAAGTCCATTCAAAAACAAACAAAAAACCCCAAAACAACAGCAACAACAAAATCAAAGCAACACTGCTTTTAGTGGGCATGTTGGTATTTGTGGCAATGGCCAGACTTGAAAATACTAGAGGTGTGGCAGCCCTGGCTTCTGTAGAACCCAAAGGCAACCAGGAACACCTTTTCTAGATAAACTTATCTCAGTGCTGACTTGTAAAGAATGAAGTCCAAGGGAAAAAAAAAAAGCAAACCTGCATCTTGGCTGTGACTTTATAGCCATTAGGTTGCATGGGAGTGGTAGGAGCCTGCCTGGTTACTTCCTTGCAAGAGCTTCAAAAGAGCCTTCATGGTTTGTTCAGTTTTTTTCTCCTTTCTGTGCATCTCTTTACATTATGAATCTAGGGAAGAAGTCCAACTGCCGCATCACTGATCTCCAGCAGATGCTCCAGGACAGTGTTTAGTTTGAGTCTCATTGCATTTACCAGCTCCATGTGAATGTCATGGATAAGTCATCTAAAACACCAAGCCCCACCCCGATCTCAACATACAGGGGAAATCATCAGGAGGCGTGACTTGGACAGAAAAATCCTGAGACCAAGTGAATAGAAAGGGATTCTTAAAGTCCAGTTTGGGAATTGTGCAATGTTTTCAAATTTAAATGCACAGCAGTTTGAAGAAATGCTTGATAGGAAAAGGTAACAACAGTATTTAATTATCTTGTTACACCCACCCCTTTGGGTGAGAAATCCTCCATTTCATTTTCCTGGTCTTTGAAGGAGACCTTCATAAGACAGAACACCCGAGATGATAACTTTCTGTTCAAAGACCATGTACAGAGAGTGTTCTCTCTCTCTTTTTATTAAGATTAACAAGAATCAAGGTAGGTCACAAGAACCGAACCATTTATTTTTCCATTGATTGAACAATACAAAATGCGGGACCAGGGTGAATGAAGGTCATTGCTATCCTCACCCACTGGCTGCCACGATTCTGGCCTAGTTATTTTTTTCTGTTTCTTCACCAGAGTTACCTTCATCAAGAAAAGGGTCTCTGAATAGAAAAAAAATCCGAGCAATAAATAACCTTCCTTATCTTCCTCCTACAAGGGCGGCTGTATTTTATACCACAGTTGTTTCTGAAGTCTTAAATATTACAACTACTTCAGTCTTAGAAGAAATCACTTCTGAGGAAAGAGATCAAGTGGAAAGAAGGAAAATTATAGGTAGCAACAGTTTTGAGACTACATGAACAATGCGTTTTCTCATCCTGATTTATAGCTGAAGAAAAAGCAGAAGAAAAGGGAAGATACTTCTTTTAAAACAGTGCCAACAAACAAGCCCTTGGTGCAGCCATGCTCTCTTGCCATGCTCCTGCTCACCTCCACATGGTATTTTGCTGGTTTGATTTTAAGAACACAAGCTTCCTCCTTCCAAGGAGATATCTCTGAACACTCTGGCTGCTGCTACACTAAGGTCTGAGCTTTTCTTCCTATCCACTTCCTGAAAGGGGACAGGGACCTGCTCTTGCAAGACTGGAAGAATAGACTGAAGAGAATATAGAAATAAGTGAAAAGAGCTTCCATTCTTGTAATTAAAGATTTGTGGTGAGAGGAAGATTGAAGCAGTGTCAGTTAAAAATCAATGATGTGGAAATGAGTATTACTGATGGTATTAAAAAGTGCCAACTTGACTTGTGACGCACTTTCCTTTTTAACATGCCAAAATCCAAGATGATTCTCAAGAAGTTAAACACTAGAAATACTGGCTTTGCTCTTTCCTAAATTTGTTTGAAGTCTCTGAGGGGAAAAATTGTTTGGCAAGCAATCAGTACCTATTCTTTGTTATATGGTTAAAAGAAAATTGCACTCAATTTGCTTACACCAAAAGATCTTGAGCCAAACCCACTCCCAACACAAGCAAGTCAATACTTTGTAAAAACATGGCTCAAAGTGTTTTCAAGGTAAGAGGTGCAGAATAGCTTTGAAACAGTAATCACAGTTGTTTTTACAAATATAATGCTGGCAGCTGCCAGAAAACTATTTCACAAACATCCTTCTCTGTACTTCAGCCCTGGTCTGGTGAATACTTAGAAGTGTAAGCCCACAGCACCTCAACATTACAGCCAAGAATAAACACTACCAAGATCGAGCATCTTTACTGTGACCCCAGAGAGCCTTATGCATGGGTGCATGCCCATGAGACCATATATGTGTGGAAGATCAGTCATGTGCACAAGTCTTTGCATGGTGAAGCCCACAGACTTTTCACTACTTGTTACAAAAACAAGTTTAAAATGTCAGTTATGCAAAAGTACAGGCAAGTCTTTATATAAATGTAAGCTGAGGAAAATTATTTCCATTTTTCTTAATATATCAATAGTTGTGTTTTTTCTTTTATTAGGGTATAATCTTCCTACTGCTAAGAGATAATAAACAAACAAAACAGAAAGGGGAAAAAACCCCACAATAAAAACTAAACAAAACAAACAAACAAAAAAAAAACCCACCCCAAACCTAAAAAGAAAAACAAACACAAAAGGAGAACTGTGTAGTCTAGTCTAGTTTCAATGCCAACAAGAAATGGAGACATTTAAACGGCAGAAACTGAAATCTGTTTTTGTTCTTTCCACTTTATATAGTAACATTTCGGTATAATATACTGTAAATAATGGTTTGTGAATATTTAGGGATCGACAGCAATTTTGTTAATTAATTGGAAGATACAGATTGCTTTTTTGAAAAGAAAAACCTTAAGAAATCATTATTTGGTAAAACACTAACTCCAAAACTCCCTTTTGCTTGCCTCCAGTTGATAAACTAGCTTACTGGGTTCCCCTGTGGCATCCTTTGTGACTCGAGCTACTTCTCAGTAAAACAGCCACCACCAGCCCCACACTGATTAAATCTTTAAGCTTCAGGACACTAATTCAAACTCAGTGATCACGGTGTCCATGTACCAATATCAAAACTCATCTCTGGCTCTTAGTGGTGGAGCAGAAAGCAAAGGGAGACCCTGGGCTGAGGCACTGAATCAGCACTCTGCACGCAAGACATCCCACCCATATGCAAGCAAGAGGAACTGGTAGCAGCTGGTGCCATCAGAACACAAGAGGAGAAAGAAACTCAGACAGTGGTACAGGACCCGATACAAAATCCACTTAGTCCCACTGGCTTCAACAAACTTCAAATGGGATCTCAATACACAGAAGGAACAGGAAGGCCTGGAGGAATTAAAAGAACAAGCTTCACGGCAGGAAATTTCAGTACAGTCACTTCTTACAAAGTGCACCAAACCACAACACACGTGGCCACAAATGCTTCTGAGCACAGGGATGTCTGCACCCTATTCCCCACTAGCGTTCATTTTGTTATCCTCCTGTCCCTGGCAGGACCTAGTGCAAGCGTATCACCAACAGCATTAGCTTCTTCTTACTCTCCAGGCATGCAGTCAAGAAAGCTGTCTGTATGCAGGATGTATGGGTAGGGTATCTCCATACCACCACCTACCTCCTGCTACAGGAGAGAAGGAGGCTTCTCTCAGGCAACAGGAATACAAGAACTACATTGCACATGTGCAGCTAGCTACGTGTTAGGGCAACGAACACTAGTTATCTTTCCACAGCAAGCACCTCAGTGCTTTCTCTCTCTTTGCACTATTACACAAGTTTGCTCTTATTAATAATTACCTTCCAGTGAAGGCAGCACACAGACTTTCTCTGTTTCTGGTGCTGCTGCTCTAGAATTCCTCCTTCACTTCTGAATGCTCTAGACAGATTACTGTCCCCCCCTTGACCAAAGGTGTCAGGACGGCTACAGATACCTATTGTGCATGTCTGGATCTTACAAAATAAACTACTACTCAACGCTTCTCCCTTCCCATGTTACCTCACGTAGTCTTTGTAAACTTTTTATCTTTATCAAAGTAATCTCAATTGAAAATAACGGTGTCTATTTAAATATTCCTTGCTTATTATGTGCAAAAAACCACAGATATAACAGACATAACAGATAAGCATTTTTTACACTAAGCAAGATACAGGCAAAGCACCAAATGAGTTTACTATGAAGGCAATGCTTGCTCAGAAATATGGGAGAAAATTGTGTACAGCACAGAGAATATAAACCACAGTAGCATATTCCTAGTCCAGGACCTCATAAATCAGTTTCAACTAACAATAAAAGGTTTATAGTGGATTTGTAAATCACAACCAATGAACAGGACCCTGGCCTCACAGCAAGGCTTGGTGTGCAAGATAGCAACCAAGAGTAAATAACGTAACAGTAACCTTCTATACTACCAATCCTTACCCTAAGTTTGAAGAAAGGGGGGTTTCCTCTGCCACCAGAAAGAGTGGAGGGGAGAGGGGGGGTGGAACGGAAAAGAAAAAAAAAATAAATAAAAAAAGGAGAAAAAAAAAAGGAGAGACAGAAAGACACAGAAAAAGGGAATTAACAACCCTGTCCTGGATGTGTGCTTTCTTGATAGCTCAGAGCTGGGGAATCAAAATCTCCGTACTGTTCCTGCAAATTTCTCACATCCTAAAGTCCTCTCCCAAACAGGGGGGCATAGCTATTCTGCACCTTCAGTTTTAGAGACAGAAAAGATGATCCTTTCCTATCATAGCTGACAGACACAATGCTAAAAACTCAAAATACTTCTCTACATTATAAAAAAAAAAAAACAAAAAACCCAGCTGTACCTGGAAATGCTTATGAGTAGCAGATACCCCAAAACTAGTACTGCAGATGCTTTGTTCTCTGCACCAGCAGTTAAACCAAGTAAAACATCACTTTCAGCACCACCATTACAGGAAGTACTGCTGAGATTTACTCCACCAAACAACAGGCTGGTTACCACTACCGTCCTCCATTTTCAAGTCTGAGTAACCTACCTCATGTCTCTTACACACTAGGAGCGTCCAGAGGAGAAACTGCCATGGGCTGTTGGCATGCTGCAAATGCACAGCCTGCATCCCCCCACTGACCGCAGACCAGCTTCCCTAAAGGATGCTGGGCAAGTGACAAGCTTTCTGTGCCCGAATTCGTGTTTGTTCAAGAGCAGTGGCAGCACTTGTAACGGGGACGGGGGGGAAATGGAGGTTGCAAGACAGAGGAGCTGCTGTGCCAGGTTCAGGGATCCTCAAGGAGCTGGAGTCGGAATCGCCACGTACTGGGGAGCTGGGGGAAGGGAGGAGACGTGCCTCGTAAAAACACGCGACGATTCTGTGACAAGGGCTGGTTTTGTCCTGGAGATGTGTTTTATTGACTGGGTTAGGCCCCTTTAATCTGCGTGTGGTGCAACACCAAGAACAGTTGACCCCGTACAAAAGACGCACAGCTTGCGGGCCCCCAGGGTGACACCGGCCTCGGAACGGGGCTCGCTCTTTTCAGCCGCCTTCCCCAGGAGCACGCTGCGCCCCCAGACGGGGCCGGCCGCGCTATCGCTGCCGCCCGGCCCGGCCCGGCCCGGTAGGGGCGGCACAGCCCGGCCCGGCACGGCACACCCCGGCACGGTGCGGGGCACCGCGCGCCCCCCGCACACGCGGCCACGGCCGGCGGGGATGCGCAACCCCCGGAGAGCCACAGCGCTCCGCAGGCCCCACCGGCGGCTGTGCCAACGGTCTGAGGAGCCCCCGAGGCACACGGGCGCTGGCAGCAATACCGGCACACCAGCCAAGGCCGTTCTGAAGGCAGGGGGAAAAAAAAA
>JANVCC010000034.1:16828680-16885076 GCA_025345505.1 Todiramphus chloris collaris
CCGGCCGGGCCGTACCGGGCCGTGAGGACGCAGAGCTTCTCCGGGGCGGTCACTCCCGCGGCGCTGCCATACAGGCGGCAGACGGTGCTCGGCTCCTAGCAGCGCCCTGCAGCGCGCTCCCGCATGGCTCGGCGCACGGACGGCACCGGCGGCGAGGGCCGGCCCCGCGGCCCAGAGCGCCGCCCGCGGCCCGGCGGCGGCCAATGGCTCCCGCGCCGCCTCGCACGTGGGGGCCGGGCCGGGCCTCTCCGGCCGCCCGTCCCGCCCCGTCCCGCCGGTCCCGCCCCGCCCGCTCGCCTCCCGCCCTCCCGCCCCTCGCGCAGCCTCCGGCGCGCTCAGGTGCCGGCGGGGCCGCTGGCCGAGCTGGCGATCGGCTTCGGGGCGCGGGGGGGGCTGTTGAGAGGGACCCCCGCAACTCCCCGAGCGGGGGGGGGGTGTGCTGGGGCGCGGCGAGCGCTGCACCGGGGCGCTCCTTGGAGCGGCTGCGATAAAAGCGAAACGTCTGCTAGTAAAGCCGATGATTTCCTGCCAGTGTGGAGGTAAATGACGTGTATTACGCGTGGTAAATGAAACAGCGACAAGTTCAAATTAGGAAAAACTGAAAATGATGGAAATACTCGGCTTTCTGCACTTTTCTTGCGCCCTTGAGGGAACCCTGAAGTCCTAAGCAGCTTTAGCTTGGGTAGGGGGAGGAAGCCGTTCTGATCGCAGGCACTGATCCCTCCGCTGCAACTCCAGCGACTGAATGCAGCACATCGAGGAAGGAGCCGAACTGGCCCCAATCCTCACCCCAAAACCATGAGAAATTTTCTTTCCTCCTTTGACTGTAAAGGCATCAATCATCTGAAGTCTTTGTTGAACACTGACCTGACAAGTGACCGAACTGTGGAGGATTTTTTAACTGGTATGGGATGTAATACATTATGCTTTGAAAATATATTGAACTTAATAAAGAATAAATTAAAAAACAAACAAACAAACAAAAACCAAAAAACAAACTGGCTCCTCTTCTTCCAGGTTTTGCTTCATCCCCATGATTTCTAGGAACTGGAGGAGATGAGAAATGATTCTTAGTTGCTCATTCAGAATAGCTTTATAGCCCTTTACAGACTGAGAATCTCCCCTTTGTATTTTTAGATGCATTTTTAATCAGACCGTCTGGTCTAAGTGACTGTAAGGTGTACCTAGGGTTACAAATGAAAGTATTTCTTAGCAGCAATTCGGCTTCCGAGACCAGAGGAAAAATCAGGCCGGCTTGTCCTGCTCTCAGCTGCTCAGTGCTATTTTCATCCCAACATTTTCATCTGGTGGAGAATTTTAGCAGAGTTCAGATTTAGTCTAATGAGCTGTCAATTATTTTAAGCTTTGATTTTTAATACATTCATTTGGCCTTTTAGTTATTTTCTTCCCTGAGATCATCAACACTTGTTCTATTTTTGGCCAGCAGTTTAGACCTCCCCATTCCCTCGGAAGGCGAGTTTATTATCCATTTATTTTTTCTCTGACCCAGTGCCCAAGCCACACGGGGTGTGTCATACTGGGGCTCCACAACGATGTACAGTTAATAGAGATAAAAGCAGTCCAATCTGGTAAACATCAAGGCAAGTGAAAACAGATAAGAGCTGCTGGCTGGGAAATCCTGACTCGCAGGCAGCTGGCAGAGAAATTCAAGCGGAAGAAAAAGGATTTTTTTCAAATGCCAGAGCTGGTCAGAGCTAGCTGGATCCACATTCACTTGGCAATCAAGACACCGTGCCAAGCTGAGACACACCAGCAAAACAAATGAATAACTCTAGGGACCTGAGCCAGAAGGCACCTGGAACTGGATAGATCCAGATCCAATTAGAGTCCCTTTCTGATGGGGCAAACACAAGTGTAAAAGACTTACCTCCTACAGAACGTATGCTGGGTTGCTTGGTTTGATTCCCCCCCCCCCCCTTGTTGTGCTATGTATTTAAAGGTAACTCAAATTTTCTTCATTTAAAGCTCTTTAGTTTCGTCCTTTCAAGCTTCTCTAGCAAAGACCTTTCTCACTGTCTCAGGTTTGGCCTTCTCTAGTCTCAAGTCTCAATGCTTTAGGGCAGCTCTATCCAGATGGCTGTTTCTGTCTCTGGCTGCCTGAGACATGCTGAGGTGGGATAGGAGGGAGAGGAGGTGGGGAGTTAAAATCCTGAAAGAGCTGAGTTTATGGCAAATAAATGTCCCAGCTGTTCTCTTCTGCTACAGTCTATAGGGTTGTTTCAGCAGAAATGTAAGTCAGCCAGCTCCACGTTACCCCATGTGATAAAAGAGATGACGTGATAAAGCAGAGACAGTGGAGGAAAAATGGTTTCTTTCCACTTGCACATTTTTGATGTTACAGTTAAAATAATATTTTATTTTGATCTCTGGCTCAGAGAACTGAATTAGTGATTACATTAACAAGCAACAGTGATGCAGCCGTATGCCTCACGGGATAAATTCATCTTGTTTGTTTTTACAACTGCATTTTAAATTTTTCAAATTCCCTAACCTTGATGAGGCAAAATATGTCAGATTTTTCCACCTTACCATTATCCCCCTTCTTGTATCTTCTTTTCTTTTTTTTTTAAATACTGCCCCCCCCCCCCAAACAGAGTTATGGTTTGGGCAAGGTTGAAAAGCTGCCAATTTATTCCGAGTTGTTTTTTAGTTCTTCTTTCACTCAAATGGCTATCATGTACTATCTCAGATATGCCTACTTGACATTGTCCAGTGGGTGTCCAAGGGACCCAGGTGCAGGAGGGACATCAGCAGAAGGTGACCGTAAGAAAGAAATGGTGCCAAAACCAGCAAGTGCCAGTGGTTCCTCAGAAAACAGTCTATATTGAGAAATATTTCAGTCCTGGCTTTGAGTGGGCAGACAACTTTTTCTCCCAAGCAAATTTAAGATTAAGGAGAAAATTAAGAGGCAGATGAGGCAGTTACTTAGTAAGAAGTGCAGATGGCAACATAGAAGGGAGATGCGGGTAGGGAACTGGCTTTCTCCTCTCTGGAAACATGGTGATTTGGCTTCATGGAATGGGCAAAGCTTGGAGGGAAAACTCCAGTTTAAATAAGGAGGAGGATGCTTATGAGTCACTTCACTTGGATGCTGGCCACCCATGCCAAGAAAAAAGGTTTCTAAATGCTGAACAGTTCAGCCTGTGGTGCTCATGCAGGACACGTGGGCAGGAAGATAGGGTTGGGGATGCAGTCACGCTTATCAGCCCTGACCTACCATTTGCCACCCAGCAAGCCATTAGTGCCACCTCTGCGTCCCGCACCCTCCCACAGCGGCAGCCAGGCTGACTTTCCAGGCAAAATTGGGCAATGTGTTGGCAGCTCTTTTATTGCCCTGCAGTCAGATGATGTTGACAAGGGCCTGCTTTGCTTGTGCCCACAGCTGGCTGCAGAGAGGCTGCTGTGTGGAGAGCCAGCCCAGGGGTGAGGGAATCAGGGGCTCTGCATTTCTAGAGAGGAGAGGGGAACCTGTCGCCTGAGGGCTGCACTTCTGCACTGCAAGGCTGCTGCAGCTCAGTATGCCTGTGACCAGCATACAATGTCAAAGCTTTTTGGCAAGTCTAACTAAATTGTGTCATTTCTCCTTTAGCTACAGTTTTACTGACAATCCCAAAGACATCTAAAAAAATCCAAAGCAGCATGTTTGTCCGCTACAAAAAGCATTCCAAAACTTTGCCCCTACCCTGCTAGGTTCATTTATACTTCCAACTTTTTTTAATCTTTTTTTTTTAATTCTTGCCAGCCACATTTGTTTACAATTTTATAACTCAGTCCTAAATAATTATTCATGCCCACATTACCACTTTTTCTGAAGGTGCTTCACTATTTTGCTTGTCTTCAAACAACTGACACAGCTGCTATGCTAAAAGCATGGTAACCATTGGAAGCCTTATAAGCCAGCCTATTCTGCTCCAGAGTCAAGACTCTCCCAGCTTTTGAACTTCCTCATTGGAAAAAGTCACTCTCACCTTGTTTTTGTGCTAAAAAAAGGAGGAGTTTCTCTACCTCACAACATTAGAATGACCATTTTAGATAAAAAGCAGTTTCTTCACCTTTCTAATTACATCCAGAATTCCACAATGTGCTCACCAGTTCTTCTAATTCATTTGTGATCATGCAAAGTCAGTCACTCGATGTGCAATTTGCCCATCTAAAAATGGAATGGAGATTTGGGGAATGGGGCCTCATTCTTGCTAAGTACCTTGGTATTTTGAAACAAGAGGAGCAGCCATGATGGTGTGCATGGTAAGCAGCATGTTGTTGTCACACTGCAGCTCAGAGAAGTTTTTCAAGTAACAGCAGGAATAATGTAACAACTTCTGCTGGGTGCTTCTGATTACACAGAAGATCTAGTTTTCATGAGTTTTCACTTTTCATGCAGTGGATATACCAACAGATGGTATCAGTATCAATGGTCCTTATCAACAAATTCACAAAACACAGCATCATCTGAGAAGGAAGGTATGACAGGAAGGCAGGAAGCTGTGCTGCTTGCAGATGCCACCACCTGCCCTTTACCCTGGCTGCTCAACTAAGCAGGACTTTAATTTAGTAGAAACAGTAATAAGGTTGTGCCTTGCTTCATCAACCCAAGATAGAGCCTGTGTCAGTCAATTGTAGTGCCTCGTAATGTGGCATCTTTATACTCAGATATCAACTCAGCAGAATGCCAGGCACCACCACAGAGGTGCTGAGCACCTTCAGATCTTTAGAGCCAGAAGACTTGGGGGGGGCGGGGGGTGTTAGTCTGTGACTAAATTGTCCGTTTCATCCGCTTAGCTCTTCCTATTTTCTTAATTTTGTGCTTTACTACTTCTATGATTTCTATCTCTTCTAGTCACCCTGTTTCCAAAATACTAAATGCTAAGCTTGAAGGATCAATAGGAAATAAAAATGAAAACCCTATCATAACTAGAAATAGCAGGGTAAGACTAAAAGAAACTTTCAGCTGCCATGGCTTGTCCAGCCCAGTTCAATGGAACAGTTTCCCTGCCTCCCCCTGGATATTTTAGTCTGTTATTTCTTTCTTCAAATCATGCCTGAAAATCCTTCTTCCCTCTTCAGATCTCAATTGGCTTTCTCAGTTAAATGGCTGTGGCTCGGTGTGCAAATGGCCTGACACAAAACCTGAATGCTCTACTCCGTCTAGAAAAATGGTGGTCTTAAAAGAAGTGGCAGGCCAGTTATGTTCAGAGTGCTTAACTATACCTGTGCTAGCACTTAACCTTTGCTTCCCCAATCCCACAGTTACAATAGTTAGAGCTGGCTGATTTTGTTATTCCTTTAGAAGAAGTTTTCTTAAAATAGCCCAGTCACAAGGGCATAATGAGGTGCACAGCTGGGAAGAGCTTTCAGAGCAGCAGGAAGAAAAAGAATGAGCATATGCAGGATCAAAATGCTCAGAGACTGCAAATGACTGATATCCAGTCATTCAAATGGCTGAAGATGATGGATGCAGCTGTACCATTACAAAAAAACAAACAAAAAAAAAAGAGTTGAGAAAGACCAGGCAAAAAAACAGAGAAAAGGGGTAGGGGAATAACTTGTTGTTTATTTCTTGCCTGCTGCATCTTCTCTCGGTCTTCCTATTTTCTCATGGAGCAAAGAAACCACCAGTCATTCTGTAGAAAGAGAGAAAAAAAGACTATTTAAAAATGGGGATACTTAATCAGGGACCTAGAGGGCCTTGGCGCTCTTTTCCCACCTCAACAACTGCAACAGAGCTACTGTGTTTTTTGCATAGAAGCCTGAAGATGCTTGCCAACATAGCACTAAGAGAAGCTGATTTTGTTTGAAATGGCTAGATTTGTCTTTTCACTTTAACTGCAGCAGCTTCTGCTAGTTATGTGTACATATTATAGATCAAACAAAATCAATTGCTCCATTCTAGAGACTACACCAGGGAAAACAGCAACATGATGTATCTCCACTTCTGAAATCCTCTTCCCAATACTTTTTCAAACACAATGACTATAAATCCAAGTATTCCAGTCCCTAAAGCTTCTACAATTAGATGTCCACTGTTATTTAACATCATACTATCCACTCCACTTTAACATGACACACCTTAAAGATTCCAAGTATTCCTGTGATTCCTATACACAGCTGCCATGGCACTCAGCACACTCATTTAAAACCTGCTTCATCTCCCATTTCAGGGACATATACAAGGAAGGAGTACTACACATATGTACAGGAAAGCAGCTTACTGTAATCTACAAATCATCCCGTCTTCTCTGTGTTTACCTTGAAAGTAAATTAATTGTAAAAAGCACTGGTGATGTTTTTATGTATTACACAGTGGTGAATTCACTGCCAACACTGTACAGTCACCACAAAACACCTAAACACGTATCTCCCCCAGCCCCCAGCTTATTTTATCACTGTATGGAAAAAGGTAGCAGGAGAAGGAAGGTCTCATGCCTCACCCCAAAATAACATTCTGCTTTGTCAGGTTAATTGTATGTTCTGACATCAGCAACTGAAATTAACAAGCGCTTTTCCCTTGGGTTGCCCAGAGGCTGTAGAATGAATCACGCCAGCTCTTGTGCTGCACCTGGGACCATGGGGAACAAGGCATGGAAAGACCAGAATATTTTTTTTTCCTTCTCAGATCTATGTGGCTTGAGAATCACATCCACACTCTGGCTTTGTAGGTGCTGTGATGTGGCCAGTTGGTATTGCTGTCATCCCACATGTGGCAGAAATGGCCATCATCTTCCAGTGGATGCATTTACACAGCCACAAAGGCATATTCACCACTTTGCTTTGATCCTGGTGTGAATTCATGGCACTAAAGTTTCTCAAAATGTCACTGAAACTTTTTGAAATGAATTTGACTTGAGAACAGTGCTCAACACAGAGCGTTCTCCTCAGAAAGAAAAGGTTAACATTTAAAATATGCAGAAAACACTCCCCAAGTAACTAAGATACCCTCCTCCCCCTCAGAGCTATTTAGCACCAGAGACTCTGAAGTTAGTCTAAAACTTAAATCTTATAAGACAAAGAGCACCCAGACAGTTCTTTTGCTTGCCTCATTCATGTCTTTTTATACATGAAGTTCTTCTTTCGTTTCCATGGTGGGCGCTTTTCACCCAGTTCTCCCTCTCTCAGGCCCCTTTTTTCCTCATGGCTTTATGCTGTTTAAAGGCTCCCTTACCTGCGTGCAGCAGAGCTGCTGGTGTTGCCTTTGCCAGACTCCTGTCTGCCTCCCTCCTTCTCCGGGAGTGCTCCTACCAGGCTTCGTCTGCTCTTCTTCCTCTCCCAGAGCTCCCTCTGCTGTTGGACGCAGCTGCACTTCGAAATCCGGCTGTAAAACCCCCAGCATTGCTTTGGAGGGCTGATGCAACTCATGCAGGACCAAGGCTGCTCTGGGGAGAAGAGGGAGCAGCCTGGACAACATGGGCTGGATGGGTTGGCCTCCTCCCGCCAGCTGTCTCCTCTGCCAGGGTGTCTCTTGAAGGCAAGCAGAACAGCATCTTTGCCCAGCACCCATCAGGGATGTCCTTTTTTTTTGGGAGTCAGTGCATTAGGAAACACTGCTTCTTTGGACAGAAAAAAAAAAAGTCCTTTGTGCTTTCCCTCCAGCTGTTTAGTGTAGGACATCAGCATAATGCTGTGGAGTAGCTGCACACCCAAAGCGCTGCTTAATTCTGGGAGATGCAATCGGAGAGGGAGGAAAAATTGTGCCAAAAATATACCAAGGAATGAATAATAAGTCCCCAGCCTGTGAAAAATGTGTGCTATTGTTGCCTGCTGTAAGCACACCGGCCCCACACTCTGCCAGCCTCTTTGGAAGGCACCTACAGAGGAAAGTCCTGGCTGCAGCAGGCCAGGCTGCACCAGGGCACTGGAGATTTAAGCCCCCAGCCCCACAGTGCAAGACCATGAGGGATGCTCACTCTCCCATTGTCCCCTCCAGAGGCCATGCACAGTGGAGCAGTCTCCTCGCCACACAGCACACATACACTTTGCTGCTGACAAGACGCTCAGCAGCTCTAGTTCCACTGAGCTTCAGGATGCTGAGGATGGAGGAGAAAGGGCACAAGGAACCCATTTCTTAGCAGTGAGGGGGCCCAGCCTCAACCGTGCTAGTAACTCATGCTGGTTTCCTCAGGGGCAGTACCTGCAGCCCTGGTACCCAAGCATGGTGCACAGCTCTGCTCACCCCCTGAGGAGCGTGGCATGGAAATGCACCGAGCTGTCCCCTGCTAAGGTCGTGTTTGCACACTTGTTGCATTTGCCTGCATATGTTGCCATAGGAACTGCAGCCTCAGCATCTGCTGCCTGCTGCTCCCAGGCGGGCTTGGCCCACCTCTGCTCCTCTGCCTGCCTGTTCTGCTGGCCTCATCCTGCCTCCTCCTCCTCACTCACGAGGTCCTTGCCTCATCCTCTTTTTTTGGGGGGGCGACAATCAGATTACTGCTGTAGCAGCTAATTATTGCATTAGTTATAATTTCCCTATTCATTTGTCTCTCCCCCTCCCTCCCACCCTGGAACATTTCCATCTCTCCATCCTTTCCACCTTCACACTAGCTCTGCTCTCTGATTCTCATTCCCTTTTCTCTCGCACTCCTCAGCCACACAAAGCCTTGTTGCAATGCTGTACCCTTTGCTTCCTCTTGGCCTCCCTACTCCTCACGTTTTCTGGGGTCTTCCCTAGCATCTCTCACTCCACCCTCTCTCCCAGTCCTTCTCCTCCAGTTTCCTCCTGCTTAGGCCCCCTACCCACCACCCCAGGCTACACAGTCCTTCTCTTTCCTCTACCCCTGTGCAGGGTACTGCCATCTTCTCCCAGGACTGAGCCAGGCTTGCTCCCCTCCTGCACCCTCCCTGGCTCTTACACAGAGTAAACAGCATTTCGCATTCACTGCTCTTGTCTATCCAAATGCCCTAGAAACTGCAGCTCCTCTCACCTCCTAATAGCTCGCACCTCTAGCCTTACTCCATCCTTTACCTTTACGAATCCTTGGTTTCCTCCAGGCTCCTTCCTCAAGCCCTGCAAGGGTAGCATGTTATAATCTCACACTGTCCCTAAATCTCCCACAGACCCACCTTCTTCTTTCTTGTCCCTTGAATGGTAAATTCTAGCCAGCACCACAGACAACTCCACCCTCAGCCTGGTAATCCTAATCTATACCTTTATGCCAGTGCTTGCGTCGTCATCTTTCACAGCCTCTCATTCCTTCATTCCCATCCCTGTGGCTGTCTTGTCACTTTTGGTGACATTGACTGCAAATTCCCTTTGGATCATATTCTCTCCTGCTTCTCAGAATTGCTTTTCCTCACCCGAGCCACATTAATCCTTCCTTGCTACCACCATCTGTGCCCTGCTCTCTCCACCTGGGAGTCTCTGGCACCCCTGACCTCTCCCTCCCCCCATCCAAAGGATACTTTCTTTCTCTCTTTCTGGAGATCATCTCATATGACTAGAGAGCACCAGACAGCACCTACAGCTCTGCTGGCCCCAGCTCCTGATGGGTCTCTCTCCATCTTGCACCTCAGCCAACACCTACCCTCTCCTCGTGGTGCTAACACTACCTTCACTGATGCCCTCATTTTTCCTTGCAAGACCTTTGCATTTCCACACTCTATTTTCCTACTGGGAACATCACACTTTCCGGCTAGTTTTTTTCTGCTTCCAATTCTCCAGCCTTGTTTCACCACCTCAAAACTGACAGTGGTCATGAAGTTGTTGCATTTAGACTGTTGCTGCAGGACACGCAGAAGGTGCGTGTGTGTGAGAGAATGAGCAAGGATGCTGTAAAGTTAGACAAGGAATTTTCTACTTGCATTATATTTTCATATGTACTTCAGACCATCTGTGGAAAGCTGTCAAATGACTAGTTGGAAACATGCTATAAAATCCTGTTATTTTACTTAAAACATTAATTTAGCAGGCACAGATCTGAGAACTCAGCAAAATGCTAACAGTTTTCTTGTGCTTCCCAATTTTTCTTATCTTTTGCAACAAGGAGAGCTCATAGCTTATTGTGCCCCGGAGTCTTCCCTCATCCCCTGCAACTCTTGAGCCCACTTTTGGCTGCTGCCTTGGCAAGTGTTATGCATTGCTGTAGCCCCAGGTCCACATATGCTTGTTAATACAGCTTGGACTAATTTGCATGTGTAGTCTTGAGTCAGCAAAAGTGCAACAGCACTTCATTATTTTGTAGTGGCACCTCTGGACCTTGAGACCAGTACATTACATTACACACAGTACACTTTGAAGCCTGTTTGCCATGTTCTTTTAGGTGCTTTTCACATGCTGTGTTGTCCTGTTATCCATATATTTGCAGTCCACATTTCCAGCTCTGTATCTTCACTGTCCATTTGAACAGCATCCTGGATACATTTGAAGTCCATCGTTGTGACCATCTCTTTCCTGATTCACAATATTTGAGAAAGGTTCTGGTATCTGTCTAGTTTCCAAATGCCATTTAGCGGTGATGCTGGCCTGGATGAGACTGACAGCTCCTATATCAAATTTCTCTCCTTTAGTTCCAAATCTCAAGGGGAAAAAAAAAAAGAAAACAAACCAAAAACCTTTCTCTGTGCTGTTACTCTCATTTTTTTCTTAGATTATTCCTATGTAGCACGGATTCTCTTACCTATGCTTACTGCAGAATTTCTTCTTTACATCCGAATATCTGTTGTTGAACCCATCTTTAAATTGTCTTTGCATGCCCTTTCTAGGGTGTTTGTGCCATTGTCCTTCTCTTTCCTCTTCAGGAAACAGCCATGCAGGTCTTTCCTCTGTGTGCTTCTCTGCAAAACAAATTGAAGTTAGTGCAAGAGAGTGAGATACAGGTGCCCACGCTTCCAAATCCTGTAATCCTGTGCTTGGTGCTGTGGTGATGTGAGCTCTGCTGGGACTCACATATATTGTCTTCCTGATCTGCAGCTGCTGCCATTGCAAACCCCTTTGCTTGGATGATCAATCAATAACACTGAATATATATGAAATAACAAATGTTACTAAATGCACAGTAATTCCACTGAAGACAGTCTGACTTCTCCAATTTATGCCTGCTGATCATGCATGTAGGTTTCCTGCACTGACAGTGGTCCACCACTATACTTCACAGAGATGCAGCCTTCACATAGAGTCTCAACATATTAGCTGTAACAGGAGCTGGCTCCAGCAGGCAACATTTCACACATAGAGCTTGTGTGCAGAACCAGAAGTTAATCTCCCAGCATTTAAGACAGTCTCACAGACTCATTTCCAACACTAGGGAATCTACATTTTTATCTTCTTTTGTAACTAGGATTTATTTCATGCATAGACAAGATCTCTTTTGATACAAAAGGGTCTGACATGATACAAGCAGAAGCTTGCATCTGAACAAGGGTGTTTCTGATGCAACTGGGAAGAGCCAAAATGCATGCAGGGGAGAACTCCAGGAAGGACTGGAATTGGATAGTTGGTGTCTTGCATTTAAATCCTACTCGACATCAGAACTAGTCAGATGGGAAGAGCTGTCCCTTTTTGGAAATCTGGCTGACATGGTATGAGTGTGAATAGAAAACAGGGAATGACTACAGGAGCTGCTGTGACTAGTACCTTGCCCTACCTGAGCCCAAAAGCCTTTCAGCTTTAGGAGTGGGAGTCCACTGAGAAAGGCTGATTCCATCCAGAATTGGAGCATCATCATGGAGCAGATATATCCTTAGAAATGCAGGTCTTATCCCTGCATTTTTACCATTAATTTTTTCCATCATAAATCCAATATTTTTATGTGCACTGGTCGGCCCTTTGCGGTAACATCAGACATCAGGCAAATGTTTCCTTCTATTGTCCTTGCATCTCCCAAAGGACCTTTGGCTTGAGTGTCTTTGCCAACAAATGAGAAGCAGCAAAAGCAGTTGACAGATCGAGATCACTGTTGATGATAGAAATGAGCTGACCGTGATTCTGGTTGCTGTTTATTATTCTGAACAAAGTACAATCAGTTTGCCCAGGGCTGCATAAACAGGAAGGAAGAGCTGATCTCTGCTATGCCTGGCTAAGCATGTAATCATCTGGGACGAAGTCCCAGCTTGAGAAACCGGGGGCAGGCGAAAGCTGAAGATCCCTTAAATTCAGCCCCATTGCATTCTTTTTGTGTTACCTATTCCTGAGTGGAGCTCCTAAATCTGTTTGAGCAGAACTGTGCATCAAAATACTGGCTGGTTTGCTGGGCTTGGGGAGGAGAAACGATAATGTGAGTCCCACACCACTGTCACTGGAGCTATGAGAGACCCAAGGAAAAGTGTGCTCTCCTCCACTTTTCATTTGCCTTCACACAGGGAGTGAGCTGTGCCCTCACCTCCTCCTTTCAGGCTTAGAGAGAACAGGAGGAGCTGAAGCAGAGGGGAGACGGTCTTTCCACTCAATTCAATTAGCAGAGCCACAAAGTACAGCAAAATCCCCACATCAACGAGAAAGAATTCCCCCTGCCAAAATCAAAATAACATCATCAAAACACTGAATGGCAGTGGACAATTTACACACAATTCACCCGTTGTCCTTTCACTAAAATTATAACAACAATCTAAATTCCACACGATCATTCTGCTCTCTAGTGTCATTCAGTCCATGTTTTGGCCATTACCATTCCCAATTAATATCTTTAGCTTTCATTCCTCAGGCCCCACATCAGGTGGCAAAAAAGAACTGTGGTGGGATGACCCAGCTGCCCACCAATCCACTCTATTGCTCCACTCCTCACCAGGATGGGGCATTGAAAATAAGACGAAAAAATCTCACAGGTCAAGATAAAAACAGTTTAATAAAAGAAAAAGAAAAGGGCATGCATGGGAGCAAAGGAAAACAAAAGATTAACGCTCTGCTTTCCAACAGCAGGTGATGTCCAGCCACTTCCTGTGAAGTATGGCTTCAGTATGAGTAGTGTTTGCTCTGTAAGACCAAACATCATAATAAGGAATGTCCCCTTTCTCCTTCATTCTCTAAGCTTTTATTGCTGACCAGACATCATTTAGTATGGAATATCCCTTTGGTGAGTTTGAGTCACCTGTCCTGGCTATGTCTCCTCCCAAGATCTTACCCACACCCAGCCTACTGGTGAAAGGGGAACATTGGAGAGACACCTTGATGCTGTGGAGCACTGCTCAGCAGTAGCCAAAACACTGGTGGACACCTTTCTAGTTACCATTACAAAGCACAGCACCATGGGTGCTGATATGGGGAAAGCAAACTCCACCTAAGCCAGACCCAATACATCCAGATAGATCACATGAGGAGCACTGAAAGGAAATGCAGGCCTCCCTTTCTTCCCATCATTGCGTTTGGAATATGGTTCAGATTGCATTAGCCACAAAGCAATCAAAGAAAGGCATCTACAGTGGCAAATTCAAGATGTCCTATCAGACCACATTATAGCAAGCTACACACTATAGAATCTATAGTTCCCTCAGAAGTGCAGAACACAACGCAGTTGACTTCCATATGTCTTGACAAAAACAAAAAATGGAAAAAAAACCCCAAAACAAACAAACAAAAACACAAACAAAAACCAAACAAAACAAACAAACAAAAAACACACACCAAAAAAACAAACAAAAAACACACACCAAAAAAACCCAAAGCAAAAAACAGATTTTGAAAGCAAATGAAATCTATCTTTGGAAAATGCCCACTAACATGTTCTTTGCCCCCCTTACATCCCTGCCCAGCACCCCACCTCTCCTTACAGAAGGTAAGGAAGTAAGGAGGCCACCTCCTGTAGCCTGCAGCACCCAGAGGCAGTGAGCTCATCCAGCCAGCTCAGCCCTTCCTGGGCTCCCCAGCAAGCTCCGGGTCCTTCAGCCCCTCCTCTCCATCCATTGCCTCTGCTAGCAGGCTGTTCCCAGGGTGCAAAAGCAAGCAAATTCTTAGCTGCTTTGCTCATTTAGTTTTGAGGGTGCCACATTTAGCATTCCCACTCTTGTTCTCCTCACCTGACACCATCTGCTGGTTTTAACAGCCCTGCAAAGGAAAACACATGCAAACTTACCAAATAACCCAGTCATGGCCCCATGGCAATATAGCAGCTGGGGCTGGCCACTGTCAAAGGAAGCAGGGACCCCAAGCTGGCTCAGGACCTGCTGTGCACGGTGGAATCCCCAGTTATAAATAACTTACTGGTTCCCTTTGTTCTTCCAGATAACAGCTTTTGTTTTGTCATGCTCCAAAATGGGCAGAGATAACGGCAACCTTTGACTGGTATCTTCCAATAACTGCTATAACATGACTGCTTTATTCTAGCCCTAAAAAAGTGGGGTTTTATTTTCCATGAGGCCACTGTTGCAGCACAACTGGAATAAGTAAAAATTGCAAGGGAGAAAGGTTTGCCTTATTTATTATTGCAAAGATACTTTAAAGACGATTAAGCTTTGGAAGTAAACTCTTCTCAAGCTACTCTGACCTGGGTCAGGGCTCCACGCAAATCATCCCAATGAGTTGTTGCATAGCTCTCCACCGAGCGTCTGTGGGAAGATATTTCTGCAGTCACTTGACTCTCCAGTTAATGCCTTAGGTTCTCAGGCAGGCAAAATTCCAACTGAAGCGAAGGATTTAGGTTTGCAATCCAGCCTAAATCCCACCGGCGTTTGCCAGCTCGCGCGAATCACGTTGCCCGTGGTCCCTGGCAAACCAGAGCCGAAAGCCGGAGCTGCTGCGGCGCTGCCGGGGCCCGACAGCAGGTGCCACTGCGGACCGCGCCTGGCCCCGCGGCACCGGGAACGGCAACGGGAACGGGCACGGCCCCGGGACCGGCCCCGCCGGGAGGGGAGCCGCGCGGGGCTCGCTGCCGAGCCCTAAAGCCCGGCGGGATTTGGTGCTGAGCGGCTGGGAGGCCTCGGCTACCACGGCCCGCGTGGGGATGGAGCCCACGGCGGCGGTCCCCGAAGAGGGGCCGGAGCGGTCCATCGATGGGAAGCACCCAGGGCGCTGTGCCAGGCCAGCATCCCGCGGGAAAGGGCCGGTGCTGGCACTCAGAAAAACGCCCTCACCTCAGTATTTGCAAAGCTTGCCTTGTTCACAGCCTGCCCTGCCTGCAGAGACCCCTCGGGCCACTTTGCCCACATGGCTTGTTCTAGAGCAGGTAACAACGGCAGAGCGCACAACGGGGCTCTGCCTTAAGCTGCTGGTAAGTCAGCACATGGGAAACTCCAGCCTGGGCTTAGTCCCCTGCCCCTGGTGCAGGTACCAGCCAGAGGGCAGCCCCCTGTCATTGCCGGCAGGCAAGGCTTTCCACATTTAAAGGTCACCCTGGCACTGCACTCCAGGACCACCATTGCTACTCCAAGGGCTCATGATAATGCTCTGGGAAAAGGCAACATTTTCCTGTTTCCATTACCAATAAGTGAGGCAGCCACAGGAGAAAGCATGCTTTGTTGTTAAGGCTGTGTCTGGTTTATACCCACACCATCAGTGAACTTCAGAGTGACATCAGGGTTTTTAATTCTGTTTTCTTTCTGATTGACTTTTGTCACATCTGAATATTTAAAGATCCTAGCAGGGAGAAAAGGGAGAAGGAAAGGCACAGGGAAAAACCTAAACCTACATGATGCTGTTACTGGATTTACCCTAAAATTAGGGATGAAGGAAGTTGCAAGAACTCAGCTAATGGAATTCATTCCCTCATGGGACATCCTTAACGGGACCTACCCCATTTAGACCCCTGCCCTCACTTGCCTGAGGAGGCTGGATAACAAGCAGAAACAAAAAAGATACACCATGCTGTGCCCTCACCTGCCAGTGCTAACAAATATTGCTTGTGCTGCGCAGCTGAATCCGCAAAGAGAATAAATTCTTTCTCCTATGAACACCCTTTTCTAGTCACTAATTTTTTTCTAGTTCTTGCCTTTCAAGGAGAGAGTCACGGTGAGCTGCACAGTGCTCAGACCCAGCATCATCAGCCCTCTCCACTTGCTTCACTACTGCAGTAGATATTGTTGTCCCAAATTTAGGTTCTTTTCCCGATGTATAGTCATTCTGAGTCCCTTTAACAACAGGGCTTTAAGATGGATTCTGCCAGCAGCCACAACTCCAGCCTAACTCTTGAGATTTCGGAGATCATTTGTAACTTCTTGGTATGCCACCCAGACTTGGATGGAAGCCAAAGATGGTAACAGGAAAGGCCCACAGGAAACAGAGGAGGTGCTGGCAGTACAGCTGCAGATAAGCAGGACACCATTTTCCTACCCACCACTTTAGACACCCCAGGGTTTCTGAAGCTGCACAATGCTACCAGACACAATGCAGGGCCTCAGGAGACTGGTCCATGCAGGAGCAGCAGGCTGGAGAGCAGTGGAGGCACTTGAGGATGTACTGGAGACCTGCAATCCTAGAGATGGGAGTGGAGAACAAAAGATGGTTAATTCAGAGAGCTAGGAAGAAGGAGAGGAAAAAAGCATGAGCAAGTGCTGTGGTTCTCTCCTAGTGAGCTACACCTGGATCCTGTTTTCCCTCTTTAGGAGCTCTCTGTACTGATGCCTTCCAAAGAGACGGGTGAAAACCGGGTGTTACTCCATGCTATCAAAGGCAGTTTTGCAGTGATTGAACAGAGCAGCATTACCCTCTCTGGTGCTGTGTGAGAGATTTGAGAGACAGCACTCAACTGCTTAGCAGTATTACACGATGAAGTGATAACTACCTATGTGCCAGTTACTCACCTCAGCTATGTCTGTCCGTCTCTTGATGAAAGCTGGTAGCAAAGACTTCTGGACATCTTCCTTGGGGTTGCACAAGGCTCCAGCTTCAGTATCTCGAGGTGCTTTCTGTGAAGGGAACAGGACAAGCTGCCTCCACTGGACACTCATAGTTTAGAGCTCCCTTCGCCTCTCTCAGCACAGCTCCCTGCTTCTCTGACACCCAGCCTAGAAAAATGAACCTCAGATTGCCCCAGTTTCTCATCAGCTTGTCAGCTGTGCAGTCAGGTGTGGAAGTGACCATGCTGAGCAGGGATGGGGCAGGAAGGTGCCCGCCACACACAGTGGCTGCAGTGATATGAACGCACAGCCTGTCCTGGGCGCAGGATGGGGTAACAGGAATTACCTCCCTGTGAGAAATGTAGATGGCACAAGGGAGGCAGCTTGCTGGTTAACCCACCAAGGGGCCAGTGGCAGCACGGCTACCTTGAAGGCCTTTGATCTGAGCAGCACATCCTGTTGGAAGGAAAGGCAGGAATTCTGTCCTCAAGGTACTGCTTTAAACCAGCTGGCTCTGTAACTGCTGTGTACTGAATCCAGATAATACTAACTGGGTTTAACTTGCTCTTTATATCCATGAAGGCAAGCTAAACAGATGGAAATTGCTCTAGTCAGTGAAAGTGCACCCATCTGAGGGTTTGCACCAGTAAACTGTAGAGGTCTGAAGGTGTGCTGTGCCATAAGCCTCTCCTGTTGACTTTCTAGTCATTCAGATACCTTGTCTCAAGGCCTTAGTGAGCATCACAAACATACACACTCCCCAGAGCACGAAAGTTTTTGCTTTGTAGCGTTCTGTTCAGATTTCCACATGTTGCTGCTAGAAATCCATACATCTCCCTGGATTAGTAGCTACATCTCACACTACTTCCTTTTTAGTGGCAATGAAAATCAGTAGAAGATGCTTATATGGTATAATCACATGTAATAATGATATCTGATTACTGAATAGCCCTATATCCACAATATAGGAGAAGGTTGCTTTGTCCCTTGCGTTTCCAGGGCAGTGTAACTGTCTCTGCCTGCCCTGGCCATGTGTTGAGATTTGCCTCCTGGATCTGCTCCTGTATATTGTCCAGCTGAGAAAGTTCCTGCTGGTTCAACTACATTCCTTTCCCAGTGCTTTGGAAAGCCTCTGCTGTTGTCCAGCTTGACCTCAAAATTGTTTTCTCATACAGTGCCATCCTTTTTCTCCTTCCAGAAAGCTTTGCTGCTGGGTGAGGGACTTGAAGTTTCTCATCAGGCTCTAATTCGAGTTTCTACTGTTTCAGTGTTTTGTTTTGTTTGTTGAGGGGTGGTTTTTTGGGGTTTTTTTTTTGGTGGTGTTGTTTTTTTATTATTTGTGGGTTTTTTTCCTGGCTGCTCCATTAGACTCCAAGTCTTCCTGCAATTCAGTGAGCTAACAACCCAGGTCACCATTTCCGTCAGAGCTGCTTCCTCCTCCACCTTCACTGAGCTGCTTGCAGCTCTTCTTCCTTCCTGGGCAGTCCTGTGTGTTCCTTGGGCTTTGCTTGCAGCTGCAGTACCTCCCTCCTCCTCCTCCTCCGTATACCATGTCTCCAGCTCCTGTCACTGTTTTCCTCCCTGAATTACAAACAACAGTCATGACCTGAAGTTCAGCTGTGCAATTCCTGCCAGAGTCTTTTCTTTACTGCCTGCAGTTCATGAGACTGTCTTGACCATGGTTCCCTGGCCCCCTCCAGGTCACTGGGGCCAGGGGCTGCCTGTGTGGTGGGAGCCATGGGGGCTCTCTGGGATGGCAAGGGATGACCCAGCAAGCAAGATCCTTCCCACCACCCCAGACAGGGAGCAGGGCTGGCAAGGAGGCACTAGAGGAAGCTCCAGCCCTGGGCATCAGACACCTTCTTGGGGCTGGAGCTGGGTAAGGGCATCAGCCCACAGGTGGGCTATCACTGTGACCATAAGTGGAGACTTTGTAGACCAGTGGGACCACCTCACATCCTGCATCCTTTACCATGGCTGGGAGGTCTTCAGCAACCTCAACACCCTTCAAGGGTCCCTCAAGTAACAGCAGCTGCTGACAAGCTCTGTGCATGGACGGGAAAAAACATCCAACACATCTCATTCCTTCACATGCATTCCACACAACAGACCAAGACCTCCCTTGAATGCTTGTGTCAAGGCCAGTGGTGCACCTCACTGTCCCATTGCCCTCACCGAGACCTGCACCCCAGCCCATGGCCCAGCAGCTTCATTTTGGGGGAGCCCCCAGGCCTGATTCTGCCGCAGGTAGGGAGAGGCCCAAGCTTGGCCCCCATTGGACCTGGCTCACTGGCCTGAAGCAAGAACTGGTTGCCCAGGGTGGGCAGAGCCTGCTGCTGCTACTAGCCCTGCCCATTGCCAGCCTGGCTCTACCCTGCCAGTGTCATGGCACCTGCATCCCCAATTATCCTTCTGCCTGTGGCTCCCCAACTGCTCACAAGGCCCACCTTGTTCAGCCCCATAGACCTCCCCAACTCCAGAGCTGTGACAGCTCATCCTGGCACCTCCTTTCTCCAGCTACAGGGCAGGAGCCCAGGCATGTGGCATGGAGGAAGCGCTGGAGGGGCTGCTTGCTCCTAACCCTGCAGCTTCTGGGTCATTTTCTGGTCCTCAACATGCCCTTCCTTAGGGTCAGGTGCACTCCCAACCCCTGACAGCTTCAGGTATTTCCAGCAGTCCTCCTTTTGGTGGTGCCCCTGGGAGAGACTTTCAAGCCACTACTTCTGCCAGTCTAGCAGCAGCATCCTGTTGCAACATCTATACACCAGGGCAGCTGTTGCCTGTTATAGATGAGCCTTCACATTTTTAACCTCCCCCCGCTACCATGGGAGGAAAGAGCCTTGCCTCTTGCAATTCATCTATTGATGGCTGCTTGTTAAAAGCTGATTCCTAGAGGAGTCTGCTCCAAACACCCAACCATGCTGGAAGTCCCATTAATAATTACTCAGTCTGTCAGTTGGGTTTATGGGGATTTTTTTTTACCTACAGGATGTTTCCATGTCTCTCTTACTTCTCTTTGGTTGCAAGATGATAGCTCACACAGGCTGTGCTGTGAACAAGTGAAATTGCACGTTCAAACTTTGATAGAAGCCACTGACAGGCTCTATATTTTATGATTCAAAGGTATTCATAATTCAGTGGGAGGCTTTCAAAGTGCATACACATATACATATGTTCTCATTTTCCTTTGATTTAATATTTTGCCTGCTTTTCAGAGTAAGTAGCTGCTCATCAAGGACCTGAACCATAAAGAGCTGGAAACCTGGAAATATCTGCATTTGTTACCTTTTTTTCCCTTACTTTCCTCTTTTTCAAGTTGCATTCCAAGAAGTCTGTTTTAAATTCCTTTTTCTATTCTTTAAAGGCTCTTGGTCATCTCTCTTTTGCTCCTGCTGTGTTATCTGTATCCTCTTATTGATGCCTGGAGTCCAAGTCTCTCTTCCTAACTGGATAGTCCAAAGTCAGAGTAAACCAGGTCTGACCTCTGTTCTTTGATCATATTAAAGGCATTTGACCTTTCTTTGTAGATGTAGATAACTGTACAGCACTGGCAATCCTAGAAACCCCTTTTTCCTTTTAGTCTACTAAAGATTTGCAGTAGGACATCTGAAAAAGAACACTCTCCACTAAACCTTATTTCCTGCCATTTACAGGCCATTCCCATTAGCCTCTTTCTTTCCACTTGCATAAGGGCCTCCTTATATTTGGTCATTTTCTGCAAGCAAAAACAAATGAATCTTTTAGTAATCTGGAAAATTTAATTATAAGGTCTTCTCTGTGCTTGCTCTCCTTTCAGCTGGGCATCTCAACAGGTCTGAGCAAACTAACTCCCTAAGGCAATGTCCAACAGCAACAGGGCAAAGGAGAAAGAAGGGAAAAAAATTCAAACTTACAAAACCAATACAAAAAAACCAACCCCAAAACAAAAACAACCAAACAAAACAACAACAAAAACCCACCAAATCCCCACATTTGACATTCATAAAGCAAAATGAACCCAGGTATGGAGCAACTCACTGAAATAACTTGATCTGGCTCCTGTCACCAAACCTGTTTCATTCCTGTCTGCAGGAGTCCAGCCCCTTAAGCCGGATGATTCCTGATATTTCCAGGCTGTGCTTGGCATCCCTCTGTGGGATGTCCACAGTCTCTTCCCCGGCTTGAGGGCAGCCTGGGAGTCCTATCTGGTAGCAGCAGCTACCAGCAAGAGCAGAGATGTCTGTGTAAGCATAGCTCTCTTAGGAAACTGCCCTAAGCATTTAGATGAGTGTTCTTCAGAAACAGATGTGACTCCCCAGCGGTAGGGTGTATTTATGTCACTTGTCTCAAAAACAAACCAAAAAACAAACAAACAAACATTAATTAAAAAAAGGGAGATGAAAACAAGCATTAAGGCAGTGAGAACTCTCCGCTGTGACACACTGCCCCCAACACCCTCATGCCACACAAACTGTGGGAGGCATCACCACCACCTCAGAGCTCTTCCAGGGGAAGCTGCTGTGGTTTTTAACCTGACATCAACCACCCAAATCTGCAATTAGGCAGAGTGCTCTTTTGGAGATGTCTCTATATCTGTAGTAAGGCTACTCAAAGTGTGTAATTACTTGAGCCCAATTGTCCCGCAGGAGCCAAGTGGAGGATGGCCATAGCAAGCTCCTCCCAGCCATATCCCCGCTCCACGGCACAGGCAGGTGGTTTGGGGGAGTGCAGGAACCCAGGACACAGCCCTGAGCCCTCCCAGGGGTCAGGGACATTGCTGGCACCGTGCCCTGGGTCCTGTGGGCAGTTCCCATACCACCGGGAATGAGTCTGATGTGCTTTGCCATTGCATTAGTAAGTATTGCAACCACTCTATCTCCCTGCCAGTTTCTGCTCTGCAAGATGCCTTACACTGCTCTGAGTCTACCTACAGCCTTGAGAGGAGAAAGGAAAATGCCACATGATAGTCAGATCATTTTCTCCCACTTCCTTTACAGTTTCTTGGATCCTCTCTCTGTTTTCAGACTTGAATGTGCTGAAGTAATTTGCATCCATGTCCAGGTTTTGCATTTCCACTGACTCCAGTAGTTCACGGATTTCTTCTCCCATGGAGCTCCTGCAGCTGCTGCTGTCTTGCCAGTTGATTTCTCATACATTTTCTTTCAAATCTGAATTGAATTATCGAGCATATGTAATGAGGCACAGTAGGAAGAAAAAAAGGCAGATAAAAGCTGACGCAGACCAGATGCCTCTTTCAGCCACTGCAACAGCAATAGAGAGTGTGGGTAAATGTCAGGTGAATGAGAGAAACCAGGACATAGACAAACAACTTGCCAGGATTTGATAATCAGCTACTTACATAGAGGCTTTGAAAAATCCCTGCCCTAAGGGCATCAACATTTCCCTGAACTTCCCAAGTATTGTACAGTCCAAGGAAGACACTGAGAAGGAGCTCATTTGCATTAGAAAAATGCTGAATAGTGTGGGAACCAATCATTGAAGACCAGCAGAAAAGACCATCCCAAGGGAGCACAGCACATGAACAACCAAAAAAAACACAACCAAAAAAACCACACATACAATCAGTCTCCCATCACCTCCTCAGCAGGATACTCTGCCCATCTTTGGGACAGCTAATTCCCATTGATATGCACCTTCATTAATTAGTGCCTGTCAGCACTGCAGGACATAAAAAGACAAAGCATTCAGTGCCCAGGAGACATTAACTCTCCCCATCAGCAGCACCACAAGCTTGTGACTGTATCCTCCATTTTCTGCTCCAGCTTTCTACAGAAAACCAAATGAAAGTTTATATTCGAGGCAGCCAACGGCAGGGACTCAGGAGCTGCAGGGAGCAATACAAGGCTGTGCAAGGGCGAGATGGGATCCACAGGCAGGGGAAGAAAGGATCCAGAAGCAGGGATGTGGAAAACCCTACTCCAGAGCAGGATGGAAACTCAGAGTTCATCCTGAGAGCACAGATACCTTCTTCACAAAAAGACTTACCAGACTCAAAGAGTCCCACCCACATGAACTGCACCATTGCCACCCAGAACAGAGAGCTGAGGACCTAGCTCCAGTGAGGCCATTTAAACACAGCACTGACCTTGACCAATGCCCTACACCCGCCACTGTGGCTTCCTGATTTAACCTGCACCAGCTGCTGCTGGTCCTACAGCTCACTCCAGTGCTAAGTCAGCACCACCACAGCCCTCACCTCATCACCTCTGGTGTGGTGTCTTGTTCCTTATAAGCCTTACTGAAAGAGTAAATTGGAAGGACAAAGTGTGCACAACTCAACGTGTGTGGTAGAAACATAGATCTTTAAATCCTTCTCATCTTCTTTTTTGCTTCTAAGGCATGAAGTCCTGCATACCTTTAAAACAGATGTAAATATGCAAATACATAAAAGCATGTCTTTTTCTCCCAGGTCCTATTTTCCCTGAGCTGTGTAGTGCAGCTCAGGTGGGCACAGCTCCCTAAAAGCTGCCCTCATGTTGCCGGGGCTGCTGAAGGACAAAAAACTGGTGGCAGCCACCCCACTGCCTGCCCGACACCTGCAAACCAAGCCCCTGCCCTTTGAGTTTTGCATTACCAGGCCACTAGCCTGGCTGGATCTCTCAGATATGCTCAACTGCATTTTTAAATTATTACAAAGGCCTTAGAGAATAAATGTCAAGGGCAACACACTGCCCTCATCACTCTCTGCATCTTCCTCTTCCCAGCCTTGTTCAAAGACACTGTGAAATGGTCTATAGGCTTCTGCTAATGTAGATGTTCATCAAACGCATCTCCTTCCTGAAGCAGAGTTTCAGTTTGTTTCAGGGCTTCCTCCCCAAGTGAAGGGCTCTGCTGGCAGCAGCTCAGCTGACTGAAGCGGAAGAGGATTTGCACTTTGTAAGGACTTCTCTCTTTCTTTATTTCTTTAAATCTTTGTTAAAATGATGTGACATTATCTTGGAATAACTGAGGGGTAATGCGTTTTGATGACAAGAAATAAGATGTGAGAGATTTGTTCGCAGAGTTTTTTGTCTGTGTGTTTATTTTTCAACTTTCCAAATTTCCAGTCTCCCTTGATGGTCTCCCAGGGTGAGCAGAGCCTACAGTTAAAGACTTCTTGAAGAAATGAAAACATAAAATTTTTAACATAAGTGGTTGTATCACTTCTGTTTGCCAGATACTTTATTAAGTACTAGGAAAATAAGCAAATTAAACCTCTCACTGGTTTTATTATAAATAGCTCAGGCACTTGAAGCCCTCCAGTTACTTGCAATTTGTTTCACAAAATGTAAGCTGCATTTCGCTTCTGATGTTCTTCCTGCATAGTAAAAGAGGAGGAAGGTACAACCCTTTAGTCCTGATTTGTAGTTTGCTTTTTGACCTACCTTCTTCCCTCTATGTGAGTCACTTCTGGAAGCTGATAGACATTTTTTCCTCTGTATGCACAAAGAGGGAGAGTGGCATGAGATATCTCCAGCACCTTTTGGAGGAGAAGCTTTGCCCCCACCCCAGTCAACCCCTTCTCTGGCAGCCACCCTGGTCCCTCTGTACATCACTTCATCCCTGTGCTGTCCCTAGCCTCATCTGAGCACAGTTTCCTACGAGCAGTGTATCCCAAAGGCTTTACAGGAGGCTTTTCTTTCCAGCTCAGTGGCAGAGGAAAGATGATGCTTTCAATCCCCTTTGCCCGCAGGCTCTCTCATAGTCCCACAGGGAGGTAAAAGGAAGTGACTGTTTATTAACAGAGGATCCAAAGGCAAAGGAGCTGCAGAAAGCAAGTTGGAGTGAGGCATTCACCGAATAAGCCATGATAACCCTGCCTAAAAAACTGGTTTTGCAGGAAGAAGAAGCCAAAAGCAGGAAAAAGGGCCATATCGGCAAGCACCAAGGAATAGCCAGAGAAAAAGAGTATTTCCTCATCTCACCTGGTAGTCACTCATATTTACATTAGCAGCCTGTGGATTCAGCACAGCCATTAACATGATGTGACATAGGGCTGCTTTTATGGCATAGTTTTTTGGGTGCTCTGATTTGGTGAGCATTTGAGCTACTCCTTATGCACCTTGCTTGTACAAGAATTCCCTGGCTAGCTAAGGTACTTCCTTTGCTTTTTAACAGCGGCAAAAATGTCCCTGTCCTCGCTCTCTGGGGGGGAATACTTTGACCTGTTGAGGAGGTAGTGAGGTTAGTGTACCCTGGGAGGGTCCCGGCAGGTCCCCACTCTGCACCCCTCCGGCTTTGCCAGTGAACGTGCCCAAGCCCAGAGGTGGGTGGCAGAAGACACTGGGCAATGAAGGAGGCAGAAATAAAGTTAAGGAGAGGAAGTTCAAAAATAGCTCAGCTTTTCCTGTAAGTCTGGGTTATTTATTTAATTCTTTGTTGTTGTTTTCGGTTTAGGGACTTTTTTTTTCCCCTCAGTGCTAGGGGAACAAGGAAATGGAGAAGCTTTGGGAAACAGGCAAGGCAATAAAAAACCTTTCAAAGCTAATGGAGGGGAGAAAGAGGACTTAAGAGGATTGATGTGAAGAATAAAAGCTTACCCTAGATATTTATCAGATTGTAATTACGAAGAAAGAACAGAAACTGAGAACAGCAGGAACATCTCCTTCCTCTTCCACCCCAACTTTCAGCACTGCCCTTTGCAGCTGGGTCCCTGTAGCCCTCCCTGGTGCCCACCCCGGGGCTGGGGTTGCTGTTCTCCCTGAAGCCAGCCAGGGACACCCAAAAGGATGGGACCCCAGGCTCCCTGCCCCCAGAAAACCACACAGTCCTGCTGCCTTGGATCCCACTCAATGCCCTGCTCTGAAAGCTGACTTTTGTGACCCTCCTGTCTGCTGCCGATCCACCCCATGGGACCTGGCCAGAACCCCATAGCTCCATGGGACAGTGCAGAGCCAGGCACAGGGAGTTGAGACATGGGCACAGCCAGGATTTTAACAGCAGAGGCTGAGGGAAGGGGAGATGAGTCTGAAAGCGAGCAAGCTGAAACAGTGTGTTCCTGATCCAGGGTACATCTACACCACCAAGGGCTCCTGCAGCTCGATGTCACTTACTGCCTTTACTCAGCCTCCACCGGCTGCTTTTGCAGCACCAGGGGAACCTCACTCAGCTGCCAACCCCCTGGAGGGACTTTGTGGGTGAACCCAGCCCCAGCCCAGGCAGGGGGAGCTGGAGGGTGGCCATCCCCCAGTGTGGCCACATCTGGGGATGGGTCCTGGTGGTAATGTAGAAAGCAGTAGAGAAGGAGCAGAGATGATCTTTATACCAGGGATGGAACAACATTTCCTACCATGGCAGGTCAGATTAATTGCTGTCTGGTGGATATGTAACTGTCCCCTGGATCAAATCAGGATCTATTACACAGGGACAGACACCCTTACCAACACCGCTGGCTGCACACACCCCTGCATTGCCTCACCTGGAGTTGTTAGAGAGATTTTTCGGGGAAGTCTGCTGAGACACAGAGCTATAACATGTCAGTTTATCTTGTGGATTTCACCCGAGGACTCAGAGAATTTGACATCACCTCTTGTCAGTGTGACAAACTCCTTTTGCCAAAGGTGAGGATGCAGATGGCAGAGAGCCACAGGGCTGGTGTCTGCAGTGACAGTGAGTGGCATGCTGAGCACCACGCTGTGACTTCCATGCATAGCTCAAACCCTGGCAGGGGTTGTCCTGGGGAGCTCTCCTGGGACTAATGTCCCACACATGGGACTAGACACAGCCCTTTCCTGGGGCAATGGCCAGCACTGTGCTCAGGGTGTGCGCAGCAAGTTAATTAGCAAGAGAAGGAGAGAGGCTTCTCTAACCCTGCCCCGGCAGCATCATTAGTGAATTCTGCTTTTTTTCACCTCAGAGAAGACCATAATTCACAGAGGGACCAGCACGTGCCACCCAAGCCAGAACTGTACAAGGACTGAGGCCTTTTGGTTCCTGCTATCTCTGGTGGCATCACTGTTCAGCATGCTCCTCACTTCAGCCCCTGCCCTTTACCCTTATAAAATGTTGCTTGATGTGTCCCCAGTTTCCTCTGGCCTCTGTAATATCTGCTGCCTGTCAGTGACACTGTGGAAGAGGCCCACAGCCTGAGGTCTCACCTCTCTTTTCCACAGCCATAAAAGGGAAAGCAAAATGTTTAAATTCCAGTGCTTTGAAGTTTTGCAGAATAAACAAACTTCTTTATGTGAACTGCAATGGGGAAAAAATTCACAGAATCTCCGTAAGGTGTAATAAATCTGGCATCTATTGCATTATCTGTGCACCCATGGCAAATAATATATTAGAGACCTGAAAACAAAATGCTTGGGGACACCATGTTATTAAAAACAGGGAATCAGTCTTGCTGTCTTGCAAAGCAACCGAAGTATCCAAGGCACACTTAAAGATGGGATCAAAACCCAGTGAGAGAGTTGCAGGACTAGTAGAAGCATGACATTAGTGGAATTAACTGTAAAGGCTCCTAAGACTGAAAACATTTCTAATATACAGAGAGATGTTTTAATGCGGGATGCTCTTGGAGGCCTCCAGCAACTGTATATGTACATCTGGAGTGTTATGAACCTTATATGCTGTAGAGAAAAAGGGTGTAAAAAATGGAAATATGCTTTGGGTGGAGGCAGCTTTGGGCCATTTGTTTGTACTCTGAACTCCTTGCTGGCCTTGTTTTGAAAGCATCACTATCACAGCTCTCCAACAGCTGAGTGATCTCCGATGGAGAGATGTCAAGGCAGGCAATGAGTAAGGAAAACACACTTGTCCATTAGGTCAATCTCTCGGGCCTAACTTCCCCTAAACAAGTACTGGATGAAATTACGGCTCAAATGGATGAATTTCTATGCAGTTTCCAGCCACTTTTTAAAACTTTTTTTGGAAAACTTGTTAAAAGAGATTTAGGTAAGGCTAAGGCTCGACCGTGCTGTTGTCAAGAGAAAACATCCACATGCACATTAATGATTGACTTGGGGGGGACATCATTCACTTTTCTTTGGATAGTGTCTCAGCCCATACCAAAGCCCAGGCTACAATTTTTAGCTGCCTGTGCTGTATAGGGGGTTACACACAACCACTGGGAATTAGCACACTCAGGGATGGCAGTATCAGACTGTAAGCTGTTTGGGTAGGGATCTTCTCATCTACTTTTGTCTGTTTGGGATTGAGCATCACATCATTGTTACTGTTCACCTTCAACCTCCAGCCAAAGGATGCAAAAAAGGGGCCAAAGGTGGACAGCCTGTGTGACCTGGGGATCTGGGGCAGAGGGACCACTGAGAATCCTACTCCTGGAGCTTACCGATTAGTTCAGTCACCAATTATTCCTCATCTCTAATCCCTGTTTAAAATATCCTGTGTCAAAGACCAAGACTGGCTGGACCAGTTCATGGCAGTAGTGAGCACACCTGCAGCAGTGGCACTGGGGGCACCTCAGCCTTCCCCTGCCTTCTGCCACATGACCCTCTTTCCCGGTCTTTTAAGGCTTGTTGCTTTCTCTGCTGAGATGATGAATGGGGACCCTTAGTGTCCTGTGCTCCAGCCCTGGAGTGCTGGGTGCTTTGGGAAACTCACCACTTTAGTTTCTGCTGGCCCACTACAGGAACCTGATTTTTTCATGGGGATAAAAACAAAAAAAAAAAAAAAGAAGGTATATATATCAGTAAATGTTTTGCAAGACCTGGGACACAGAAACAATTGGGCCTGAAATCTGTCAGTTTTGGACAGCCACATCTTTCAAATTTAGGTATGACTTCCCTCAGAGACCATGCCGTAGCCTCCTCTGCCCTTAAGAATGAGGACCTCTGAAGCCTACCTAGTAGCAATCAGATCTTCAAAGCTGGGAAAAAAAAAAAGCTTAAGTAAACACAGACTTTTTCTTTTTTTTTTTTTTTTAATGAAAGCCTCAAGTGTTATAGTGACAAATCTGGTGTTGGGGGTGGCAGTGGGACCCCCAAGCCTTAGCCTGGCTGTTGGTAAGGATGCTGCTGTCCTCCTGCTCCGCCACGTCACCCAGGGTGCCCATCTAGCCGTGGGTGGCCGCGGGCTTTCCAGGGCACTTGCGGCAGCCAGTCCCTGATGCTGACTCTCTGTGACAGGCTGAAGAACAGCAGAAAAGGAGCCTTGTGCTGATGGCGGCTGCACCCCGCGTTGCTGTGGCAACACATCTGCTTCCTCCATTTCCACGCTCCCTGCCAAGGGAGAGCTCCAGCCCCACCGGCGTCAACACAAGCTCAGGAGAAGTTTGAGCCCCAACAAAACACCTTGTCACTGGTCCCCCATCCTCACCTGCACTGCAGGGCATCTGCCTCAGGAGAGGGACGAAGAGAGTAAATGAGCTTGCCAATCCCCCCAGCACTGCTGCTGCCTGCATTCGCTCCTGGCACTTCAGCTTCCTAAAGTTACTCTTCGCCAAGGGGATTACTTTGCTCCGTGGTTTTGTTTGCAGCCTGTTTTGAACCTTTAAAAAACCTAATTTGACTTCTAGCTGTAGCCAGCAACTTGTTCCTAAGGGTGACCTTGCGACTACTGTGCCTCTTTAACTACTTTCTTTCTCTCTGCTCTCAGAAAGGAAACAGGATGCCACATCTTTTCCAAGCTATTTTACTGAATAAATAGAACTTCAGGCAGTCTCCACAAGCAAGTCTAACAGTGCCACATAACCCCAACTGGCCTGAGACAAGGGTTACATTTAAATTCAATTTTAATTCAGCAAAACATGAACACTTATTTACCACAGTCCATAAAATGAATGTCACAAAACAGCGCCGACAGACAGCTTAGCAGCCCTCTTACTCCAGCAGTGTAAAAGCACAACAAACCAAGCCAGCACATGTTCTGCAGCATCACACCAGGCTAGCAGCAACACGGGCACTAGCAAGCGACTCCTTGCTGAAATCACTGCATGCTCGGAGGCTTTCAGAGCATCTGACAGTCCTAAATTCTCTTGTCATCTCTGTCTTGTTCCTGAGGGATCTTCCGGTTGTCTGAAGTACCTAAGGATCCACCTTTAGTATACGCTATACATTGCAGCACTGTAAAGGGACACAGTCACACGTGTCCCATTTGGCCCATTGCCATTGGTTTGAAGGGTGCAGCATTGTGCTGGTATTGTTCCCAATGGCCATGCCTCTGCAACCTGACCACATCAAGGATGCTTCTGGGTATGCTACCCAGACCCCTCAGTTTAGGTGCAACTTTGTAAGCCTTGACATCAGAGGAGATGAGCTGATTAAAAAAAACCCATGTTTGCTAGTAGAACAGTTCAATCTTGCCTGCAGTGTAGGTATTTTACTCGACACTCTGGGAATGGACACCTTGCCCATGGTAGTACCTGAGAATCTGGCCCTTGCAAAAAGCCACCAAATCCCATTGGTCATGATGGTTGCACTCCTCGATGTTATTGTATTTGTTTTCTCATTGGAAGCACAACCTCTGGGCACACTTGGTCCCTCCCGAGCCCAGGACAGGTGGAGGAAGCCCTGCTCTGAAAGCCAGCTCCATTTCAGGTCTGTCCACCTGCAGACAGCCCATGAGTGAGGACACAGCATGGCTCCACCAACCACTACGAGCAGCCTCACAGTTTACTTGCCAGAGCCAAAGCTGTCAGCCACAGCCCAGTCACAGGTGGAGACGGTGATAAAAACATAACTTCTCTGGCAGCACAAGCTCCTTCAAACACATACCTTGAGCGAGAGGACTGGAGCAAGGTCCTCATTATGTGGAAGCTCTAGGGTCATTGCCATCCATCACACATCTGCCAAACTTCACATTCCCCTGCAGCATGCCAGATCATTCTGATCCCAGTAGGGACAGGGCTGGGCCAGTCTAGATTCAGCCATCAAGTTCTCTGCACCCAGCAGTACAGACAAGAGCATGATGAAGGGCAGTATGTGAGATGGGAAATCTGAAGCTGAGCCTGGGGTGTGCGAGCCAAAGTGGACCTGCAGAGATCTGCTGCGCCAAGCCATCCTGCCAGCAGGACACCAACTGCCCAGCCCTGCCCCAGCACCAACCCGGCAGGGATGAGGCTGAGGGGCAGACCCTCTCCTGCCTCTGTGCTCCCGCAGCCTTTGCCCATGGGCCAGTGCTCCCAGACACCCGCTGCTTACAAACACACAGGGCAGTATCTGCTCCTACAGCACGATCTCATCGCCCCAGGGATCCCTGTGCTGGTTTCACCGGCACCATTATCGTTCCCATCCTGCTGTGACCCCAAGATGGCATCTCCAGCAGGGCCAGTGGGAAGAAAAGCAGCAGGGCTTTGAGGAGCACACCAGCTTTCCCAGCCCTCTGCATCATTGCAGGGAACAGCCCAGATGGTTAAGAGCAGTTGCTGTTGGCAAGGCTTCCTCTACCCCAACGCCAGTCCCACCATGCCCTAGGGGTAGCTTGTCCCCAGATCCAGCTCCCTGCTAAGGCTTATCCAGTGGCAGAGCTGACTCAGGCTGCTGTGCTTACTGCTCTTCTCCTCTTCCTGGGACCACAAGCACCAGAGAGGAGCATTTCTTGCTCCATCTCAGCAGGTATCAGTATAAAATCCCCAGAATTGAAACACATTATTGTTTCCAATGCAAGAATACAAAGAAATGAGGAAAATACACCATGTGGAACCCAGGCACTACATAAGCCCATCACCTTTGGTCAGGAGATGTATAGGGAGTTAGGTCAGATGCAGGGACCACCATCATCATTTCCCTTCTCAGCACTGGCACGTGAGGCAGGGAGGCAGGAGTCCTCGCACTCCCAGATGCTGGTGGGAGGGGGGGCCAGTGTGGGACCCCAGCCTGGTAGGGTTCCCACATCCCCCGTGAGCCCTGACAGAGCTCAGGGACTGGAGTGGGGAGCTGCTCCCCTGGGGATGGCTTCCTGGCTGGCCATTCTGCTGGCTGCCAGAGCCAGGGGATGGAAGGAGGTGCACAGGAAGCGAGACCATGGGGCTATAAATCCCATCAAGTCTTAACAATGTTTTTTCAAGCATATTTTCCTGGCTTCTCTCCCAGGGGATCAAACCCAAAAGATTGTTATGCTTGATCTGTAGGTAACCCAGAAACAAAGTGTTTCCCAAACAAATAATCACATTGAAATCTGACAATGTTCATTATTACAAAAGAGCATTTTATTTCCATTTTTTTCTGGGTGTACTATATAGCAACATAACGCTACGCAGGTCTGTTACCATATTAAGAGTTTTGCTACAGAATTAAGAAGTTTGTCCATTTGGTCAAATTTCAAAGTTTTTCCTTGGCATTTTTACAGGACTCACCACTGCTTAGGCACATGAATTACTGGAAGTGCCAGAAATGTGATATGAGACTTGGAGCAGGCTCTTCCCTGATCAGAATTTGCAAAGTTGTTGGGTGGGCTAGATGCAAGTGGTCAGCACAAATATCCATCCTAATTTTGACAAACGTCAAAATGCACATCTCCAGATTTTGATCACAAAAATCACATCACTTTTCAGGCTTAATCTACTCTAAAGGTTGTCTTCTTAATTTTGATGCAATCTTTGTCATCTCTGCTTCTGTTACCGAGGAAGATTTCTATTACTTTTGAGCAATAATGTAAAATGCCTTGCTTATATTCTGGAACTGTCAAACTTGTTTGTCACCTGATTAATGTAAGTAGTTACATAAATTCTTTGTATATATACAAACCATACCTAAAGTATTATGCACAAAATGTCCATCCATTCTAAGTCAAATACTATAGGTCACAGAAAAGTCTAGTCTGCATTGCATGTGAATATACATATGAGCAGTACATGAATCACTGAGTAAATATGGCACTTTTACATATTTTCCTGGATGTCGTATAGAATTAGGAAATAACCTTCTCTGAGCTGATGCATTTCTAAAATACTGTAATATGTTTTTGGAAAATACACCCCACAGACTAGGCAGTAAGAAGTTTAGAAAAGTCAACAGTGTGGCTACCTGAGTTTGTTTCATTAAGTTTAAGCATTTAACAGTAAGGTGATATTTTATTATTCACTGTGAGCCTGAGGGTTGTCCACCCACAAAAACCATGCTGCCTAACTCTGCTATAGATAAACCAGCACAGCTCTCCAAGCACGTGGCTCGGCAAGATAATGAACTGACCTAGCAGCTCAGCACCTCCAAAGGGAGTTGTCCCACCACCTCCTTGCCCAGACTCTGGCTGCAGAGTCCTGTTCCATTGCTACTCTCACCCTAGTGCTCATCCAATCCCCTGGAGAGCTGATCCATCAGAAAATTAGTCCCTTTTTTAAACTGGCTTAGTTTTCTGCTGGCTCAGAAAGTTGATTTGTCCTGTGGAGGGATCAGACCAGCACCAGACCAGTAAAGGTACAAAAGAAGCAGCTGGAACATGTTGGCAGGAATACAGAGCCATGGGAGGAGGAGGGAACTGCCCCTTTTTGGTGCAAGCAAGCTGTTGGATTGACTAAGCTGTCTCAGCAGCCCAAACCCTTGGAGAAGATACAGTTATTAGTGCTAAAGTGCTTAGACCAGTATAGTTTATTCCTATCAAAGTGAATAAAGATATGCCAGCACAAGGCACTTCATACTCATGTAACTGTGTCCACATGAGGGGTTGCCCTGGTATACATATAATCAGTTACAAACACCCCCCCACCCCGATCCCCTAAGTGATATATTTACAAAAATGGTGTAGAAGTCATCTCCAACTTTCAGTTCTGAGGTGTGCGTAACTTCCATTCAGAAAACAGACCACAAACTACACAGGAAACAACATTAGACGCAAAATAAATTAGGGATTTAAAATGCTACATCTAGGAATATAAAGATTTAAAAAAACCCCAACAACCCAACTTGAGTATGCAATCTCATACTTCATATCTAAGTAAGAGAACTATAGAGCTCCACCGATTACTTGGACATTTTAAACAGTTTACATTCATTGGGGACAACAGCACTTTGGTTTACATAATTAGGTTAATATGAGCAATGAAACATTTCTCTCCCTCACGTTACATCAAAGTGAAATACATTTAGAATATATATACTGCCAAGCTCTTCCAATAAGTGCATTCCACACACGAGTAAGAGTAGCTCTTGCAATAGCTACATCAGTTATAGGTCTTTAATAGAACTAAATCAAACCCCCTTTAAAAAAGCTTGCTCTGATTCCTTCATGCCTGACCCATTTTTGATTAATCACATGGATCTTCTCCAGAACATAATCAAGCACAAAAAATAAGCCAGACTCGGTACTGTGGCAAGCCCACATACCAGATTGCATAGCACACCCCAGATTAGTGAGGAAATTCTCCTTTTAGTTTGTCTCCCCACCTCTATAAGTCAGACTCTTAAAACAACAGTATGCTTTTGGACGAAGCTCAAGAAATCAAACTGTAGCTCAGGACACTCAACGGCAGTCAGAAAACAATTAACAGCAACCAGCTTGACAATCATCAAACAATTATTTTACATAACTCTAAACAATCATCAGCTCAACCTTTGCAATTTCTGAACAGTGTTGCCACCAAGGAAAGAAGCATTTATTCCCAGATATTCTTGCGAAGCATTTATGCAGTGCCTGCATATGACTCAAATATGTGTTCTTGGATAGGATGAAGAGATCTCCTCCCAACAGAATATTTTAGTATTATATGGTTATTTTTGATTAGCTTAAATTAGCTTGTGAGCAGCACATGAGTTATCATATACCTGCCAAACTTGCCTATAAGAAAGCAAATGGCTGGATTAAATAAACAACTGAACATGGCTTCAGAGGATAAAGATCCCAACCTGACGCATAACCCTTACAGAGTATTACATTATCTTAAAAACTAGACTTCCAACTGTATGATTGCTGATTTAACTACTACCTGGGCGATGAAAACATGGCCTTCATCACTGTCCTCTGGTAGGCTGAGACTTCTGAGAAGTTAACGTATTTGTTTAATCTCATTCTTGCAAATCTGCAAGTGTTCCTGTGCTGAGCTTGGTGATATGATACCCAAGCTCAATTAAGGAGCATGTTAGATGCTACTGCCTTGTCAGAAGCTTTACAAACTAAACATGATTGCACTTTTTCTGGATCCCAATCCTGCAAGGTGCCAAGTATCCCAGGGGGGGAAGTGAACTGAGGGGGGCAGAGGGAACTTTCTCCCTTGCAAGATGGGGTATTTAGTGGAGGATGGGGATTTTTCAAGATAGTGTTTCATCTCGCTGGGTTGATGTTTCCAACACAATGAGTTCATTGCACCCCTTCCATTCAAGTCAGCAGGAAATGGGCAGCCGTGTCCCTTCGCATTGTTTGGAAAATCTTCAACGTGAGTCACTTTGGTCCTGACTCCTCTGTAAACTGTAACCTCACTCTTCTGCACCAGCGAGGAAACAGGCGTCAGTGCCTCCTGCTCAGCGCAGTGTGTGAACGGACAGCTAGACTGAACTTGCCAAAAGGCCCCGAAGGAGTTTCGTGTGTTCCCTCAGACTTGTTAAAATTCATAAAGAACCCTTCCTACTTGCTTTGACCATCTGAGGGAACCATGTCATAAATAAAAAATGATGGTCAACCCGGATTCAACCTTGTTAGATGTTGAACACCTTCTACTGCCACTGAGGAAAAGAGTAAAACAAGGCATTCAACACCTGCAGCACCACCCGTCGAAGACCATGTTCTAAGGGATTAACAATAATCAGGAAGACAATAAAACCATACATTACAAATTATGCAACCCAAAGCACACATCTTAAACACAGTCCCCCTGTTGGGATTAGGCAAAGGAAAAAAAAAAAAAAATCAACAGATAAACCCATTTACTTTTACCGGTACAAATTAAGTTACAAACACCCTTGTTCTCAGGGCAAAACAAACTTAAAAAATATCTTAAAATAGTGAAAAAATACAAGAAAATTTTATTTAAAAATATATGTACTTCTTACTCCAAATTTGTTTGTACAGAAAGGATTTGTCTGAAAAAGAAAAAAATAATGACAAACTAAATGCATATTCAGAGTATGCACTTTCTACAGCCTATTTGGTAGAAGCGTTATTTCTGTAAAACTGAGCTAAAGGAAGTTAGTTATTCAGCTTTCATTTGTTCCCTGACATCAGAAGGCAACGTTTCAAACAAGGTGTCCTCCACAGTGAAACCAGTTCGCTTCAGAGCTCTACATTCACCGAGCTCAGGTGGGAGGATTTCAAAGTGATTGCCTTTAATATCCAAGTAGGAGAGGAATACCAAATTGCCAATTTTAGGTGAAAGGACTGACAAGTTATTTTTCCCAATTTTCAGTGTCTTAAGTTTTTTGCAGAAGTACAGTTCGTCTGGCACACTCTCCACTTTGTTACAGGTAATGGAAAAGTACTGTAAACTCTGCAGGACTCCTATTTCAGGTGGAATAAAGCGAATGTCATTGTAAGACAAATCCAAATATCTGATCTTGTTGCATAGGAATAGGTGGGATGGAAGAACCTCTATTTTATTATGGCTGAAGGAAAGCCTCTCGAGACTGGTGAGTTTCTTTATATGCTCTGGGATGTACGTTATACTGTTGTACCACAGCTTTAGGATTGTCAGTTTTCGCAGATGTTGAAAACTTACTATTTCTTCAATGGATTTGAGGTTGTTCTCCTTTAGATCCAATTCCTGAAGACTGAGAAGGCTGAAGACTGCATGAGGTATGCGCTCTAAGTCACAATGAACCAATTCCAGCTGTGTCAGGTTGACCATCTTCTTCAGGTTGTTGAGCATCACTAACTTAGTGCCATCGTTATGGATGCACAATTTTTGTAGGTGACTTGAAACGTCAACGGCAGATTGTGGGATTTTGGACAAATTACTTTTTATGTAAAGAACTTTAAGGCTTTTAAGTTCCCGAAAAGACTCCAGTGTAATGTTTTTGGAAATATCGTGACTTAGCGAGCCAATTAAATAGAGCTCTTCCAAATTTCTGAGGCCATACATCCAGTGTGGTAGTTCTCTGATGTCATCAAACTTGACACTCAAGATCTTGAGATTCTCCTTCAGAAACGCCAAGGCGGCGCTGTGGATCTTCACAGAGCACTGGTGCAGTGAGAGCTCCTGGAGATTGTCCAACTGTGCAATGGTTGCTGGTATCATTACGTTATTAATTATTTCAAGTTTTAGTGACTGCAGCTCAGTAATTTCAAAAACGGTGTCTGGTAGTCCAGAGAGCATGAAAAGCTGTAGCTCCAAATGGCTATGAGAGTTTGTCTGTAGTCTCTGTCGCAGTTTATCCGCCGTCCACTCATTGTTTAGGTTCAGCTGTTTCAGCTTATTTTCACTGACTTCAGACAGGAACACAGCAAACCGCTTGGAATAGAGAGGATCATACTGATCGATCATATGAAGCATAAAAGCAAAGTCATTCTTGACATCTGGGATATCATCGATTCCTGTCTCTTGCCGAACGTACTCAAAAGAATATTCTTTCAGTGAGCGGTAGAACAACCAGTACAGTGTGTAAAGGCATGTGAGGCCATAGATGCTTACAAAGCACAGGTAGCAGTAAGAAAGCTTAGAGAACAGATGCGCCATCGTGTGATTACAGCAGAAATTTTTATATCCTGTCATGTCTTCAATATCAACGTTACAGACTACTGTAAAATTAACTTCTGAGACAAGTGCTGTGTTGTAAGCAATAATAATAAGGAATTTAATTACCTTCAGTACAGTCTGGCGAACGTACATGACATAGAGTATGTCACCCTCCTCAACGTGCAGTCTAAATTTCTTCACCTTTTCAAACAGTGCTTTGGCCTGTTCACCTTCTTTCTTATCTAATGCCCCAGGTGTTCCCTTATCTACAACTAACTTCTCAGGGATTGATTTTAAAGACTGAGTCTTGACCAAAGTGCCTTCAGTGCTTGGCTGGATAGTATTAGACTTGTTTACGTTGTTCTTCCTGTTATCTTTCTCTTCGGAGTCTTCCCCTGACACTTCAGATAAAGCTCTTGTCGTCCAGGGGGAATCAAAACATTTCCCGAGTATTGAAATGAAGTGTTCAATTTTGGAGCTCGATCCAGGGAATTTGAACCAAAAGTTGCTACACAGCATGAAGACCAGCGTGTGTATAAGGACAAGGTAAGGGAAGTACTTGGCATACCAGTGCAGAGCACGTTCATAGCACACCTGATTTATAAAGCTGTATTGCTGAAGGTCCAAATCAGTCTTCAAACCTTTCATTTCAACTGTAGCTGGAGGGGTGGATGGCTTGGGTGGAGGAAGGGGGGTTGTATCTGGGATTGTGTTAAACACGCTTGAACTATTAGATTGATTCTGGCAAGGCTGTACGCGCTTTGGAAGACATATTATCTTGTCTTGCATGACCTGAAACGCACAAAAAGACATATTTTAAACTGATGTACAAACAACGGTGGCAGTACCAATGGGTAGCTGTCCTTGGAGTTCCTCCAGCTGCCAAGCATTCCTCCCCACAGCCTGGCACTGGGCCCCACAGGCAGTGCTATTATTATTCCCAACAAGACATTTGTTCTATATGCCAAGAACTAGGTCACCCCTTTTCATCTATGGTTAGCTTTCCATAATTTGAATAAAAGCACACTGAGATAATCTAGAAAAAAGAAAAGTGTGGATAATGCTTCCAGAAAAGACCAGGGTTCTCCTGCATTGCTGTCCCTGGAGACAGACTGTTATTGCCAGGTGAATTCATCCTGGCTACATGATGTTCAGAGATAGCCTGGGCTTGAAAGCAGTATAACTGCATTCATGTGGCTGTACGCTTACACTGTGAAGTCTTATCGCACCAAAAATGGCTGACAAAGAGCTCACTTGCACATAACTACGCTGGGACATCATTAATCTTCAGTCTGAATAAAGACAGACAGGAATAATAGAGAATTGATGGCGTCTGTGTGAAAATGACAGACATCGTTATTATTCAGTTTCTCGTACACAGAGTGCTCATACCACACACGCCAGGGAAAAGAAGTGGCTCTGTCCTGTCCTTGGGTGTGTCTATAACGAAAAAAAAAACCCCAAAAAACTCCAACTTTCTTAACTTGGCTGGCCATCCGTGTTGACAAACTGAGGTCAAAGCACCTTTAGGGACCAATCACCTTTGGTTTAACATGGGATTACAGTTTTGAGTTCAGAGCAAGGCTCCCTATAAATCCGAATTTAAAATGCTAATCCACGTGATAAACCAAGGAGCAATGTTACTTGCCCTGTATGACTAACTGGGGTGAGCCCAAACTAAGAATGTGTGCGTACTGTAGATGTATTCTTTGACATCATGTCTGTGGAAAGCAATAAATATAGGGTATGCAACAAGAGCTGCCAAATCAGGTCCTCCTTGATGATTCACCCTGGTGCAGGTTGATGCTGAGATGAGGCCACGTGTGTTTCGAACAATATCAGTGCTGTAACTGTTGACACGTCAAAAACTCCTGCAGTTAATCTTTCTCTGTAAATGATATTCTGATATACACCCTTACTTAGACCCTAGATTCATGCCTCTGGTAATAAGTTTGAGTTAAAAAAAAACCAGTGCCTATTTTTGAAGTGTTTCCATACATTATTTTTCAGTGTGGTTTCATCCAATCAAGTAGGTGAACATAAAAATGACAGATGTTCTACTTTGTGTGCTTAAGCAACTACTTTGCTACTAATGCAAAATTCAGCCCTACATAATGAGATTTTTAAACATGGACATTGTAACTTTACAACTGAAAATACCTGAAAATGGACAATACAGGCAAAACTCCATCTGATTTCATGTGAAATTTGGAACACGGTATATGAAAATCTTGGCCCTTGTAAATGAGCAAATTCCCCTGAAATAAGAGCTCTGCCAATGTGTCTCTTTAGCTCCATTTCTAAGTCATGCCAAGAAACATAAGATCCATGTTTGAACTAGTACTCTAACATTCTGCTGATGTGGAGTCCATCCCAAACAGTACTTTCCATTTCTTTCCAGCTTTTGGCTCTTTAGCAACATGTAACTAACAGGGATTGACAGTAATGTCGATTGTTTATGTGTAAGCATCCGCAGAGATGATTTGAAATGGAAGAGGCATAACAGTAGTTGTGGGTGGTGTTAATAAAATAAGCACATTAATTTCCAATCACTTTGAGGCATAATGACATAAAGAATATTAACGTTTGCCAAATAAAGAAAAACAGAAATTACAAAAAAAATATTTTTCTTCAACTTTTAAACAGAAGAATGGTAACAAGTAAGAACTTAAGCTGATCATCTGTTTTGTTACGCCAAATTGTGGTGAAAACAGGCATCCAGGCACAAACCACACCAACAGCTTTTATCTTAGCTGGCGTCACTCCATCGACTCTAGCTCAACTCTGCTGATTTACAGCTGCTAAAAGTCTGGTCTGTGTTATTTGATGTTGCTACCTAAACAGCTTTAATCTTGGCACCAGCAAATTTTTGCTTTGCTTCACAGTGAACCTAAGAGATAAAACAAGACGTGACACCATCCTGCTGAGGACCTTCCTCGCTCGCGGTGTTCTTCAGCACAGCCGAGAGCACCCGCCTCCCTTCTGTCCCATTTGATTTACCTGCAACGTGCACCCAAACACACCAATCATCAGCATGGCGACGGAGAGATAGTCTGTGAACACATCCCACCAGGGCTTCAGCACTCTGAACGCAGGCTGCTGCTCCGAGAACTGGCGAAACTCGGTCACGGGAATCATCGTCCTGCAAAAGAGCAAGGCCAGCACTCAGCCTCCTGCAGCCCATAAGAGTGTAAGAGCAAGTGTTTCTGTGAGTCTTGACAAAACCTGCTCTAGAAATGAAACTCTATGAGGATATGGCATAAAAGTTCCCAGTGGCTGCCCAAGCGGTCCCTCTGACACCCTGCCTCAGAAGGGGGATGCTCGTGCTGCCTCCCTACAGCTCCTGTGAGGAAGGGAGAGCAGAACCAGGGTCCCATCCATTCAGAGAGGCAAACCCCCCTCTGCACTGACTCCAGATGTGTCTGATGGGTCAACAAGGCCTTCTGCATCCCTGAAAATTAGCCCGTTCTGTAGAGAGGCATTCAGCTTTATACACGTTAGCCTCGATCTCAAAGGTCTTGTCCTGCATCATGGTTCATTCACTTCCCTTTTATTCATAGTGGTTTCAGGGAAGTATTTATATGCATACTCACTCCAGTTTTAAATCTACTATGTTTTGAATGCAAGTGGCTAAAGTGCTTTAGCTAACCAAAACTACAGGCAGATCAAGGGCTTTATCTTCACCTCAGATGTCTAGGCTTACATCATCACTTCCTCTGAAATATCAGCCAAGACAGGAGCATGTAGAGGCAAAGCAACTGATTTTAATGCCTACAGCATATTGTGTAACTGAATCCCTGAGATCAAACTGGCACTGAAAACTCCCCAGGAAATTACGATGGAAAGACAAATTCGCATGGGAATGTAACAAAAATACTTCCAAGGGCAATTGACTAAATTTGTCCTTCAACTAACATGGCAAATGCTCCCCACAATCAATTCATATCACCGTAATACTGGAAGAGTCTATAATCCTGATTCAGCTGTGCACCGGGAGCCATGAGCGTGGGTTTGGTGCCATCCAGCTGGGCGCAGCCTTGGCAATAAGGACACGCTTGCTGATACGCTGCCCAGAGACTTAAGTTTCATTCATTCAGTTCATTCGGAGCTGGGGATCCAGCAGGGAAGAATGGAGACCCTAATGGCCGTAATTCATCGCAAGCATACAGCCATCCCAACAACTTGTAACTGTCTCCCGCTACACTGGCCATACTCGTCTGGAAAGATGCTCAATTTGACACTTCCTCGGGGATGGCTGCACCTCTGCTGGCCCGGCGGATCCTCAGGAGGTACTGCAGCTCCCAAAGGCACAAGGTGATATCTGTAAATGACCTTGAGTTAGTAGCTAGACTAGGGCTTTGCAGCTTTTGAAGTGAGTAGCGTAAAAACTTCTTAACCCTTGTTGCCTGCTCTTGCAACCCTTCCGTGTTGCTTTAAGCACTACTTGGCCAGGCAGGAAAATCTCTGTCTCAGCCTCCTGTCCTTCTAAAAGCTGTCCTCAGGATGGATGCCTCAATGCCAGACGAAACTGCACACATCTCTCACATGGCTGGTGATCCCCAAGAGGAAGGCAGGCTGTTCTCTCCAGCCCTTGCAAATTAATAGTCCATCAGCAAAGATGATGGCAACGCAAGCCCGAGTGCACACAACCAGGTTGGAGGCTCGGCAGCGTCCGTGTCAACAGGACGCTGAATTGCAGCAGTGGTGGGGAAGGAATGCAGCATTTGTTATCAAACTGGAGGCAGCCAGGAGCCACAATTCCGACTTGTGCACGCCTGTCTTGCAAATGCTGAGCAGACATACCAGGGAAGAGATACCTCTACAGCAGAGAACAACTGGGGTAGCTGCTGGGACAAACCTTTGTTGCTTTCCACTTTTCTTTTAGAAACACTGGTGTTAAAAATGGATCTCATAAATCAGAGGTGCCCCACGCAGCTTGAAGTACACATCCAGCACTCCTTCAGCTGAACCTGGGGAGAGGAGAGGAGACCCTCCCCTAGCAGCTCCCTGAGCTGAAGAACATCACGCACTGATCTCTCTTCCACACATACCCACAGGCATGTCACTGCCTTTGGTAAGGAATTACCCTCATTTTTTAATTCCACATAGAATGCAGGTGACTGGCAATAGCTGCTGGTAAGCTTTAAAAAATAATTTTTCTACCGAGCATTGAAAACCAGAAAATTCTTTAAGGCAAACATCAGTACAAATGTTAGATAGTCAGTTGCCACGCAACAGTCCTGCTCAAAGCCTTCTAACATAGATACTGCTGCCGGCTCAGGTTTTGAGGCCACTTAGCTGAGTGGATTGCCATCCGTACTACCAAGAATACCAACAGACTGCTTTAAAATCCTCAGATTTTTTTTTTTTCTCCCCCTCCCTGCTTTTTCATATTCTGATGCCACAGCATTTAGAGGTCCTATTTGTAAGGTTTTTCCAAAAATACAGACAATTTGACTGTCAGGTAAGACAAAATCATGTTTTCTACAGCAGGGATTGAGAAAACACGAGTGCTTACATGCATCAAAATGTGTAGAGACCCCAGCCTCACTGGTTAGATGTCTAAGCAACCCTGTGGGTCGGAGCCATGGCGTTAGGAGTGTTGGCAATACAGGAAGAGGGGCAACATCTGACAGCAGATGGGACTGGAAATTATCTTGCAAATTACTGCTCAGGGACAGCTTTGAACACCAAAAATTATTTTGGCTGTTGCATAGGATTCACTCTGTATTTTTAGGGGTCCTTGTTGCTTTATGTGTTTATTTTATTTCTTCAAGTGATGCATGGGGAATTTAGATGAAGGCAGATAGCTTCTGGCACCACAAATACGTGCTGCTCTGATCCCTTGTTCCCTTTAGAGGCTGCTGTTTGCATAGTGTGACTTCTCATTAGAGTGCACATACTGGTGCCCTGGTTAATGGGCCAAGCAGAGGGAGACCTGAACACAGAAAGCCTCGCTGAGCCACACTGGAAAACCCATCTCTGAGGGTGGAAGGTTTGCAGTCCAATGACATGCATCAAGATCTGCCTGCTACTTATCTTTTTCTTGTTAAGAAATGAGAATAAATGCTATTGAATGGTGCTGAGAGTACTGCACATAATAATGGTAAACAAACCAACAATGCCTAATGACACAGAGCATTTTTTAACTTCAGGAAAAAAAAGACATTCACAAGAAGTTTTTAAAGGAGACTGGGTAGGAAGAAGTGGGATAACTGTTTTCCAAGATCATCTGGAGAAACCCCCATTGCTGCACTAGCATTAAAGAGAAAATGCTGGAATGAAGTGCAGAGAAGCCCAGCCTTGCCAGCACTGCTGGTATCTGCAGAATGGCATGACACAAATTCACTTCTTATTTGTCTCCCTGTTCTCTCTAGTTTCTTTTCCATTCTGGCCTGTCCAGTGACCGAAGGACATCTATTAGCAGTGCCTCTGAGGCCTCAGAAAAGACGCAGCAGGTCCACGTGGCTCAGAGCAATCCTTAAACCTCCTCCAGGCCGTGGCCATGGTCCAGCTCTTCCCCACTGCCAGACTCATTTATAACCACACACAAACCAGGTCTGTGCAAAATAAAGCGATTCGGTCAAACAAATCAAACCAGGGATGCTGGAAAGTCAAACTGCAGCCCAAGTCACAGCACTCGCTGGGAGAGCACACCATCTACTGTAGGTTCTCATCTCTTCTTACAACAAGGAAACAGAAGAAAAGGAGTTCAGCCTTTCAGTCAGCGAAAACTAAGACAGCGTTACCAATTTCAGTTCACTCACATTCAAAATACTATTTAATAGCACAAAACTTCATAGCTGAAATGTGGAGTCTGACATGTTAAATATCACTCTAACTTGCTTTAGGAAATACTGAATTCTAAATATTGCATATTCTTTTTCAATGAAAATAAGAAGTCATTCTCTTTTCTCTCTCTCTTGCATTTCTAATAACCCTCAGTCTCTTGAGAAAACAAAACCATACATGAGATAAATCAGCTGGTATTCAACTACCAGAAGGAAGTAAAAAAGGAACTTGGATTAAAAAGAGTTGCACTGGCTGTTAAGCAGTGCTGCAGAAAAGAGATGAGGGTTTGCCAAATTAAATAAAAAAGAAACCAAACAAAAAAATCAAACCAAATCAGAACAAAAACAACAAAAATTGAGGGGAAAATTTAGGGGTTCTTATTATTATTTTAAAGTTTCTAGGAAATATAGAAAACTTGATGAGTGAAAATGAATATGTGATAATAAGATGAAATACTGGAATTCAGGTACAAGGAAGGAGTGGTATTTATTCCAGTAGAAAAACTAACTACAGGAATCAGTTAATGCATGGGCAATTATAAGTGAGACACGACGACTTAATGTGACCTAAAAGAGCTAAGGAGAATAAATAGATCCAAGTCAGAGAGAAAAGTATTGGAAACAAATTAGACTTAATAAATCAAGAGATTTAATCAAAGGACGATTGTGAAATGGGCACAGCAAGGAGCAAACCAGCATTTCAGCCACTGGTTTTCATCAGAGGGAATGAAGGAAACCGGTGGGAACAGTTCAGAAGCGATGATGGCTCTTCCCAGCATGGCTGGAGAGAAAAACAAGTATGTTTTACAAATCAGGCAACCCACATGACGTGTGCTGCAGAATATAAAGGAAATTAATTAATTAACTTCCTGCTCACTGATGGCTCAGAGGCTTCTCAGGTACACAGGCTGGGGGGTTACTGGGCAGGGACTGACTCGGCAGCACTGGTGCCACTGGTGCCGAGCGGTACAGCCTGGGCTGCAGTGCAGCAGCCAAACCTCTGCCCCCAGCTCAGCATCAGCCAGGCCTCTGTGCGAACAGGCACCGAGATGCTGCTGAGCAAGGTTTCCAGCTGCAGCTGTAGCTACCCTACCTCCACCAGAGACAGCAACCCAGCCCTCCCCAGCCATGGCACGACATGCCCGAGCTGGGGCTGCTGGCTGCCCGAGCTCCTCGGTGGTGCTGTCACCGTGCGGGCAGGAAAGCCCCGGGGACAAGCCCTGGCCTCAGCTTAGTGCTTTGTAAGTTGGCACTGGGAGCTGCTCCCCATGCTCTGTGTCCACTGAACTTCTGTGACCAGTGCACAGGGGGCATCGCTCAGAGATCGGTCCCACCGTGCCAGAGGGGCAACCACTGGGGGATGTAACACTTGCTATACTCGAGCTGTGTGTGATACACCCCCTCACCAAGCTGTAACCCCTCTTGCATCTCAAGAGGCGCATTCCAAAGGTTACAACACAGAGCAGTGCCCCTCTGGTACAGCAACCTCCAACAAAATCGCTTTGGGCTTCTGGCAGCTGCCAAGCCTCGTGCTCCAGCCATTGCTGGGCAAGGGCTGCTATTTTTCAGCAGGTTCTCACAGAGTAATTTCATTCATTTTACGGAGCGTAGCGGCATGGAGCGACACCAGCCCCCAGCAGAACTGGAGGGTACGCTGCTGGAGTCCACTGTGTTACCAGTGACACCCGCCCTGCTGCTCCCACCTTGCCCCACCTCAGCTTTCGAGGCACACTTTGTAAAGACACTGCACACTGAGTGAAATGGAAAGAAATAACTGGGAGGCCCTGCCTTTATCTCACCAGTGTGCTTTCCTGACCGAGGCAGGTCCTCAGCAGCTCCCACCACGGCGAGATGGCCACTTGGGCTGTACTGTCAGGAGAGCTGCTGACTGCTGTCTGTCCTTCCACACGCAATGGTCAGCAGTACCCGCTGACACCAGCCAGCCTGTGCCCCAGCTATGGCTTCCTTGCTCTGCAAAGCCCAAAGGCCTGTCCCTGCACTTAGCTGACCCTCATGCAACAGAGAAGCAAGGTCACTGCTGCTTCATGTGCGGTAGATGGGAGACCAGGACTTGTCAGAGCTGTGTTTGCCAAGCTATAGGTGTTACTTGCCAAAAGTCAAGCTCTCTTATTTTATTCTTCCAGTAGCAGTTACTCAAGTCATATTGCCATGCATTGAAGCAATCATTGTCATCCACCGCCATGGATGACATGGCACAGGAAGAGCTACGGATACCATCTATCTGGACTTCTGCAAAGCCTTTGACACAGTCCCCAACAGCATCTTTCTCTCTAAATTGGAGACATGTGGATTTGATGGATGGACTGTTTGGAGGATAAAGAATTGGTTGGATGGTTGCATCCAGAGGGTAGCAGTCAACAGCCCAATGTTCAGATGGAGATGGGTGACAAGTGGTGTCCCTCATGGGTCCATACTGGGACCAGTGCTGTTTAATATCTTCAACAATGACAGAGGCAGTAGGATCGTGTCGCTGTTTATACCGGGAGTGAAGAGATACAGCAACACAAAATCAGTAAAGAGAGAGCCAGGAGAGGAAGAAGAAGACGACACTTTATTAATTTATAACCCTGTTTTATATACCCTAGCCCCATAGGGCGATGGGTCAGTGATCATTGGCTAAAGTCCTACAACACCTATTTCAAAATATTTTTCCAATGTACCATAAACAGAACTTAGCAAAACGCCAGGTGTTGGTCTAGCTTACAAACAACATCCTACTGTTTTTCATAACACTGGTGAGAACCTGAGAAAAGCTGCTAGCAGCTTTTTAGCATCCACAGGATCAAGGGCATCCTCAGCAAGTTGGAGACAACACCAAGCTGACTGGTGTGGTTGACGTGCCTGAGGGACGGGATGTCATCCAGAGGGACCTGGATGACTTTGAGAAGCTTGAACCTCATGAGGTTCAACAAGGACAGGTTCAAGATCCTGCATCTGGGTCAGCGCAATCCTCAGTATCAATACAGGCAGGGATGATGGGATTGAGAGCAGCCCTACAGAGAAGGACTTGGGCGTACTGGTAGATGAAAAGCTGGACATGAGCTGGCAATGTGCACTCCCCACCCAGAAGGTCAACTGTACCTTGGGCTGCATCAAAAGAAGTGTGTCTAGCAGGTCAGGAAAGGTGATTCTCCCCCTCTATTTTCCTCTGGTGAGATGTCACCTGGACAACTGCATCCACCTCTAGAGTCCTCAGCAGAAGACAGACATCAACCTGTTGGAGACAGTCCAGAGGAGGCTACCAAAATGATCAGAGGGTTGGAACCCCTTTGCTGTGAAGAAAAGCTGAGAGAGTTGAGGCTGTTCAGCCTGGAGAAGCCTCCAGGGAGACATTCTCGTGGCCTTGCCCCCTTAAAGGGGACCGATAAGAAAGATGGTGACAGTCTTTTAGCAGGGCCTGTTGCAACAGGACGAGGGGTGATGGTTTTAAACTACAAGAGTGGAGACTCACACCAGATAGAAGGAAGACATTTTTTACAATGAGGGTGGTGAAACAATGGAACAAGTTTCCCAGAGAGATGGTGGATGTCCCATCCCTGAAAACATTCAAGGTCTGATTGGACAGCATGTAAGCAACATGATCTAATTAAAGATGTCCCTGCTCATGACAGAGGGGTGGGACTAGATGACCTTTAAAGGTCCCTTCCAACCCAAACCATTCTATGATTGCTTGTTTTAGGGGATTGACCACAGCCACACACTGGAATTGGGGCTCCTGAGTGCCAGACAGGTCATTAACGTCTAGAATTTATTGTTTTAGTAGGGACAGAGTATGAATAACACACCAGAGAGAAAAAGGAGGAGGAACGTAGCAAAAGGAGAGAGACAACATTGCAGAAATAGTGATGCTTACAACTAGGAAGAATAAAAAGTTGGTGAGATTTTTTAAGCTGACTGCTAAGGATGTTTAAATGATTAGCCAGCTGACATTTAGCCACATTTCCCTGACATCACATCAACCCTCCTCAGACATAGGATCAGCACCACCACCTCCTGAGAGCATCGGTGTCCAAGCAAGTCCCAGATGCTATGGACATGGCCCCGATCCCCGCACTGCAAAGGAGCTTTCCCCTTGGCATGAGGGACCTTGGGCTGGTGGCCACAGGGCCACAACCACATCCTGGCTGAGTACACGGGGCATGGTCAGGGCTGAGATGTCCTCAAGAGACAATTCAGACCAGGACTGTTCGATCGTTGACACTGGAGATCTACTGGGAGCAGAAAGCACTGGGCTCGGCAAAACCCTCCCTCCTGGCTGTCTGAAGCATGCTGCAAGCGCTAGGATAAATTATGAAATGCCTTTTGGGAATAGTGCTGCATGTAGGTCTCTGGGTTGGTTCCCACACATGATTTATTGCATATTCATCTTCATTAAAGGAACAGAGCACAGAGCTTACTTAACACAACGAGCTTGTGACCTGGTAGCGGGGACTCGGCAGAGGCCGCGTGTGCAGGGGCTGCGCTCCAGCGGGGTTTGCTTTACGCAGGACGCGGCACCGCGCACCCCGACCACTGCAGCCCTCTCTCCTTGCCTGTAAACATTTGTTACTCTGCATAAATACCATCAAGGTGCTCTTCAGGTGGTTCCCTGCTGTCTGACCTCAGATAAATATGTGTTTCCCGGCACAGAGGCTGGACTGAAAAGCAGGACTCTACATTCTTACTTTGCCCAGGTGGGAACTACACACTGAGACAGTTAAATAAGCAGGGATAATGGAGTTTTGCACACAGGTTCAGGGTGGTGTTTTCTTAAATACCCAGTTTAAACAAAATCAGTGGTCTACACAGAGCCCCATGGCTTAGGGCCACAGTTGCCTCTAGCTGGGGCTGACAGGCACAGCCTGGCACAAAAATGGCTTGGTGCCACCATCATCGGTCATATTTTCTGTTGATTATGACTTCATCAAATTTGTATTTTTGGGTGGGATTGGGTCCCCAAAACAACCATAAGGAAAAACCTGTCTAATTTAAAACAAAATTTAAATTAAGATCTAGCCAGCAATTACTCAAACCATTTCTAGAAACAAGCTTTGGGGAACAACATTGGACTGTGCACACTCCAAATCATAGAATCATAGCATGGGATCTGGAGATCATTGAGTCCAACCCCCCTGCCAGAGCAGGATCACCCAGGGCAGGCCACACAGGAACATCCAGGCGGGTCTTGAGAGTCTCTAGAGGAGACTCCACAACCTCTTTGGGCAGCCTGTTCCAGTGCAGAAGTCCAGTGCAAAACTTGAGGTCATTTTATTTTAAGCTTTCCAGACCCTCCCATACCCCCAAATTTAGCCTGTGTATCAGGGATGCAGTTTTTACCTCAGTGTGAACAGCTGCCCACAGCTGGCTAGTTTATAAACCTTTGGAAGCTGTGGTTTTGCATCTGTCCTTTGGTCTCAGCAGCTGAACGCTTCATCCTCAGCGTGTGCCCGGGAGCCCCTCCCAGCTCCCAGCACTGCCCGTACTGACAACACAGGTCACAGATAACACCCTGCTTCACTTCATCACCTAACCAGGGAAGGACTAAAAGGGGGCTCCAGGACAAGGCACCAAGTCTGGGGAACTGAGATTAGACCAAAGGGGAAATCAGATGACAAGGGCTGGAATTAGCAACTCCTGATTTCCAAGAGGTTGGTGTTGCATCCTTATCTGTGTATTCTCACATACGCTGTACACACAGAGAAATAACGTCTCAACTAACCTGACAGTTTGGGGAATTATTTTGCTGCATGTTGGCACTGACCAAAACGTCCAGCATTTTGGTAAGTGTCGCTGCTTGGTCAGTTCCCCTGTCTGCTAATAACCTCTGCCTGTATCTGAGGCACTTCAGGAGACCAGTTTCCCTTCTAGGCTTTACAGTTTGCTGTTTCCTATACTATAAAATTTAATTAAAAAACAAAACGAAACCAACAAAACAAAAAACCCCAAATGTTTTGGTTGGAAAACCTGCTTTGCTGGTTGTTTGGGAGTGTAGCAAAACAGTACCACATGTCACTTTTTCAAACATGATGGGTTACTTTTTGTTCCATTGACTGGAAAGGAGATTTTCATCAGAAGAAATCCCATCATTCTGAAGCAAGAAATACAAACAAATGCTGCTGCTGTTGCTTAAATAAAAATCCCACGTTAAGAAACTGAAAAGCCGTAAAAACCAAGCCATTTCCATCCAAACAGTTATTTTTAAAAGTCCCTGTGTTTACTGTATTTTCAAACAAATCCATCTTCATGGGGCCGAGGCTGGCAAGGAAACGTGGCCTGGAGGAAAAACAGAGTGTGAGTCAGGAGTTCCCGCTGGGACTCGGCCGTGGGCTCCCTGTGCTCCTGCTCCGGGCACACCCCATCAACCCACCATGCCATCACTTCTCCAGCTGCAAAACAGAAAGCTATCTACTCTCTTTAGTACCTTTGGTGGGAAATATGAATGAATGCTACTACAAAAACCGTAACACGTTGCTTTTTCCAGTTCTCTGCAACGGTTGAGTCTAAATTGATAGCCTGTCAAAGCTCCCCTGCAAAGCCACCGGAGTCAATTTGATTTCACACTACACATTACCAAAATCACGTGTCACAGTTGGGGCTAGTTTGCAATCTGGGGAGCAAAGTACAATTGGGTGACCAAAGACATTACTCCAGCACCCACAGTTTGGTGGTCCAAGGAAGCATGTGCAAACCATGCAGTTTTCAGAGGGGCTACACCCGTGGCAATGCAAACGGAAGCAGGCTGGCCATGGCCAGGTTGTCCCCTCTGTGACAGCCATTCAGCATAGAAACGGGGTTTCATTTCTAGGTACGCTGACTGGAGAATGATTGGATGTGCCATCTGAGCTCCACCACAGCCACCACCCAGCTGCTGGAAAACTGCCCTCCATTACACCAGCTGCCACAACGGAGCCCAGTGCCCCAGCTCTGCAGGTCTGCAGTTGTGGGCAAGACTCTAACAAACCACCAGGGATTTAGTTGCTTGAGTAAAGTGAAAAGGGTGTAACTTCCAGAACACCTAGACCTCTTCCATCCTTTTCCCTCTGAGTTACTGAGGCCCCACACTGCAAGACTCCAGCACATGTTTAGGTTTCAGCTGCCCCTCTACCAAACACGCAGGAAGGAGCACGGGGGATTCAGAGGTGGCAGAGAATCCCCCTGCTCTGCTCTTGGTACCGTCCACTGTAGCAGTGGAAGCTCAAAGACCTGAATCCGGAACTCAGAGGAGATACATGAGATGTAAAGATAAGACGTAAAGGATACAAAGAGGAAGTAACTTGAATAAACTGCATTTCAAAATACATGCTGCAATTTCCACCTACACATAAAGTAAGCTCCACTTTGGTGATGGATCCCAGAAAATAATCTTGTTGAGCTTTTTCAGTTGAGTCATAGTACTTTTTCATGTATTACACACCAAAAAGACCTCCTATTGTCAGCAGCTCTTTGACTTCAGCTGGGTTGGACTGAAGAAATAAAAAGTGTTCGGGGCCAGATTCTGCCACATGAAAGTCTCACTGAAATCAACAGGAGTTCTTTCTGTACCAAGCACATAGGCCTGAGTGGAGATTTGCCTTTGCTGAGCTATTTATCCAAATCTGAAGAAAAGTACGCTCTCCACGTTTCCAGGTCAAAGACTACTTCAAAGGCAACACTTACCATTTTTCAGCTCTGGGAGTTACATTCTTAGTTTATCAGGGCTATCACTCAAGCTGCCAGCCCTCTTTCCAGAGCTGCAAAATGCCCTCGATGCAAGTGAAAAACCTTCACCAGCAAACCAGTAAGTGGATAGTTTAGTACTCCTGAAATATGTCTAAAAGACTGAAAAAAGTAAACTCACTTGAGGTTTTAATCAAAGCTACACCAGGTTTTCCACAAACACTTACTTAACATACTCAGATAATGAAGACAAAAATAACGCCACAGAAGGTCATAGGCCAGAAAATATTACACAAACCAGTGCCATTCATTGTCAGAGGTATAGTCAGGGGCCTCAGGCTAATACAAGCGCTCGTAATAAAAAATGTTCAGCTGACATAATTAAAAATTAATTCCTAATTGGGACAGGAAACACAAAGGATCCATTCTGAGTTTTAAGCAGCTCAACCATCTGAAAAGTTAGTTAAAAACTTTTTATGCAGTGATTGAGCCAAAAACATTAAAGAAATGCCTGTTTTCACTCTTTGTGAGACTGTTTCATATAAAGGATCTTTTCTGCTCCCACTTGCATGCTACACAAGAGAGCTTTGCAACAGTCACATAAAACATGGATCCAAAAATGCCTGGATAAACATACAGGTATTCTCAGCCTGAAACACAGCTGATTAATTTTCTTCCTCTCAAACCAACCTTTGTGACAAAAATCCCCAACAATAAAGCTTACAGTCTCATCCATACTCCTGAAAGAATAAGAAGGACTAACACAGATAAATTCAAGCACACAAAGCGGATGCGATTTACACATACTCAAATATAAATACCAACAGCTCCAGAATCAGAATCACTATTCACATAAGATGACTTTTAAAGATCATAAACTTCAGAGACATGGAAAACCAGTACTATCTGCCTGAATTCTCTACTGGACTTCTTCATCACAGTGTCCAAGCATGGCCCACTGAAGAAGGATTAGCTCTGAACTTGTTACACCAAGTCTGTTGCTGCATCATAAAAAAAAAAAAAAAAAAAAAAAAAGAAAAAGAAAAAGGCTGTTTCTATCAATCCTAAACTTTGTGAGGTCAAAGCAGTTGCTGAAGGGGTGGGTTCTGACCACACTATAGCAAGTGTGCAGGTCTTTGAGATTATGCTGTCGTGGGTAAATGATGGCAAAGAGCAAATACACTTTTAAATCACATTACTCTTAACAAAGGGCTTTTCTGACAATAATGTCTGTGCACACACATCTTGTTCTACAAGCCTGCATGAAAACTATCTACCCCTGAGACAGCTCATCAAGCACTCACATCAATTGAGAAATGAGATCTCATAACAGTGCTCGTTCAGAACCCCAAAGCTGCTTTCTGACAGCAACCTGCACTTCTGAGACACTGTGTTCTGCTGTAAATCACATGTACATCAGGATCTTGCACACCTAGGGCAGGACTTGATCTGTGCTATGCTTCACCATGTGCTCCAGAGCAAGCACATAATCCAAGCTCCCACCTTGCTTTCAGTAACGAGCAAATAAAACTGAGAATCTCTCAGCACTTCAGCAGTCTTACTGCTGAATCCTGGATTCCCACCGATAGAAGATCACTATTGCCACTGAAGGGAGACATGAGCCGGTGTCTCCATTTTCAGCAGATCACAGTTTAGCCCAGATTTGAAGTTGATATAGAAGGCTGCATGCTGCTCACCTGAAAGTCAATGGAAAAGTTCAAGTTTACTCTGATGGAGAGAGAAACGGATTTTTAATGCTACTCTACAGGATCAAATGTTTCCACGTATGCTGGTTCAAGTTCAGTGGAACTTTGTACACATGCTGTGAAAATAGCAACTTTCCACAGAAAAAGGTGCCATTCTGTGCTTCAGGGGAGGCCTTTGTTTAACTTTAACACCAAGAAAAAACATGCACTGTATCTTAACACGGGATTCTCCCAAACAAACAGAAAACACGCAAAGCACAAACATGGCACTATCCCACCTTTCAAATCAAAGGATTATACCTTTGTAATCCTTCATGGGAGATGGAAACAGAGTGGGCACTATCTCCACGATGGCAAAAAATGCCCCCCTCCCCACAGCCCCCATCATCCTGGTCCAAGCCGATGCCTCTCTGGATGATACAGCTGTAAAGTTTATGCTGTGTCTGTTTAGCTGCTTGTGTCAGGCTCCAAAATGTAAAGTGAATACAGCACAAGAAAGCTGAGCCAGGGTCTGTCAAGTTGGAAGGCATTTTGCCTGCCTGGGGGTGAGAAGACAGCGATGCCTGCCCTGTATTATGAACAAAAGCAATGGCGCAAATGGCATACACATGCGTGCCCAGGAAGGTCAATCAAACCTAGCATCTTCCTAGTGGGAAACAGAGCTTAGAAACACAAGCCCCAACAACAGTCACTGCACTAGACCTTGAATTTGCATCACAGTTTTGTTGCACAAAATCCCTGGGCAAACAGCTAAAGGATGAAGAGGAGAGTAAAGTTTCCATTATGTTGAGCATGTGAAATCCAACACTTGTTAACATTCTTCTGACAAATCACTTTGGAAGAAGAATGGCTTCTTTGCTTTACTAAGTAAGGTCTTAAGGGAAGTATTTTGGGGTTCTCTTTCACTGCCCCCCTCTCCCCCCTGCAGTAAATAGTTTCATTTTGGGGGCTCTCTTCAATATACAGCCCCTCCCCTGCCCTTCACAGTTCTGTGACAATAACGACAATATCTTTTCACTAAATATTTTTCAAAGAGGAAAAAATCCTGTAAAATTGAACTCTAGCTCCTGTTATTGAGAATTGCTTGGACAGAAATTGATTTCTTTTTTTTTTTTTTTACTTCCTGCAGCATTCAGAAAGGCTTAGGCTAGGAAGTGCCTTTCTGGTGGTGAACAGAGGCCACTTCAACCAGTTGCAATTGAGGTCAATGCACAATCAGGGGAACTGCTCCTCCCAGCACTCTCTGACCCAATTCATTATTTTGGGTCTTACTGTGTCCTCGCTTGGGCACTAAGGCCACCTGAATATTGTTTAACCCTCTCTAATGTCCTGCCCAGACGCCCCCCCATTCAGAGTCTCTTATTGTGGACTTCAAAAAACAGATACTGAGGAGGTGGGATGTGGCTGCCGCACGAAATCAACTCGAACTGGTACAGGAACTGATTGTAAGATAGCACCAAGAACTGAGGCAAGGAATTTTTGTGAAGAATTCATCAGTCTCTGATTTTGCTCGTCACTGACAACCAGCACTGGCCTTTTCTAATACCAGGAGTAAAAAAAAAAACAACCAGATTTTTAGGCTTTCCATAAAAAAGTTTCTTTCTAAAACTGCTTACAAAGAGTAAATAATATCAAAAATCCCCACAGAAAGCTGTATTACGGTAAAACTGCCAGCAGGACCTGTTAGTATTCAGACTGGAAGAAAACAGCATCCCAACTGCCACATATTTAGCAAACTCAAAAAGCAACTGGAAAAGGAAATGATTCAGAAACCACAGGTGCTCAGCACCAGGCTGCTGCATCTCACTGGCAGCCCCTGAACATGAGCACTTCTGAGACAGCAGGAATCCAAGGCCAGGTTAAAATGAGGGATCAGGTCGGCACTGTGCTCAGCCTGGCTCTCAATATTAATCTACATCACAGGGGCAAACGGGCATTTCCAGGAGAAGAGTGAACCCAGCAGAGCAAGTGCTACCTTCCTGACTGCTTTCATGATGCCAAAAACAAAAGTAAAAGCAGGTCTAATATACCAGGAGAGAGGGGAAATATCTGGACTTGGTTGAATTGGGAAGAGAGGTTTTTTTTTTAATTATTTCCAATGTTGCCATCTTTTTATCCACTATCTTGCAAAGCACCCTTCTGCCTGTCCAGTTTATTACAGTATTGTTCAAGCCTACAGTGCTCTGTGGGAGCAAACACATATATCTGTGTCTTCAAACAGTGCTAAAGATTTCCTCACAGAAAAGACTTACTCCAAAAGTGAAAAGAAACCACAAACAAAAACCCCCAAAATTAAAAAGCAACCCATAACTCACATACTTACCTGTGCAATAAAATTCCACACTTTTAAACATTTCCATTCTAATAAAATTCTAGTAGGCTACATTCGGCAGCCTTTCATAAGTCTCTCATTTTGCTTGGTCAACTCTTCCCAGCGAACTGGACAAACCGCATTTAGTGAATAATGAACAAAACCACCCAGCACACTGCGACAAGGCAGAGTTGTTCCTATCCTGATTTGAAATCAGGATTGGGGCTTTTTAAAAATCATTTCGAAAAAAGAGAAGCTATGAACAGCGGGAGCCGCGCTGCCCTCCGGCCCCGGCGGCAGGGACCCGCCACAGGACCCGCCACAGGACCCGCCACAGGACCCGCCACGGGACCCGCCGGGGCCGGAGAGGCCGCGGCAGCCCCCGCAGGGACCGCGCTCCGCGCATCGGCTCTGCCCGCCGGCGGGTGCGGTGGAAAGGCGGCCGAACCGCCGCCGCCCCATCCTGCTCGCAGCTTTCCTCTTGATGCAGGTTGGTTCGGGGATTTTCTCCGGGGAAAACACCGTCAAGGGCTTCCCTCGAGCCGCCCGTCTCCACGGCGACTGTTTCACCAACCCCCTACGGACTCCGCTCCCGGGAAGCCCCGCTTGGCTCCGGGCCAACGCCCCGCGGGGCACCCCCGGGGCCGGCCGAGAGCCGCGGCCCGGCAGCGGGAGTTGGGGGGGGGAAAGCCGGGCGGGGGGGGGGGGGGGGGGGGGGGGGGGGGGGGGGGGGGGGGGGGGGG
>JANVCC010000034.1:16885775-17047181 GCA_025345505.1 Todiramphus chloris collaris
GGGCAGCCCCCGCTGGCGACGGCGCTCCGGGCGCGCCGCCCCGCAGGCCCGGCCGCGGCGGGCGGGACAGCCGCGCTCCGCCCGCCCCCGCTCTCCCGGAGGCCGGGCGGGAGGGGGCCGCTAACGGTAACCGACAGCCGAGGCCTTCGGGAGGGCCCGCGGCATCCCCGGACGGAGCTGCGGGGCGAGAGCTGGCTGGACAAATACGTCAGAAGCCGGCTGGGCTTGGCGTCGTGTTTTGTTCCCCGCCAAGGGCAGCTGGTGCTGTGGGCAGTAATTAGGGGTGGAGGGCAGCGGCGGGTGCCCGAGGTCCGTGGCTGGAGGATGACAGCAGAAATTGCTATGGAAAGACCTTGACCTCCACGCACAGGGCTGTGGAAAGACTATAAAGAGACCAGGCTGTAAAGCGCCTGGGATCGCATTAACAATAGAAAAACGTCTCAGAGAGTGACAATTGGAAACACAAACTTCTGGCCCAGCAATTCAAAAAGCGCAGACTGAAAACTGCTGCTGAAAGAAACCACATATTTGAAGGGCTGTTGTCCAACATTTCCAAGAAAGATTTACATCTCTGGCACAACGAAGAGACGGGACAAATTCAGAGGGAGGTACTTGCCTCCCAATGACTTGCCCCTAACCTTAGGGATGGCATGTGTATCCCCTTAGGGATGGCGCAAATATGTAAACAAAGAAATACAAACATATAAGCCCACTGGGGGGAAGTTAATGGAAACAAATACAACATGAAGCATCACAGCTGTTTTGCTGCAAAAATATTAACTGGGGTGGGATGTGGAGCAAAGGTCTGCCGTGGATAGCTGTGGGCAGTTCTGACACTGACTGCCTTCTGACCCATCTGCTTCAGGGACTGCTGAGGGCAGGCTCAGGTTCCTCACTTGGGAATCACTGATGTGATTTATAGCAGTGGGAGTTCAGCTCATCATTTGACTGAAGTGTTTGCTTAAATGCTTTACTGCGCAGAGCTGCTTTCTTCAGCTGAAGCCTCAAGGCTTTCTAAGGCACCTCAAGAACTGAAGGTCTGAATCTGTCAGGAGCTGGAAGAGGTTGTTGGCATAGCTCCCTCACAGTCCTTCAGGGCTGCTGGCCTAGAAGATTTCAGCAATATTGCACCATTACGTAATTGTAAGCATTAGCCCCACACTTTGGGGGATGTGGCTGAGGAAAAAACAGGACATATGAGCAAGGTTTCCATATGGACAAAAGCACTGGATTTCTTTTTTGAGTTAAAGAGACAGTTATGGTGCGTGCTACGTTCATTTTCTTTTTACTGGTTTCTTTCCATTACTCTTAACTCCTGGCAGCAGCTTAGAGGATCCCTCCCTCTCCTGGATGGTTTCTTCTTTCAAACATTTGGAGGCAGTTCTTCTGTTCACCCTTTCATCATTGCTTAGCTCATTTAATCTTTTCTTATAAGTCAGTCCCTCCTGTTACCTAATCATGGTGCTGCTTTTCCCTGAACTCCCTCTCAGTTGCTCATTTATTTTACGGTGACATGGTGGCCAGTAATCCTGCCATTGTTAATGTTTCCTGTTGTGGACTTCTGGGTTATTTTTGTTCAGAGTTGCTGCAGTACTTGGAGGACTGAGTTAAGCTTCCCCTGTGAAAAACAGGCAAGGTCACTGATACTGCAGTAGAAAACATAGTCCGTGGATAATTACAGCTGATGGGTTTGGGGATGGAAGCTTGGTGCAGTTCTGATATGCGAGCTTCTGGGGGAAGAAGGCCCAAAATGTCTTGTTTGCTATTAAACTCACAATTTGGGCTCCGCTGGAAAGACTTTGCTGCCTGGAGAAAACTGTAATCTATTTGTGAAGGCCTGCATTATTTTAAGACCATCTAGGCAGGTCAAGTATGAAGTAATTTTGGGGTATTTAAAAGTATTGTTTCTACCAAAATGATAGGCAACAGGAACAGGACCCAGCTGTCTGTATGACTGCAACTTTTTGACATCCATTAACTTCAGGTTGCCTGTTTGTTTTTCATTGACTCCAGAGAAATGTGGGACGGGACACATAAATTTCGTTACTGCAAACGTAGTGCGTTTGTCTTTACTGTCAATTGTTTTGTCATTCATAATTCACAAACTCCAGAAGTGTTATTGCTGCTACTGAGTGCTGCCTTGCAGTACTTACACTGCAACAGAATCAGGAGCAGTGCTGGTTTGCACTTGAGCTAAAACCTATCACAGACGAGCCTCCAAACCCAGTCGGACACAAGGACAGATTGCACTGTCAGTGCTTACGCGGCAATTATCCCCTGGGCTGATTCCCAAGTGTGATCCAGGTTCAGGAAGACCAGTCCTGAAGTCCTTAGTGCCAACATACGATCAGCCAGGATGCAGCCTCCACCTCAACTGATTCCTGTTCAGGGTTTTGTTCTTTGGTTTTGTTTTTTTTTTCCTCTCCTGTCCCTTGATAATCTGGGGATGCACCCGAAAAAACGCAAAACCATCCCATACCCAAAAGTCTGAAGTCCCAAGAGCAGTCATGAAGCTGGTATTGAGGGGATGGTGCTGTGCAGAACTTGACAGACCACATCCCATCTCAGCTTCAGGAGAGGTTGGGGGAAGAAAACGGGGGTTTGGATGCAAGAGCCTTGTCTATATTTGGAAACATACCCACAATGGAAATGCTTTTCATCAGTCATCTCTCCAACAACTGTTGAAAACAGCACAATCTGCTAACACAGGAAAGCTAAATTGCTTTCAGACAAAGTACTGAAAAACTGCTCCTGTGATTTGATTTATCTCAAATCCAAAATACATGATTTGACAGCTCCACTACTTCTTAGCTGTTTGAAGTTTCTGTCAAAGTTTCTTTTCCCCTGCTTTGCTTTTCCCTAGTGTTACATTCTAACCCCTCTCCCCTCAGATTAGTGTTTCTGAAATACGAATTTTAAATGCACCAGATGTTTAAGTAATAGCTGGAAACACAGACTGCTAAAATAAATTGCATGTATGCTATGGGCTGAGTCTGGGCAGGAAAAGCAAAGCTTCAGAGCAAGGTGAAGAATCATTTCTATCCTTAAGCCTGCAGCATTTTCTAGGTTCTAAAACCTGCTTTAATCAGAAGGAAAACAGTGAAAGGATGTTTAATCTCATGAGCTCTTTTTGTTGTTCCTAAGTAAAAAGGAGACATGTTCATCACTTGTATGATTACAATGCAAGCAGTGCAACTACATCAGGGAAAAATTTGGCCCGGGTAGTTCTCTGTAGAGAACCTATTGACAGCTGTCCCCATGTACCTTGTACTGTTGAGGAAACAGAGAGCTAAGGTCATGACAAAAGAAATAGGACTAACTCCCATGTGGCTGAACCGAAGCTCCTGGATTTGAATGATGCTTTGCCTCTGTTACACTTCCGATCATCATTAAGTTTTCTGCAGTGATCCATGTGAAAACATCTTCCTAATGGGGGAACTACACAGCTATGCTTGGTATGCCCATTGCATCGCTGAGCCACTGAACCGTGTGCTTCGTGGGATACAGCATCTTAACTAATTTTAGATGTGATGCAATGAGTGGGGGTAGCTCACACGAGGCGGGAGGAGGGATGGAGCCCACCAGCCAGCACTCTCAGAACAAGCACTTTATAATTTCTAAATGCTAATTTCAAAATAATGGAGGCTTTTATTACTACCAGTGCACCTTTCTGGATGGGATTGAATAAACAGGTGGTAGCAAGGGGACACATTCTGGGGGAGGATAGTAGGACAAGAATCAATCACCCAGGCTTGCTGTTCTCAGGTGAGAGAGCTGAGGCTGACGCAGGTCCTGCCTCCCAGCCTTGCCCCGCTCTCTGCCCCCTCTGATATTCTCTACTGAAATGCTTTAGCTGGTCTGACATGCATACAGGCTTTCTTCTACATGGGCACCATCTCTCATCCTTATTCGAGCACTCGCAGAGAGATGGCTTAATTCAAGTGTTTGGTTTTCTCTCATACTTGGTTTTCTCAACAGCCTTCAGCCCCTTGCACAAACCAGACTGTGATACTTGCAGAGCCAGTCTGCTCATAAACAAATTTATGCACAGAATCTATCAATTAATACAAGGGAAGTTTCTACTTGCCAGAGAGGTGATCTATCCTGACAGGTATCCTGTCTCCAATGCTGTACTGGACCGAATCACTGGTTACATGGCACAGTTCCCCTGGCTGACATCCTGCTGAGAGATAACAGACTGTCAGTGGTGGTCCACTTTGCACTATGCTTTGGGCTTGGATATTTCAAGGAGGATTCAAGTCTTTCACTGTCATTAAAACTCATCTTGAAATGTTTTTCCTTAGTTCCTCCGCCCACCCCCGCAAAGTTCCACCACTGAATTACCCACCTTTTTATCTACTGTTTTTAAATAGTTGCTTGCAGATCTTTCACAGCTAACAAACCTGTGTCAATAAATCACAATTTAACACAAATGGCATATTCTTAATGAAAATATCCTTTTACACACCTAAATGATAAAGTAGATGTTTGAGAAACAGGTCTCTATTTTTTTTATGGTATTTTAAAACAGTCATTTCAAAATAAACAAAAATAAATCTTTGTTAATGTGGAATTTTTAATGTTAATGGAATTTTTAATTTCCTATCTTGCATGGGAACCTGAGTAATCAGACATGTGGTATGCTTGTTAGCTGGGAAAGGGTCAGGATTAGAATAGGTTCCCAAAATTAGAAAGCACTAATATATATCAGCAGTCTTGGCTGACTGAACTTAAAATAAACAAATGTTTTGTGTTAATTGATAGACCAGATCAACACTGGAAAAAAACCAACACAACTCTAGATGATTTTCTAAAATACAGTGCCTGGCAGTAGAGGAAGTCTCAGGAGATTGGGGATGAGCTAATCAATAATTTACCTGCAAAGGGGATTATCTGATACAGACATCACTGATAAGGAACGAAACACCAAGTGTTGTTTGGTGGCTGCTGTATGAACTCAGTCACTTTAGGAGTCATGGGATTCCTAATGCAGAAGAATCTGGTCAGACAAAAGTAACGATATTTTTGGATTTATAGTGCTAAGCATCACCGAACTATTAGGCAGTAAAAATGTTATGGTGTACGCATTGACACCCAGTGTGGAAATGCAGTTCATAGGCTGTACCACTGCCACCAGGGAAGGCACGCCAGAAGGAAAATCTCCACCTCACCATTCTAGCTTGGTACCAGTGTGATTCTTTACATCACTAGCATAATGGCAGAAGACAGCTCCCAACATTTTCCTGTGTCATTAGGCGAGGCCCATTCAGGGGATGAATGGATACGCCTTTTGGTGCTTGTAGATGACACAGGTCCAGGCCAGCACTACTTCTGACAGCAGCAGTCAGCACACATCCTGCACTGTGCTCTGTGCTTATTCATCAGCCGACAGTCGCTTATGTGGAATGCATCTGACCCCACTGCAATTATGCCTGCTGTGTTCAGGCTTGCCCCCATTACAACACACCCAGTTAAAATGTCTTCTTTTTTTCCCCTTTGTTTTTTCTCAGTCATATATTTGAGCCTTGCACTTCATTGGCAATCCATTTCAATCAAAGTATCGGGAAAAAAACCCAACCAAACAGAAAACACAAAACCAAACACAAAACCAATGTAGGGATAGTTTACAATTTCAGCTCTGCCTGCTTCACACTACTTCAGTAGAGAAACAACCCAAAAGAATGTACTTCACTGCTTCAGGACTCCTTTGGTACAAAGGCCATGATGGGCCAGCCTCTGAAGCAGGTAACCTCACAGGAGAGTGAGCAGTGTTCAGTCTTTTGTGGTAAAAGGGCATAAATTACAGCAATCTCTGTCCTACAATGTCAGTCCAGCTGTTTGGGTATCATACACACAGCATGCATCTCTTTCATTTTTACTTGCCCCTTTCCTAGGTTGTTAACAATTGGGTGTTCATTTGGACTACACCCAATTCAGCCAGGTCAGCAACTCCACATTTAAAAGTATCTTTGTTGTTACTTCTAGAATTGCTTTTGTATCCTCCAAGCTCTGACTGCAAGACATTCACACAGTTACAAGATCGTTGTCCAAGGGCTCTTCGTTCTTCCCTTCTTACAGCTGTAGGTCTTTCTGGTGGATGTGATTTGCAGCTGTCCAAACAGTCCAAGCTGTATTGCCAGAAGTTTCTATGTATAGGAAAAATGAAGTATTTAGAATGAAGGCTGTCTGTATGTGCATATACATACACATACGCACTTACATACTAAAACAAGCCTGCATGCAGCTGAGGTGAGAGATGAGGTGCTTACTATAACACAGATGTAAGGGGATGAAACATCCATGCAAAGTGTTTTGGACAAGCTGTTGGTTGGACTGTATATGATACGATAACTCTTTGTTCAGCAAAAGTATAAAGATCGTATACTTGCACTTGAGACCTTTAAGACTCAGACTGTGCAATAAACAACTTCCTATTTAGATGGGCTAATAATAAGAGACTGAACAGTGCATTTTTCTATGTCTGCCTTCATCTGCTGCTTTGCGTTTTCAAAGCACTGTATATGACAAACCTTCCAGGAATCCCAAACACAAATGGAAGTTCCACTGAATCACTTGAAGCCGCTGAAGAACACCATCAGTGAGGCCACACAATTGCATGGAATGTGATGAATTTCCAGGAATAGGATTGTTTCCCGGAGATTATTGTGTAATATACAAGTATAAAGAGGACACAAAGGTAATGCTGTCTGTCTCTTGCACCACTAGGCTATTTTAGTTTGTGAAAAGAAGGATGAAGAAAACAGATATGTTTGAGGACCTTTGCCAGGCTAAGAAGAAGCCTCTATGTCAAGAGCAAACCCAGAAACAAAGCAGTACAAAATTATCATAAGAAGTTATCTCTCCATGATTTTATCTTCAGTCATCAAATTCACTTTTAGCTTGAATGCAGTGCTAATGAAGAGGTTGAGATCTCTATGTCTGTACTTCCATCTAACAAGAGTAAAGGCAATAGGTAAAAGGCAATAATGATAGAGGAACAGATGAACTTTGCATTTCTGAGGGGAAAGCAGAGCAGTGCATTTCAGGGTTCAAAAGCAACAGGAAACCTGTCCACTCAGGTTCATTAGGAAATCAGTTCTGCTGACTAGAACCTATTCTGAAGCAATGGGTAAGCAGAGAGCTTTCAAAGGAAAGTACCACATGTGCAATAGTTTGGCCTCCTGACATAAAGAAAGCAGTCCTCCTAGTAGAGCCTCCTGCTCTTTTCCTTTAGGGAATTTCTGTTCCAACACACTGGAGGAAATTTTACTTTTAAACAAGTTCATTCTTCAAGATGCAAAATCTAGTATGGTTTCAACCCTAGAAGTGTTTGCTGCTTAGCTTTATCAAGCCTGACACAGGCTCACTGGCTATCGGGGAGTAAAGACTGCAACTTCTAGTCAGACAGCAAGTGTCAAACCCAGTTGACATTGTAGTTACTACTGTTCAGTGTTTGCATACTTCCAATTTCAGGTGGTCTTTCCACCATACAAAAAGATTCCTGGATAGAACACAAAAACTAGGTATAGCATTTCATGAAACAGGTTTTCAAATGATCTCCTATTTCAGTTACTCATTTACTTTTTGGTTCAGCAGGGAGAGAGGCAGGAATATGAAAACCTCACTTACATGAGTCCAAGGATATGCAACAAGACAGTCAGCTTATCAACGTTTGAACAATGACATGATACTATAGTTACTTTGCATATCTACTTACTGGAAAGAACAGCCTGCGTCCATACAACTCAACTCCCTTATTGCCACTAACGGGGCTACATCCAAACTGCCAGCTGGGAACTGTTGCTGGCCTGTGCTACCCAGAGTATTGCTGGGAAGGGTGCTGACCATCCCAGAGCTGTGCCATAGACAATACCACAATTTGCAGTATGACTGGAGTGCACGCCGGTGCTTGGCACCCTGCCCCAGGCCTGCTTAGCTTACCTATGCAGATCCTGCCTGCACAGCTGCAGAAATATTTGCACGCAGAGGGAGGGAAAGAGGGAGGAGAGGGCAGCAGAGCCATCTCCCTCGGCAGTACTGTCAGCTCATGCCAGCTCACACGACCATGGAATTTCAGCTTAGCCTGACAACAGCACTGAATGCCAGATACAGCCCTCTTCCAGACTTACACTGGGAAGACACGCAGCGGTGTCAGTCTACCAGAGGTGATATGCCTGCTCTGCACAGAAAGCAGGAACTGAACTGTTTCATCCTGCACCTCTCCATTTTGTCATTACATTCAGAGCATCTCAGTGCTGTGGCTTCTAGTCTCTGCATCACAGTACGACTCCCGCAAAAGACACCACGGTGCAGAGATCCTGAGCTAGTCCAGATGAGCTGGGAGAGCTGCCTGGCATGGCCCACGGGCCTAGCTCATAGCCCAGAAGCAGCCAAGCTGCATCAGCTAAAAAGGAGACAGCAGTGCTCAGCAGCCAGGCCAGAACGGAGGGCAGTCTGCATTCCTTTTCTCAACAAGTCTCTTGGTAGCAAGTGAGAAGGCAACGCCTACAGGGGAGGAAAAAAAAAGTTTGTAAAGTACTGTTCCTGTTTCTTTTTCTTCCAGTCTGACAAAGAAAAACATATTACTGGCTCTGGTTCTGTACATTTGACATGGACACTATGTTTTTATTAAAAAACAGAAAGACAGGAAATTATGAGCAATTTGCCAACAGAAGCAACAGTAACAATGAAAATCTCAACTAGTTAAAGCCTTGATGATGACACCCACGATCACCCAGGCAGTCTCATTCTGTGCCTTTGGATAGGTGCATCTTCAGTGTTCCTCTTAGACCTATCAGATGAAGAGAAAAGCTGAAAGATTTGTTATAGATAGGTGAAAACTTGAAACTCTGCTCCATGTTCTCCCTAAAAGTGTTCGTTTCTTTACCTCTTTCAAACTTCATTGAATGTAGAGTGGATGATCTAGCCCAGAGGATACTGCATTCATAGTAGCAAATATGATTTCTGCAGCTTTCTTAGAATGAAGACTATTTACATCATATTCCCACAGGAAATTACACTAAAGTAGTGATGCAGTGTGTCATCGTATGATACATACTGAATGTTCTGTGCTGGCTGACTTCAAACAAATTTAACAAAAGAATAGAAGTCTCAGATAAACCAAGTTTCTTCAAATTGCATGAAAAAAAGGTAACTGGCTACCTAGGGGAAGAAGATCCTGCAAGTGTTCCATCCATGAGAAGTCCTGCAAGATTAAATTAAACGCCAGAAAACCTGTAAGAGGGAGGTCACTTTTAAATAGCCCGACTATGAGGAAATCTTCAGGGACACAGATCTGTAGGCCAGGCTTTGTTCCTTCAGCTGCTAATGCAGTGATGCAGTGTTAGGTTCTTCCTCCCTGGTTTCAGGGTTTTTTTTTTAATTTCCATCCACTTACAGAACAGTTTGTCAGAGACTTCAGATAGACTGTATGCTTGTCCAAGCTAGAAACAGTAAAAAACATCTCCAAGTAGGAATGTACAGATTTTGCATCTGGAAAATCCTAGGAATCCCCAAGAGTTATGATGCTGATGAAGTGCATGTTGTACTGACAGGAGTCCCTGGCCATGCACCCATCAGCTGGAAGACCTACAATTCTGATACACAGCAATGGCTCAAGAAAAGCTTTCTTTATGGCTCTACCCTCTTGGCTTTGCTACTGGCACTCACCAGAAGCAACTTTGGTCATAGAAAGGCAAAGGTCTGTAGATTTATTTTTTTTTTATCTTGCTCCTTGTACCTTTAAAAAAAGCCCTCACTGGGAGAAAATACCAACTTCTGTTTTACATCTCCTGTTCTCCTAACATCGGACAGTGGCAGGATCAGTAACACCCCATCATAAACCTCTAAAGCTTTTAGACAAATTAACTGCTACAAGCAAGAGACTATCCTTCAATTACGTAGTAGTTAGTGCTCTATTAGAAGATGATGATGTTGACCTCTAGTGACTGGTCCGGGGATACCTGGTGGTGTGATCACAGTGGAATGTTTCTGTGAACAGCTAGCAAAAAATGTCGCTGAAGCTGGCACATGAGAACAGTCACCTTCCTCATGGGAGTAATTACACATCCCTTCCATGGAACAGAAACCTCCCGGCCAAAACATACACCCCAAAAAGGTTGCTATATAGCCTAAATTATGTACACAGAGAGATTTAAATAGGCAATGATTGTGCATGGATTCTTTGAGCTGTACAGTGTCTGTAACATCAAGAGAGAAAGTGCACCCATACTGAGTGAAAGGACTAGACAAAGCAGCCCATTGAGGCAGACATCGTGGTGTAATCCCAGGTGAAAATCAGAGCCTGAGGAGTCAGTTAGGGAAGGACCCGAGCTGGAAGCAACAAATTAAATCAATTTCTCAAAACACAGAAATTAAGCAAGAGGAGACAACTGTGATTCATTATACATAAGCAAAACAGCAGAGAAGCATCCCAATCCACTATTTCTTAGCTGACATAACCCATTAGATGCAACATCTTGCCAGATTATTAAAATGGAAAATATCGTTAGACATTTAAATACTGGCTGTTTGTGAGCTACACATTTGATTTTCAAATCTCATGCATTCTATATAATGAAACTATTTGTCCAATTATGTTTGAAAATCATGTAGATTTTATCATGTTTTGCTGCACATTCACGGAATAAAACCAGAAGACAATACATGATGCCTTATGAAGTTGTTCGGATCTTATCCACAAATTCAAAATAACAATTATCTTATTTTTCTACTGATTCAAAAAAAATGAAGAAAAAACCTCTTCCCAGCAGAGTCACTCAAGGCATATGAAGAAAATAACAGATATTCAGGAAAAGGTTAAGTGTAAATGACTGGAGGTTTGGGAAGGAGAGTACATTCCAAAGTAGTGACACAGCCCAAGTGATGTGGTGACTATACTGCCCCATGAAGAAAGACACACCAGCAAAAGGGAAATCAGGTGAGGAGGGAATGCTCCCAGGTAACTTTTCTGACATGGATTTGAAGTGGGGAGAAAATTAATGTAATTTCTAGTCCCTCTAAGTAACTAAGTAATAGTTACTAAGTAATGGTAGCTGCTTCTCAATAGAAAAGGACTTTTCTCATTTTTTGAGAACTTTTTTCATTTAAAATAACTTTTCTAAGACAGTTTAACATCCACCTTAATAGCACTTCTTACCTCAGCTTGTACTGATTGCCATCAAAACTGGGCAGACACTCCGGCAGCAAAAATGTGAATTGAAAAGGCACACTTTTCCACTCAAGTACATAAATTAAGGAATTCACTTATTTTTTTGCTACTTGGGTAGTGCATTTGCTTTGCACATGGTGGCTAACGGGCAGCGTGAAGATGAACTGGTTTCTAAGAGTTCCATTCCTGGTTTCCAGGGCTTTGCTCCATATTGCAGTGACTGGAAATCGAGGGTGTGTTTACAGCCAATCCTCAGAGAGCCTAAATTGTGATAGATATTTTTTTAAACTGTCTTTTCAAGGAAATTGTCCATGCCTGAAGTCACGTTCCAGTTTCACGACTAAATGGGTATAGCGCCGGCAGGGGGAGATGAAGAGTAAAATATGCTTAAGGCTGCATAAAGAATGGCTAGGAGGGGAATTTTACAGTAGAAACGCCTTATGCAGGGGTCTTGGAACATTTAAACATCAGAAATAAACTGCCATTTAAATAGGAGATTTAAAAAATGAAACAAATGAAAAACAAAATACTAAGGAGCGTGAGCACAAGGTAACTATTCTCGACAAATGCTTGTTTTAGCTTTCTGAGAACACATATCATTTTGGGAGGGAAAGGCAAAGACATTACTTGGCATATCCAAATGTGTCAGGTCCCAAGCTGCTCTGGATGCATTTTCTATGCTTCACTGGAAGTCTGATTCAGTATCAGTATGTACAGCTTACACTAAAAAAAAACACAACAAACCACCTCTGATTTTTTAGTATTTTACTTTGCCTGAGAAAGAGTAATTAAGGTAAATGCTACTCCTTCCCCACTGACCCATGGGCTTACATAACTGTCAAGAAGCCTCTGGCTCAGCTCTACGAAGATGGCAAAAATGCAGCTGTTAGCTAAATGAATGCTGAGGATACAAACAGAAATGCTGATACCGAGAGAGACTCAGACCTACAACCACAGCTTTCCCCTCCAAATGGTATTTTTTCCAGTCCTCTTTGCTGGTTCAGTTCTTTCAACATTTAGCAGGAACAGCCTCTAGAGAATTACCGAGGTTGCTTTCCAGTCTGTGTTTCTCACTCCATGTTCTACACTTGGATACAGACACTATTTAGGTCACACTTCTATCTATGAACGATCAAAACTGGCACAGCCACCAAAATAATCAGCTCTATTGTGCCCCTCCCAGCTCGCTCTTTCATGCCAGCACAAGCATGAGTTCTCCTACATACCAGGCTGTAATTTTATCGACAGCTGTGCTCCAAGGGGGAGGCAGCAACCACATTGATTTAGCACCTCCCTGCCCTGCATACAGAAACCGAAGGAATGTTTACTTAGAGGAGATAACTTTCAGTGTCATCTAGAAGCTGTAGGGAACCTCCTTCACCCTATGCAATTAACACTACAATTAAAACTCACTTAGAGGTAGGCCATTAATGAGAAAAGGCATCAACTGGCATGCAGGCCTTCCTTAAAGTGAGAAAGAATGCAAGAAGGATATTGCAATTTAAAGGAGCTTAAAGCCTTATTAACCATACTAGACTTCTTCAGCACAGCTTTGGGAATTTCCTTTAAAAAAACCCCAGCATCTCTTTTCAGGAGTGAAAAATCCCCAAACCTCAACATGTCCTCTGCTCCAGTTCTGTTTTCTTGAGCCTGCAGGGTCCTGGAGCAATACTCCAAGGGAGGCAGATGACTGAGATTTGAACTGATTAAGCCTCAAAACTTAAAAGACAGCTTGTCATGCACTATTTGCTACTTCACTGCTGATTCAAGAACATTCAGCTCTGGTGCATATTCCACGTTCCCATCTGCCCACTGCTTCTCCTTCTCACCAACAGTTGCACATTTCCAGTGCAAGCTTCTTTGATATATTAAGATCTAAGTGCAGGGCTTTTCATCAAAGCGACAAAAATACTAGTCTATTGACTATGACTCTACTTATTAAAAGTCCTCATTTTAACATAATAAATAATTTAACCACGTATTGTAGCCTACTACAACTAGAAACTTTACACAGAATGTTTCAGACTCTTTGCTATGGATTATGAGGCTTTGTTTATACTCTTGGTGGTTCTGTGTAAATCTGCAGCAATGAAAATCAATCCCTCTTTATAAGCTGCTAGTGTTATTAAATGCAGAAAAACAAGCATCCATAGCTAAGAGCAAGACTCAGCAAATTTAAAACTTTGTACCAAAAGTTTATCAGCATTTTCTCTGAACCAGCACAGGAAAGACTACGATGTTAGCAGTTAAGACCATTCAGTGGATTTATTTCTCAAACTAGCAAAACCACACACACTTGGCATAAAAACAGATTTAAATCAAGTAAGATTCATATGTCCTTGCCTTTGACATTGTTGCTTGTTTCTATCTATTTTTTAAAACCGAAAGCTGTTCCCCATTTCCTTTTCATGCATGTTGTAATTTATATCTGCAGAACAGAAAGAACACAAATCATCACAAGCTCCTTTTATCAAGACACCTTTGAGAATAAAAAGGGTTATTTGGAATGGTATGAATACCCTGAAATCCTACCAGCTTTGTGTGGGAGTCAAGCACATTCACTAAGCAGTTACTCAAAACCTCAGCACCTTACAGAATCAGTCCCTGCACAGCCCTCAAGTTACTTCCTGAGTTTTCTACAATAAGAGACACTGCTTTGCAGAAAAACTAGCAGTATCTCTCCATCAGCCAGATTAAGGAACTGATTCAGGAGTGAAGACAGCTTGCTCTACAACAGCTGGACTAGCTCCCACCCTAGCTTCTCTCCCCTCTTCAGTTTTCCATCTTCACTACAGCAGTGGCTTTTTTGACATAGCTTCTTAACTTTTGTCTACCTCACAAAAAGCGATGCTAACTTTGGGTTACTTTAATAACCCAGACTAAAATAAAACAGTCCAGCAGCTGCTGCTGGAGAACCGGAATAATCCCTAAATTAGCAAATTCACAGAAACCACTGTCACTTCTCCACAATCAGAGCAGCGATCTAGATAGAACAAAGGCAACCTGAGGAAAGCTAACAGGGTTAGGGTTTAATGAGCCCATTAATAGTCACCAATTCTCATGTGTTACACACCTTGAAAGTCTCATTAGTTTCCCTTCTACTCCTAAATTTTCAGGCAACTACTGCAGCTAAGGTAACTGAGCAGATCTGTATCCACTGACTGGTTTAAGACATGTTATTTGTGAACTCTTGAAGAGTTTTTTAATCTTTCTATTCTTACACTTCCTACTTCATTAATACCTTATCCTAGATAAACATGTTTAGTATATTACTGTGTCCTAAACCTGTTTAATACCAGATGTGTGTGCACAGATGTAGCTATATACATGCATATTATAGTCCATGTAAAATACTTGTGTCCGTTTTGTTGTAATAATGCACTATAAAAAATAAATAATAATAAAAAAGATGCAGACAAGGATAATTACTTTGCATGCAAATACAAAGTTGCACCCCATACAATCATCATAAGGGGAGGTCCTGATCTTTGTCCTGTGCTCTTACCGACTCTGCTACTTGTCCGACTGTATTGAACTAGTTCAGCTTGCTAAACCAGCAGAAAACTAGTGCAATAAGCGGTGTTTTGCCAGGCTTTTGGCATTGAATCAGCTCAGCATAAGGTCCTCCAAAATCCAAATCAATGGTGTAGTCAAACCATGGGGCCAAAGCACAGGGGCCAGAGGGTTGGAACCTCCCCTATGCTGATACGGAGGGGTTAAACACCTTTAGCTGTAACAAGTAATTTCACTTGAAAAAAAGCCAACAGACTGGTTTATGCACAATTTTACACAGTTTTGCTACTGTTTTCAAATGGACAGTCAATTGGAAATTAGCTATGTTTTCCATGAAGAGTAGCGAGCTGCTGCTCTTTGTTTTTTCCCCCTCACCCTCCATACACTAAGCCTTATCCCTGACTTAAGAGATTTTTCAAGTTGTATTGCCAGTGCAATTGCAGTGACTGGCATTTTTACAAACCTCCCATCACAGTTTTCATCCTTGCACACTTTTCAGATATTGACCACATTAGCTGCTTTGCCACATCTTTTGACAAGAGCACTGGTTCTGCAATACAGAGATGGGAAAAAAGGGGAAAGAAAATAAAATCATTTAGGTTGGAAAAGACCCTTGGGATGATCGTGTCCAACCATTAACCCTACTCTACAAGTTCACCCCTACACCATATCCCCCAACACCACATCCAAGCGATGTTTAAACACATCCAGGGATGGTGACTCAACCACCTCCCTGGGCAGCCCACTCCAATATCTCACCACTCTTTCCATGAAGAATTTTTTCCTAGTGTCCAGTCTAAACCTACCTTGTTTCAGCTTGAGGCCATTCCCTCTGGCTCTGTCACTAATTACCTGAGAGGAGACCAGCACCAGCCTCTCTACAATGTCCTTTCAGGTAGCTGTAGAGAGTGATGAGGTCTCCCCCCTCAACCTCCTCTTCCTCAAACTAAACAGACCCAGCTCCTTCAAACTGTCCTCATATGGTCTATTCTCCAGTGCCTTGACCAGCTGAGTTGCCCTCCTCTGCACCCGCTCCAGCACCTCAAGATCTCTCTTGTACTGAGGTGCCCCAAACTAGACACAGTACTCGAGGTGAGGCCTCACCAGTGCTGAGTACAGGGGGACAATCACCTCCCTACTTCTGCTGCTCACACCATTTCTAATCCAGGCCAGGATGCTGTTGGCCTTCTTTGCCACCCTGGCACACTGCTGGCTCACGTTCATTCACTTGTCAGTTATAACCCCCAGGTCCCTCTCCGCCAGACAGCTCTCCAACCACACTTCCCCCAGCCTGTAGCTTTGCATGGGGTTGCTGCGGCCCAAGTGCAGGACCTGGCACTTGGCCTTGTTGAAACTCACACCATTAGCAGTGGCCCAGCAATCCAGTCTGAGTCTCTCCGGAGAGCCTCCCTATCCTCACGCAGATCGACGCACCTGCCTAACTTGGTGTCATCTCCGAATTTACTGATGGTAGAATCTACGTCCTCATCAAGATCATCAATAAAGATGTTAAATAGGAATGGTCCCCGCACTGAGCCCTGAGGAACGCCACTTGTGACCTGCTGCCAGCTGGATTTAGTACCATTGGCCACTACTCTCTGGGCCCATCGGTCCAGACAGTGCTTGATCCAGCAGATCATATTCTCATCCAGGTCATAAGCAGCCAATTTTACCATTAGAAATCTCTAGGGAACAGTGTCAAATGCTTTCTGGAAGTCCAGGTAGACCACATCCACAGCCTTTCCCTCATTCAGTAGTCAGGTCATCTTGTCATAGAAGGAGATCGGGTTCATCAGGCAAGATCTGCCTTTCCTAAACCCATGCTGACTGGCCCTGATCCACGGGTTGCCCTCTACCTGGCTTGTACGAGCACTCAAGACGATCTGCTCCATGACCTTCCCTGGTACTGAGGTCAGACTAACAGGTCTATAGTTACTTGGATCCTCCTTTCTGCTTTTCTTGTGTTATTGTGTTTTATAAGTAAGTTTTATAACTAGTAGCAGTAAACTTATAAATAGCATTTTTATAAGTTAAAAACCTCAAGCAAGTAATAAATGAACCTGTTTAACAGGATGCTCACAAGCACTAGACACTAACACCTCACCTGCCTTAAGCACCATACTGTTATAACTGTAATACTTCCCAATAGCCTTGCTGGGCCAAGAATTAATAATGAACTCTCAGACACCTCCCCTCTGTTACTTAGACCAATTATTCCTTTCCCTTCTCTGCAGGTAGACCAAATTTCATCCTCTCTTCTCCACCTCTCCAAGTGTTAAAGTCATATGGCTTGCATATCCATATCACCTGAAAGTCTTTTAGCCAGCTCCTGCCGAGCAGAGCTCATATTTGCACTAAATAATAAAAATAGATTATGTTACTAGAGGTTGGATAAAGAGAGAACAGACATGCACACAAACGGAAGGGCATAAAGAAGCAACAAGACAAATGTAACAGTACATTTACTAAACATGCTAGACTGAGTTAATACCTAAACCCTCTCAGATGCCAGTCCAGCCCCGGAGTGGGGTTGCTAGTGCCTGCGCCAACATCTACATTCTAGCAGCGGAAGACTGGGATAAACTCTTCATGTCATGCCAGGATAGCAGCTTCTCCAGACAAAGGAAGTCCTGAGACATTACTGTACCCTACAAGCATGTAGGACTGTAGTATCACTACTTGCTGTTTCCTCCTCAGTTGCCATAGCCTACATTAGCTGTCAACTCCAACACGACAGCAAGCCAACTGCACAGTCTCTACATTCTCTCTGGAAAATGCATTATCATGCTTGCACATTTGAAGGACTCGCCCAACCAACAGGGTCAAATAAAGCATGAAAGCTTGATCAGTTCTTGACTTGCAGAAATATGTAAAGTTTTGCAAAATCCACAATATAAGCAATCCATAGGATGACATGCACAGGCTCCTGCTGTCAGGATTTGCAGCCATGTATTTGCTGGGAGAGTTCTTCAGCCTTCCTCTACTGCTGTCTATAATCTCAGCTTTTATTGGGGTGGAAAGAAAAGAGGGAAAGAGTCACTTAAATGATTACAGAATGAACCTCAGGTCATTCTTGAAGACAAAGTACATACCAGGGAACTTTTTTAGCATGATGTCAATCTATTGGTTAAAAATACATCATAGAACTACAATAAATTGCCATGAAAACAAAATATATCTGTAGGCACATGGAGCAACAACTTTAAGAAAAATCATCTGCCTTATTTTACTAACACTACCATCTTGAAACAGATAAACCACAAGTCATTTTTATTAGTTATTTCACTTCATCTCCAAGAAGTAAGGACCACAGTTCTGTAAAATTTGCTAGGAAGGTTCTTATCGTGAAAGGTAAGAAACTAGCACTTGAATACATAACATTGCTTGCATATTTAGGGTTTGGGTTTTTTCCTCTTTATCTTCAAAACATGCAGACAACCCCAGGTTCCCAGAAAAAGCCATCTGGTATCATCTTGCAATTCAAGAGATGAAATCTTTGAGCTCATGCAATGTGCAATGCTTGAAACACCCGTGATTTACTACAGGCAGCATTATTTTTGGCAGTTTAGCTGTGTGAGCGGCTGGGAAGAGAATCATTGCTGTCTTGTTTCTCCCAGTATAATTTCAGGCTGCAGTTGATATTTACCCAGCTCACAAGAATTCAAGTGACAGACTTGGAGAAGGTTCTGTAAAAATTATTAAAATGGCAGCTTAGTTCTAATGAACACAGGAGCTTCTCTCCTGGCCCCGGATATAAGAACTGCTTTAATATGGAGCGTAGTGTTTGCTTCCTCCTGCTGTTCATTATCTTCACGCTTTCCCGTGGAAGATCTCCCTACTAGCTCATAGGTACAGAGAGCTGGAAGCAGAATTGAGCTTTGCAGTAAATGCAACATCTCATATGGAAAATAAAGAACAGTTCATAGAATTGTAAAGCAAAAAAAAATTTAATTTTAAAAAACCTGTTCAAGATAAGGTAGGTCACAATACACAGTTCTTAGACAATACAACACTGAAACAAGCTGAAAAGTCTTTTTTGATTGGAAGTGACTTTTTTTTAATACAAAGACTAGATGCTAACAATATTTATTGTACAAAGTTTATGACAGTGGATTCATATAGTGATTCCCTGAAAATCCCCTCATTTTGAAGAAATATGGAGTATTAAGGTCATGGCTGAAGTTAATTCAAGAAATACAGAGTTATATTTGTCTCCACCCTCAATTCTAAGCATTAGGATTGGGTTTCATGGTACAAAACGGATACTAAAGGCACACTGTGGCTTGAAAGCAAGGTTAGAGATTCTAGCCTTTAAACTTTCTGGCTTTTGTCTGTGTGGGTTTCTAAACACTCAAACATGCAGTGAAAAAATCCAACCCTCTTGAGGGAGTGTAGAATGAAAAAATATTAAAGTCTGCAAAAAAGTGTAAAGCATTTAATCTATAAATCAATATTTATATTCTTATGCTTTGAGGTTACACATTTTAGAAATGAAGTACCTTTCTCCAAGTTATTTATTATTTCACTCTGACAGAACTAGTATAAAATGCTCATTTAAGATCACTGTTTGCCTCCATCAGTTTTGTTGATGATGGAAAAGGAGAGGTGCACTGTTACGAAGTTGAAGTTCTTGGCCAAGCCAGTTACTTGCTTATTTAACTTTTTCAATACAGCTTTCCAATTTTGAAAAAAAAACATTAAAGAGAATGCTTGCTTAATCTTTTAAAGATTACTAGACTGCAAGTCTTGTGTGTCAAATTCCGGCACAAAGTGTTCTTCGGTGTTAAGTTATAAGGTCCTGATAGACCTACAGCAATTATTAACAAAACTATTGCCACAGGGGTGCAAATAAGCGTACCCTAGTAGTTTAGTCACATCTACCACAACTGGCTCTGTTTGTGAACCATGTCAATTCCTAAGGAACTACTCAAAATTAGTTGAAAGGATTTGGAAGAGCTATATACAAACACAATGAAACACTGTTCCAGCAGCACTAGTCTGGACATAAACACAACTAATCAGTTTAGACTGAACATTTCTAGAACTACATGAAAAGTAATAGTTTTACCACCTTTTGGTTCCCTGAGAAGAAAAATGCTCTAATTGCAAAGATCTTTGGAATGCCATCAGTATGGTGAATAAACATGCACCTCTTGCACTGCTACTGCAGACATCTCCTACTTCCATGTTGATCAGACTTGGTTTGGGCATTTTCATTTGAAATAAACCTTACTCTCCACAACAGTAGCACTGGAAGGGGAGCCAGAGATGACTAAAAGTGGTGTAGTACTAAAACTGGTTTATCTACGTTGATTTGTAATTACAAACTGGAATGCATAGTTAGCATGCTTGATGAAGACAAAGTCAGTAAGAGCACAGTTTACATCATCTATTTAACCCATAATTGACGTTGGTTTTTAAAACTTTCATGTAATAAAAAACGTTTTCAAATACGCTTTTGGAAAGCACGTCCTTTTTTCCCCCCAGAGGCATAACTTGTCTTTTTAGTGAACATGATAAACATCATGGGAATTGAGACTTAAAATACAATAAAACAGCGCACAGCAGAAGAATGAAGTCAGGAACCATTTTATTTCCATCCAGTTTTGCAAGTATTAAGGATGGCATAAGAGCTCATTCCACCACTATAATTTACGAAATTGTTACATCCCTAGAAGAGGCAAAGCTTATAATGCTTTCTGTTTTCCCCTCCCAAGTGCTTATAAGCTGTGTGATTATTTGGTTTGTCTTGACCATGTCTTTCTGTCCCTATCTAATAGGAGCATCCTTCATCCTTTCCCCAGCTACCAACAGAGAGTAGCTGGGTGCAGAGAAGAGGCGCCGAGGCAGTAATTAATGAGAAGTTACAAAAATGTTAAACAGCAACATACACTACACTAACACCCGGGGTGCTCACAACATACAGAAGACAACTTTGCAACTACATCGTGTTCTGTGTGCCATCATTATCTAAGAAGATTGGTACTGTAAGATTTGTTGTCTAGTACATGTGCACAGCAGTTACTCCAGATTCTTTTGATTCCATCCAATTTCTAGACAACAATTCATTTTGCATTTACTATTTCAAAGGCAAAATATTGAAATTGATTTCAGGTATTATTATTGTCCAACTGATTTTAATAGCAAGATTGAAATGGCATCTTCCAGAATTATAGAATTAATGCTCAGTACTTGTCAAAAGCTTTAAAAATTAAGGTACGTTGAAAAATGACTTTTGGTATACCCCATGCAATTGAACTGCTCAAATGGTTAAAAATCTTAATTTAACATACTCTAAGTTAGTGAAGAGTTCATATTTAGGAACTAATTCCAAACAGTTTAGACCTCATATGGCAGGAGATGACTGTTTAAAATTATCATTATCAACAGAAAAAGATTCCCCATAAGAAAAAAAGTATATACACTCTCACTAGAGCCAGGCCACCAACTCTTCCATTTCAGTACCATCATAAACATTTAACTGAATTCTTTAAATCAATAGAACTCAAGCAACAATTCATATTTCAGATTTTTCAAACCTATATTACCTGTTAAAGGCTGCATTTTTTGTTCAAATCTAAATGTTTTTTCTTTTCTGATAAAATTGACTCAGTTCAATGCATTTAAGCTTAAGACTGATTTGTAAACTGTTCTCTCTCTTTCACTTCTCTCCACCTGTACAGGTCTTTAGAGAGATATTAAGCAAAAGGCTTATGGAATGCAGCAATGCAGTTTCATTTCTAAACTTAGCACTTATCTGGGCATGTCTGCAAACGTTCTCTTACGCGAGGTGGAAGTGTTTTTAACAACCTTTCTTCTACAATTAGATTATTCCTCTTTAAGAGCTGACATTCTTCCAGTTCAGCAGGAAGTGATTCAAGATAGTTTCCAATGAGCTCTAATTGAACAAGATTCAGTAGCTGACCCACGCAAGGGGACAAATTCATCAGACTGTTATTTCCCAGAAGAAGAAATTGCAGCTTTTTGCACTGAAATAATCCATCAGGCAGTATTTCAATCTAGAAAAGGGGAAGGAAAAAAAAGAACAGAAATAACGTACATTAGAAGTTGTTAGCCTACATGCAGCTGCATTTTTTTGACATTTCTCAGTTTTCTTTTAGAGTAAAAAACCCTCTTAGTTTATAGAAGGATAAGGAAAGGGAAGATTGTAATGCTTCTACCGTTATGTTATAAAGTGCTTGAGAACACCATAATGGTTTTATATACCTGTTTTGTTATGAAGAGGCTTCGCTACTGGCAGAAGCCAAGACCCGAGCATGTCAGGGAGGAGCATATACATCCACCCATGCACAGAAGTGGGAAAATGTGTGCAGGTGGCAGGGCAGATAAATAGGCTACTATCTTCTAAGAATCAATGCAGAACACAGACTGTGGAGAGTCATTAGCAGTTCCTGCATTGTCAAACCTGGACAAGCAGTTTTATGGGCAGTACAACAGTAATCCTGGTCCATGCAACTGATATATAGTATCTGAAACCAACCTCACCAGTGAAAACAAATAAAAACCTCTAAAGAAGTCTTAAGACAAGCCTAGACCCCACACTGACAGACAGTTTATCACTGCTGATGAGGTTACCAGCTATCAACTAGCTGTTAATTCACTACAGCTTGTAGTTTGCAGTTAACTTCCATTAAAATGCTACATACAACAGACAGTTGTAGGGAAAGAGAAGATCTATTTCTGCAGCCATCCTAACCTATACTATCTCTGGATCAGAGTCCTTAAGCTGTTACAGAGCAGGGTACTTCTTACTCAGTATTACACAAGCTTTGATGACACCAAAGTTTTATAATTAAACAAGCACCACCTCTTTTTCCAGCTTTACCATGTTTACTTTAATCATGAGCAAAAAGCATTTTGAAGCAGAGGCGGTTGCAGAAGAAATGGGAGGTTAAGTCAACATTTGATTTTTAGTAGGTTTTGTTGTTTTGGGTTTTTTTTTAAGTAGTATTTCAAAGTTGTACTTACATGGTTTTTTGTCAAAGCCAAGTATTGTAGATTGGTCAGATAACCAATTTCTTCAGGGATGGAGGTTAGCTTATTATAGCTAAGGTCCAAATATTGTAATTTTTTACAAAGAAATAGCTGCAATGGAACATTTTTAATATTATTATAATTTAGATACAATTGTTCCAAATTTGATAATGCACCAATCTGCACTGGGATATAGGAAATACTATTGTGCCACAATTTTAAGCAAGAAAGGTTCTTAAGATGTTGAAAGCTAATTATTTCTTCCACTGTTCTGAGATTATTTTCTTTTAAGTCAATTTCATGCAAATTGTTTAAGGTAAAAATGGAGTGGGGAATGCGCTCTAAATCACAGCAGATTAATTCCAAGGTTCTCAGGTTTACCAGCTTCTTCAGGTTATTGAGCACTATGAGTTTATTTCCCTCATTGTTGATAGACAAGTGTTGTAAAGAAGGCAGAAGATCTGTAACCACTTGAGGTATACGGGAAAGGTTGTTTTTTAAGTGAATCGATCTCAGATTTTTTAGCCCCTGAAAGCTTTCATTGTATATGGAGTTGTGATGGTCAAGCATGAAGTATCCTGTTAAGCACAATTCTTGTATGTTTTTTAGATGAAAGACCCAAAATGGAATTCTTCCCATCTCGCTAGATTTCAGGCGCAATGTTTTCAGATTTTCTTCCAAAAAGCTGACTGCTGCATGATCCATAGTTAGCGACGAATGGTAAACATTGAGTTCTTTGAGATTGACTAGCTGGGTCACAGCTGAAGGAAGTTTGGCTTCAGGAATAAGTTCCAGGCTTAGGACTTCTACTTCTGTCAATTCAAAGACGCTGTCTGGAAGACCATTTAGCATGAAAAGGTGAAGTTCAATCTTGTCTTGGGAATTTCTTACTAATTTGTTTTTCAGTTTTTCCACTGACCATTCATTGTTAAGATTTATCTGTTTCAGTTTGTTTTCACTCAAATCAGACAGGAATATTGAGAATCGTTGGGAATAAAGAGGATCATACTGATCTGCCAAGTGGAGAATAAATGCAAAGTCATTCTTTACATCAGGTATATCACTGTAATTACTCTTCTCTCTCAGCTTCTCAAAAGAATATTGCTTAAGTGAACTCCTTAACATCCACCACAAACTATAAGTACAAGTTAAGCCATAGAGGATTACTAAAACAACATAAAATGAAGCCAAAACTTTAAAAATTTCAGCTAGCGAATAAACACACTGGTACCTTTTGTAGCCTGTAAAGGCTTGAACATTAACTACACAATCGATTTCAAGTGTAATAAATGATAAATAGTAGGGGACATAAATTATTATTATTACAAATACAATTACTTTCACTATAATCTGTTTCATATACACCGTATATATGACATCCTTCTCTTCAACGTGCACTCTGAATTTCTTCACTTTTTCAAATATAGCTTTAGCTTGTTCCCCTTCTTTTTTGTCAAGAACACTTGAGGAATTTTCTCTTCCAGTTGTTTCCAAGCCAGGTTGCGAATATGGCAGGGACTGTCTGCTGGCCCCTATATCTACTGAACTCCCAGGTGATGAAATCACTGCTTTTGATTTGGCTATTGGCAACTTCCTCACAGACTGCTCGGCAACTGTTTCTGAGAGGGCACGCGTTGTCCATGGAGAATCGAAACACTTCTGTAGAATTGCTACAAAGTGCTCAAGCCTGGAACTTGTACTAGGGTAGTAAAGCCAGAAATTACTGCAAGCTGCAAAAATAAAGGTATGCAGAAGCACTAGGTATGGAAAAAATTTGGCAAACCAGTGAAGCTGTCTCTCGTAACATACTGCATCAATATAGGAATACTGCTGCCGATGGAGATCGTTCTGGATTTTAAGCGGGATGATTATCTGTGCTGTAGAGCTAGCCGACGTGGTAAGGTTGGCTTTAACTAAATCCCAAGGCACGGCACAATGATTGTCAAATTCTATCTTGCAAGGAAGACAACACAATACTCTGGTTTGAGTAAGCTGGAGAGCCCCAGCGAGCACAGCAACTAGCAGCATTATCATGGTGAGGTAATACCAGAAGACATCCCACCATGGTTTTAGTATGTGGTAGGATGACTGGGCATCTGCTAGGTATTTGAGTTCTGTTAGCGTGATCATGACTTTCACCTGTGAGAGAACAGCCGCTGGTAGAGGGAAAAAGAAAACACATCCTTAGAGAAAGGTTTAAAACAATTTATCTCACCATTAAACAATTGAAGCTTATTACTGTTTTCAGCTGTGAATATATGTAACATTTGGACTAACATCCAAAGCATAGCAAAAGGATCCAAGACTTCCTGGCACCTAACCTTAGCCATCACCTTATTTTAAGGAAAGTTACTTGAAATGCAAAAATTTATAAGAAGAGTGAAACAAGCATCAGAGATTAGGAGAAAGCATCTTTTGAGCAAACATTCAGGGTACTGTTCAAGCAGAAGCAACAAGCAAGTATAATTTAAAGAAATGTCTGATACATTACTAGCAGTGCTTCACCACTGTCCTAAATTTACATAGAAAAAGTGATTTCTCATTTATGAAGAATTCCAAAATCAGAGTGATATACTAACGTCATGATTCCTGTAATTTAGGATTTTCTACTAGATGAGATTATTCTACCCAATTAAAGAATACACAAGAGTTATTGAGAGCAAGTTTGCATTACATATTCTCATATATAATTCCCCATCTTCTCCCATCAAGATAAATAAGCATACTGACAAAATGAAAATGAAGCTAGCAGCTTATTGTCCAATATTATCATACATTTAAAAATGGCACACAAAACCCAGCAGCATAGGTTTGATTCATACTTACTTTATTAAAGAGAATAAAATACACAGCACTGCTCAATCAGGAGGTCTACACCTTTTAAAATTCCTTGGACATGCCATCTTTACATTTGTCTTCATTCTGGATGGAGAAAACATTGAATATACTTTATTTTTCATGTCTTTACCTAAATAAAGAGCAAACATTTCAGCTTCATTATAACTGCTGCCTTATTGCAGATGCTGGGTTCCAGTAAGCTCTGCATTGCTACAGCTACATGAAATGGAACAGAACATTCTCAGATATGATCACGTAGAATGGAAAGTTGAAGATTTGCATGGTCACAGAGTTAAGAGAATTGTTTTGCTTAGAAGAGACCTTTAAAATCATCAAGTCCAACCATTTACCCAGCAGTGCCAGATGACCGCTAAACCATGTCCCTCAGCACCACAACCACACAGCTTTTAAATCCCTCCAGGGATGGCAACTCCAACGCTTCCCTGGACAGCCTGCTCCAGAGATTCACAACCCTTTCTGTGAAGAATTTTTTTCCTAATACCCAAACTAAAGCTCCCCAGGTGCAACCTGAGGCTATTTTCATCTTGCCATATCACTTGTTACTTGGGAGAACAGACCAACACCTACCTTGCTGCAGCCTCCTTTCAGGTAATTGTAGAGAGAGTGATAAAGGTCTCTGCTAAGCCTTGTTTTCTCCAGGCTAAACAATGCCAGTTCTCCCAGTCATTCCTCGTAAGATTTGTTCTCTAGACCCTTCACCAGCTTTGTTGCCTTTCTTTGGGCATGCTCCAGCCCATCAATGTCCTTCTTGTAGTGAGGGGCCCAAAACTGAACCCAGTATTTGAAGTGCATCCTCACCAGTGTTGAGTGCAGGGGGACAATCCCTGCCCTAGTCCTGCTGGCCATGCTATTTCTGATACAGGCCAGGATGCCCTTGGTCTTCTTGGCCACCGGGGCACACTGCTGGCTCATACTCATAGTATATTTGTACTGGACATTTCAATCACAAACAGAGGTGACAATCTGTTATAAAAAGCCAAACAACAGCTGAACTAAGGCAGAACCTTCTTCTTACTCCACATTCACATCTGAAGGGAGAAGGATGTCGGAAAATAAGTTAACCCTTCTTGCATTAACAAGGTTGCTTTTAATAGACCATAGAAACTTACCAGGCCCACTCAAGGGAAAGCAGCTGAAGGAGGACAGGATGGTTACAATGAAGTCCTGAAGAGAAAATAAATTGTCATTAGATCATGAAATATTTGGACTCCCAATAGTTGTGAGTATTAGAACAGCTCATTACTCCTTCCACAGCAGTGTTTTAAAAGATCCAACATTTAATGGGCAAGGGATTTAACTATATCTACAAGATCTAGTCAGAGTCCACCTGAAAGTTGCTTTTCCCAATGTAAAGTAATGGCCCTTGTCATTGTCCCCTATCTAAGCACTAAAAGCCATTTAAGCTCCAAAGTTTTGTGTTTATGTAAAGTTACTAGTTCTGCATCTGAGGTGTTCCAACCATAGCTAAGAAACAGCAATGTCTTCAACCACTTGAGCCCAAGTTGCAAAAACCACAGCTGTAAATACCAAAATATCATCCTTTGGGATTTGAATACAAATTCAGAGGTATAAAAGCATAAAAAGGTACTAAACCCATTCAAACTGAAGCTTTAATTCTGTAAAGAATATGTGGATTGTGTCTCAATTCAAGCCAAGCATGCTTGATATAAATGTACACAGGAAAATCAGAAATTTGGTTGGGTTTTTTTTCCAAGCTAGAATGAAACCAATTCTTTCTCACTTGAACTTTTTTACTAAGTTAAAGACTTGGGACCTCTGATAAAGTTGTAAAGACTATACTTAGGGGATAAATATGTTGAGTGATTCAACAGAGTAAGAGCAAAAGGTATAAACAGCATATTTTTAACAAAGAAAAACATATGAGAAGTCAAAATGAGTTTAAAATAGTGAAAGGTCTAATTAGCATGAAGATGGGAGTAATTCTTTCCTGACAGACATGTAAATCTCATCAGTCACTTGGACAGATACTAACGTTTTGAGATGTTTCATATAACTAAACACTAAAGTTACAAGTAACACACTTTAATAATGCACATATGTGCTTTGCACTTTTATAGAAAGAACACCACCGCTATCCTGCTAACAGATCCATTTTGGTGAATAAGCAAGGCTCTTGTTGAGTATAAGGGACAGAATTCAGAGAAGCATAAAACAGTTAACACCAACTGGTAAAGTATTCTCTGTAAAAGTTACAGAAAGAAAAATGGAAAAAGGAACTCTAAGTATATATATAAAAATATACTGGTATACTCGAGAATATGCACAACCCAAGACACCTTCTCCGAGCAATGCCATACTGCACAGACAAAAAGCAGTTTGTTTTTATGCAGAGCAAGAACTCAGTGAATCTGACCCCTGTCATTTTGTAAGCTGTGTTTCTATGAAATGCTTCCTTTGTCACCTCCCTGCCTTGAACTGGAAAGTTGTAAGTTCCTATCACATATCCCAGAATAAAAGGCTGCATTCTTGCTGCTGGATTAGAACACTTCCTAGGAGAAAGTGAGTGTTATAATATTATGTATTTCATTACTTCAGCTCTGGTCTTATTCATGACTACTTTTTGAAGCCTTGCAATGAAGCATGCATATTCACTACAGTCCTATGTATAGGAAATAAAGCTTTCTATCAGAGAAGCACACTGTATATACAAGTGTAATATAAACATGTGAATTAGTAATGATATTTTTCCTAAAGACATGTTTGTTTCCAATCCTATCTGTACGTCAAGAGTGACTATTCAAATGGAATAATACTGAACTGTAATGGGTTTGATAAATCTCATCTCCAGCAGCTTTCAACTCTTATCAAAGCCATAAAAGCTCTTCAAAGTAGCCTAATTCAATTGGCAATCTTTCTTGGAAGATGAGAGACAGTTTAGCCCAAGGCTAAGTGATAACTTCAGTAGAGTTACTCCAGACCAGTACTAGGACACAGGCCAGAAAACTAAAGTAATAAAGATCACTATTATATAGGCAATTTTTAATTACTTCAAGACTTACAAATCTGATCAACAGAAGAAAAGCCAGAATATGAATAAAAGGCTATAATTTTGAAAAATATTATCTATAAGCATTAGACCAGGCACCCCTACCCTGGCACAGCCAAAAGGTTACTTAACATTGCATTACTCTGTCATTTAGTCACTGCTCACATAATTTTAGGTACATTTAGTTAGGGATGGCTCTGCAGCAAGATAAGTCTCTTGCTTGTCCATCCTAAAGGATAATGGACTACAAAACCCCAATACCTGACAGAAGGATTTGTTTTATTTTTAAGGCTAAGCTAGTTTTGTTGATGTTTAAGTATTCGACTGGTGTTTCTGACACACTAAGTTAATCAAAATAGATTTCTATAACTAAAGCATACCTTGACAGGCCCTTCTAGCTTCCTCCAGCCCCCACACCCCCCACTCCCAGAAACACAGCAATCAAGTTGTCAGCCAGTCTCTTTGGACTCATGCTGTTGATGTGCTTCTCAACTGAAATACTAAGTAACTGTGTTTGGTTTATCAATTTTCTGTCAAACGCGATTCTCGAACTGCAGTACCAACCTAGCTTCCAGCTAGTTTTAATGTATTGCTTTTTCTTCCAAAGCTTTGAATGCAGAATTCAGTTCAATAATAAACTAAACATGCAATCAATTTTGCTTACTGGGCAGTTCTGAGACTCTCCTATGGGATTCCTAGTATCTGCTTGTGGTCTCTCATGCAGTCTGAAACTCCACTTACAAATAAACCCTTATGAATATTCCCAAAGGAGAAATGGTAACAAACTTGACCACACCCCCCCCCCCCCCCCCCCAACACTCATTATCCAAAACCCATCTTTCCTGGCTAAATCTTCCCCTTCTATTGCCATGCTACCATTTTCTTTTTCAAGCATTCCCTAAACAACAAAAAGCCAGGTACTGCAAGAGCTCTGGGGCAGGTCTGACTTCATAAAGAACTATACTGTCATGCATTCTCTTAGTAGAGGAATTCAGATGACTGCCTCTACCATTTTTTCAGCTTCGTGCTGACAAGTAATAAATTATGAATTCAAGCACCACATTTGAAATATGGTCTTTCAGAATCTGTACTTTGACCACTCGTGCACATGCAGATTCAATTGCAGGATCTTTTTGATGGGGATTATATTTTTGGATCTGTATTCCACTGAAGGCAGAACAGCATACAAACAAGATTAGTGAAAGCTTCTTTCCAGTGCCTTCAGAAGAAGGTCACAGGTGATAATTAACCATGTGTAAGTGATTATCCTTTTGTATTTAAACCCAAAGACATTCCCACACTCCACAATAAACGGCATATTCCTCAAGCACAGGATGTTCAAGACTACACTAACATTGTTACAAGTTTTCTGTATCAACCTTCCAAGCAATCAAAGACCATCATTACAACTACAGTCTCAGCCATCTGTATCTGGATTAACTAGAGGCCTTGCCTTTCTTCCACTCCTGTTCTCAAGACAGCACAGCTCAACTGCTGTTTAAGCCGCAGCCCCTGCTCTCTGAAGAGGGCTGCTTGCATAAAACTACGTAGCCCAGTAATTGCTGGGAAACAGAATTTGTAAACATATTTTTAGTTTAAAACTCAGCAAGTTAGGCTACACTTACATTTTTACTTTTCACACATTACTCTTGTCTGCTACTGCTTCAGAGTTAACTGCACAGAACAGAAGCTGATAAAAAGTCTTGCAAAATGAGGCAGCTACTACCCAGCTCTACCACTACTATACTTTCAGTAAGCTGAGAAAATAGAATACAACATGGCAGATGAATTTTAAATCATTTCCTTAACTACTCAAAAGCTTGACCATTTCCAGTTCTTTATTACTTCCTTTCTGTAGTATACTTAATGCAAGAGAAATACTTTATCTTGCAGTCTAATCTAAATTGAAAATAAGTTTATTTCCAATTTGATTTGCCTTGCAAGCACAAGACTTTTGAACTCTGACTGTGCAGGATTAGAAACTCTACATTATACATTTGCAACCTATGCCTGCAGCACTCCAGAAAAGATCATTGCCTTCCTTGAGCCATATTGTTAGCTTCTTATTAAATGCCACCAATATGCAAGTATGAAACTTTTTCTCTATTCAAGAAAAGCCAGAAAAGAATTAAACTTTGGTAGAAAAAGATGTCACTGGTCAAAGAGTCACTAGGGAGATGGATTATCTTCAACCATTCTGGTTGCACAGGTAGTTAAAATTACATACCTGTAAGGTCACATGATCATGAATCACATAAGCTAGGTCTGCCCAAGTGCATGAAGTTACTTGAGCCTAATTCTCAATTATAGATGGAGGGAGAAACCAAGTCAACTGTTTTGAGGGTTAAACTCTGCAATGGAGTTGTGTTACAAGATATATATTTTTAAAATATGCTTAAAAGGTGCTTTTTATTTCATACTAGTCTAGCCTGGAGAGCAATTTTAACTACAAATTCATATTCAGACAGAAGTACTTTGGTAAAAGCACTTTCTCCAGACCCTCTCCTCAAGTTAAATTCCAGGTGCCAAGGATGGTGTTCTAGATAAAACAAAAGGTGACAACCTATGCTCCTAGAAAGGCCTCTAATAACAAGAGAAAAATATTGCTTAAACCCAAGTTTAAGACCAAGCAGACAGTAGGTGAGACAAGAGTTTGCGCAAAACACTGCAAATCAAAATGGAGAAAAAAAAAAAGTTCAATAGGTACAGACCAAGTTTCCTGAAAGAAAAAAAAAAAAAAAAAAAAAAGGAAGACAAGCTTTGTTTCACACATAACTGCACCAAGACAACTGTTCTTTGAAAGCAAGCTCTCTACATTTTGGGCAAATACTTTGTTTGTAGTCACAGAGCTAAGAGCACTATGAAATCAAGTTAGACCCAGACTCTGAATCAGTCTGCACATTTCCAGTAAGCAGTAGTTTGTACAGCTGCAGTGCCACAGCACTATTTTCAAACTCAAGATGTTTGGTGTTTTTTTAATATGTTTAACAGGTGATGACAGAAGTATCACAGAGGAAGGACTTTACACACACAGCTATCAGTGTTCTGGTCTCCTCTTTCCTTGAAGACACATTAAGTAAACCCGCAGCCAAGCTGTAGTAGTTCTGACAGTCCACATTCCCTTTTATTCCTTTTAACTGCAACTATAAATATATTAAACTTGACATGTATTAGCATCTCAAATACTAAATACTGAAACAAGCACCTATTTAGAATGGAGTGCTTTGTACTGAAAATGTAAATAATCCAAAGAGTAAATTCACTTAGAGACATATTTTGTTTCACCCTAATATTTCACTAATAATTTAACTTAATTTATATGCTCACTGGAAACTCTAGCACTCTTTCTAAAAAACAGATTTGGGCTTTTTTTAAAATTTGCTCCATTAATTTACATTTCTTCACACAGTTGTACATTTCACATATTCCACTTGAGAAATAAAATTATAACTATAAAAAGATTGCCAAAACTCCACATTGGTATTACCCACTAAAAAAATAGTTCTGCTATCATGAGTCTACTTGGCAATTCCTAAAGAAGCACAGCAAAACCCATTCACACATAAAAAATAACTGGAAATAGTTCCATAAGGCTTTTAAAAAAAAAAAAAAAAAGGAAAAAAGTGTATAACAAGCTGTAGTAGTTCTGACTGGAAGACCATGGCACACTGGGGTGCAAGAGATCCAGTCTGCCTAGTTAATAGACCCAGGCATGTGCTGTGCAGATCTTTTAGCCACAGGATGAATTTAGCCAGCTCATAACAGAGGAGTCTGCAGGCAGCTCCCACTTGGTACCAGAGATTACACCAGCTGCACGTCTTTGTCTTTATCAAGAAGTGCAACAAGAAGTTCTCCTATGAACACCTTTCCTGACTGACAACAGAAATGATGAACAGACTTGTTTTCTTCTATGAAAGTTCTATAATAGCTTGAACAGTCAAAATGAGACAACCCGTTCTACAGGCAGGGTCTGCACAGTGTGCTGCACAGGGACTGGAGGCTCATTTAATGCTGCACAGCTTGTGTTCCCAGCTTCTGAAGGGGTGTGAAATTATCTGTACTGTTCTCTTTCTTTATAGTGTCAAATCCAAGAAAAAGTATTTTCAAATTTTACTGTACAGAGATCATCAAGGACCAGCACCTCCTGGTACAAAACACAAACCATAGATTGTCTTCCAGAAGGTCACTCCTGAAATTCTCATGAAGTAAAAACAGGCTCAAAAACAATTGAAACAAACAAGTCTCAAATATCTGTTATGTGGGCCAATACAGTCTGACCACATCTCATTCATTTTGAGCACAAAGGGATTAGTATTTTAAGTGAAGCACTATCTTTTGTCAGCTCCCTTTCCCCTTCTTCTGGCCCCATAACACTTCCAAGTAAACAAATATATCAGTATTGAATAAAAAGTAGGAGAGAGGCACGCATTCCTACTACTTCTAAGGTATCTATACATTTCTAAGAGACAAAAAACCTGTATTTTTCAGCTTGGCATTAGATGGACCATAATGAAGTACACAATTTAAAGCAAGAGAAAGTCACTTCATGTCAAGTCTCAAAAAGTATACACAGGTACACAAGCAGAACCAGCACCCAAGCAGTACAAAAGACTCTTCTTTACAGACAAATATGAAGCAAAGCACATTCAAAACATGTATCAGTTACCTCCTCCTAGAAAAACCTACCCTTCTTTAATGAACTGTTACTGGGTTTGTGAAATAGGACTACATTATCCACAGCAGTGTACTTAAATCATCAACATAACCCTTACACTGTCACAGACCCAAACATACAATATATGTTTATCACAAACTCAAATATACAATAAACCTCCATATATATTTAAAGAAACAAACAAGTCCAATTACAAATCCATTAGCTTTTTCCTTTCAAAAAATCTGCCACTCAGGTTACATAAGTATAAATTAAACAGAGCTTGCCAGATCAAGTAGGTGCATTTATTTCATGAAGTAAATGGTTTTCTAAAGAAGCCAAGTGTAAAAGATTGAATCTAGGTTACAGAAAACTTCCAGAGCTGCTCCATACTGTATCAGCTAAGACAAAACCAGTAATTTCACAAAAATTACAAACAAGTCACAGAAAAACAGACAGGTCACAGGCCATGCCAAACAAAGAGAAGGTAGACTAGATAAAAATAAACTTAACACTTACAGGGACTGCAGAAATAGGAACACACACACACATATATATATAAAAATATAATTGTTCAATTGTGCAAACAACAGGTATTTTTTTCCCTCTCTAACTTGAGTCGTTTGTTGAAACCAACTACATGAGAGGGAAAACCCTACCTGGACTATCCTTTGTAGAAGGAATGTGGCACCAGTGGTGCAGCACTAAGAGCAATAAAGGCTGTCCCAAGAAAATACCTGCAGCAGATAGGAGCACCATCGCCATACAAACCTCATCTGGATGCCTACAGATCATCCCCTTTAGAAAAAGTGAGCAAAAGCAGAATGAGAACTGCAAGATTAACAATGTTTTGAGGAATGGCAACTCTTAACAAAGTAGACCAAAGGGAAGTGGGCTTTCTAGCACAAGAAAAACATGAGCTAGATTATACTGGGAGCAGAGAGGAGGGGATAGAACAGCACAGGAAATGCACCTGCCTTCTCAGGACAGAGGCGTATAGGTCCATCTGTGCTCAGCTAATGCTTATTCAGACCAGTGTGGGAGGAGACCATTCTCTCCAGAGATGACTGCAGGCATCTCTCCAGGCATGCCATGATGTCAAACACTTTAGTCCAAAGGTGTTGTGGAAGATATTATGGAAGTGGCACAGATTACACTCTTAAATGATGCCTAAAAGAACAGGCCTTCTTTATAGTTACCCAATCCCCCAGTTAGGTCTTAAAATCACAACAGCAAAGCTAAAGACAGGTAATACACCAATACTACAACCAGTCCTTACGTCCAAGTTATAAAGAAATATTAGAGCAAGTTTGGAACACAAAGTGTGAAAAGTCTCCTTGGTTCTTCACCTATTCTTTCATAAGCAAGGAAGATTACACCAAAGGCAATCTCAAAATATCTAGACTGGGACTGGTATCTGTGGCATGGTGTACCTTTTATAGCTCTCCCAGAAACTACCTTACACAACAGTACATCAGGTCCTAGCTAACATGCTAACACAGAGCCAGACACCTTCCAACTGCATGAAATCAGATTTTCAGGATCACTTATAATGTCTTTTTAGTCTCATAACCACATTCTTGGGTCTGTCTCACGCTGAGAAATACGAGTACATAACCATAAGACAATGGTATCAGCACTATCCCTCTAGCACTGAAGGAAGCCTCAATGGTATCTATTTAATTTTGCATACCAAGATAAGTACTACAATTGAAAACTAATTTTTATCTCCTTCGTTTCCAGAAGTGAGACAGATACTCATGATGTCCGTTCATTGTCTGCTATGCTTAGGACATCAGAGAGCAAAGTGGAGAAGATAACACTGGAGAATATTCACAACTTAAAATACTACAAGGTTTCTCTACTAGCAGATTCTATAATTATAGTCTAGTTTATTATCTTAGGTCTTCAAGAACAATAAAACTGCAAGAGAGCCAGCAGTGTTAACCAGTTATGGTTAGTTAACAAATCCCACTCTTTCCTGGGGAAAAAGCAGGGAATTACTCATACGCTCTCTTTCATTTTCACTGTAAAGTTATAAATAGCCAGAGACTCTTGAAATAGTCAAGACAGCTCCTGTAACCTCACTGAAAGCAAGTCTGAAATAAGAAAATATTCTGAGAAGGAGCAGCCTTGGATTATGCTGCTATAATGATGCAATCAACATAATTCATTACGTAGTGATGTATTAACTAAAGCACATTCATATTCTGATTTGATATTTCTAGATAAAGGTTCTACAAGGAATTCAACAGCACTGAATTTAGACAAAGGTGGAAGAGGCCAACATCCCTTATACTGTAAGAAGCCCTCCTAGTTTTGCAGAGAGCAGAGTACTGAAATTCAACATTTTTAGATATTCATAACCTCCATTCTACATTATTTTCCTAGCTCAAACACCGCTTTCCAAAACAACAGCCACACCCAGAACAGTTATAACAGGCAGCTTACCTCTGACAGATGAAAAGCTCTATCCAAGTAATTTCTTCTCTCTCTACCTCAAATTCCTCAACTGTAAAATCATGGTAATGTTTCTCCTATTCTTCATAAAGTATTTAAATGGGAACATTATACAGTAATAAGACTTAACTTCTTACTAGGTAATCAGAGAGGCTATTCTGGATTGCATTACAGGTTCTGTTAGGTTCTGAGAGCTGGAAGCACACATGCTATTCCTTTTTCTAACAGTGGTCAGACAGTTACCACCTTTGCCTAACCTCAGAAATACAAATTTGTATTTATACTCCTTATTCTACCTAGAATTGTTTCAATGTTTACAAAATATGAACAGTTATCTAGTACAATAAATTAAAACTCCAACATTTAGCCTAAAAAAGAAGCTGATTTTTTTTTTCCCCCCAATATTTAGAGACTGCCAAGACCAAGCACTGTCCTATCAGGTTAACAAAGATTGAGAACAGAAACATCAAGTGAGGTCACAAATGAAAAATACACCCCAAATACATTCTGTCTCTGCACAAATATACCATGCACAAGTAGAGCTATAAGATTTAAGAACAGCCAAAACACAATGTTTTGGTTTGAAGTTTTCCTGATGCTTTCATGACGAAATGAATGTTTCCTGATGTTTCAAGAAGAAATTTCCAGAAGGGAACGTTATTACTTCCACAGACAAGAATTTAATTGCATCTAGGAAAATATAATTATCCGGGCAGCAATACAGTAACACATCTGATTACACTCTATTGGTTCTGACGTTGGAAAGCTGATTGGGATTTTCTGCCATGTACTTCAGCAGTATCTCTTCTCAGAAGCAGCATCTTTTCATCTTGATTAACAGGAAAGATAGTTAATCTTGAAAGTCAGACTGACAAGTTGAGAAACTTGATTCTAGATGCTCAGTCTAAACATCTAAAATAAAATAATGAAAATAGATAAATTTTCGATTTACATATGATTCAAACTCAAGCACCCTCTTTGTATTCAGACTCTTCTGAAAGCCACCTTGTTATCTTTTTAAAGAATCTCCCCACCCCAAAGTAAAAAAACAACAAAAAACCAACACAACCGAAAAATGCCCCAGTAAACTTGTAAAACTCTGCAGTAAAATACAAACTCATTTGAAATGGAAATGGAGTAAATTTTACTAATCCTACAGCAGGGAGCACGCTGTCCACACAGACATCTCAATCTCTTCAGTATCTTCCTGTTTAGATTAGTCTACATTATGTATTTATTAATTGTGCAAAGAGCTACATCCCCTTTTCTCTTAATAAAACAAAAGGACTGACGAACAACTTTCACACTGCACATACTGTGTAATATTGTATGTACAAATGACATACCAATGCCTAAACACAACTACAGTTGAGAACTGTACATACGCATGCGATCACGAGAGCTGAAAGTGGGATTATATTGATCAGAAGCATCTCCTAGAACAATGCTAAGTTTCAGAACCATGTACAAGTAATCATACTTGAATGCTACAGTAAACCTACACTAATCCCGCTTTGTTTCCTGAACAAACACAAAGTCAGCTTGGCACCTATGTTAGTGCTTCACATTTCCATCAAGCCCAGATATGCTGTGCAACAGAGTCGCCTGCTGCACAAAATTTGGTTTTTGAGTAGCTGTCTGAGAAGACCTAATCACTGGCAAGTTTTTCCAGATAGTCGTACTGCAGGGAAGACACTTTTTGGTATGAAGCCAAGTTTAATAACTTAAAAAACAAGAGTCAAGGTTTTATTATCACCTGAATCAATTAAGAACTTTGAAGTAAAAATCTTCCAGCCCCATATTTGTAAGAAACTGAACAACAGTTTGAAGAAAAGCAGACACTACTTTTAACAGCTCCAATAAGGCACTTGAGTATTGATGTAGCCTGTCTTTCTTCAATTAAGCAATATTTTGGTGCTTTCCTGACTGAGTCAGTATCTTTGCAAAGTTAGTATTTAAACAATGTTAATGTTTAATAAAAAAAAAAAATTCCCAACAACACATTTACTTAGAAAACCATTTTTCTGTACCATGAAGGCACTGGCAAAGTAGTAACTTTCACACTTCCATTGGCATGAGCTGGGAGTCATAGGTTTATCAGGTTATTGATTTAAACACAGCCTACAAACAGACAGATTTTAGTTAAAACTTTTCAAATGCCCTTCTTCAAATATTTTGGATTACACAACAAATGCTCATCAAGATGCCGCTTTCATTCAGATGGAAAAAAAACAGTTTAATGGATAAATACTTTATAATTAGAGCCTAAATCTGTGGTTACGTTTCCCAGGTTTTAAGTGAGTGCTTTAAAAACCAATGTCACTTTATTCAAGCCTGAGTAAAGTACACGACCATAGTTTTATAGTTGCTGTGTCACAAAACTGAAACTTTTCTTCCGTATTAAACTAAAATGACAACTCAAAGTAGAATCTCCCAAAGAAACAAAAGTGGTTTTAACAGTGTCTTAAGCTTACTAACAATTAGCAGCAACAAATGCAAACTTTGTTACTACTACATTCTTCACTTGTATCCCTGCATCACTTACTGGTGTTTTTAATCACTTCAGTTTCTCACAATCAACTCCATTCTCAATTTCAGTATCAGAAATTGCATTCCAACTTGGAGTATCAGAGTATACTGAGAATTTGAGCACTTCTGATGGAAGTGCACTCACATAATTGAATTCAGGGTGCACGAAAACCCTATTTTGAAATAGAATGACACCAATGAGAATTAAATTGAAAATACTCTATTCCAAGTTTTCTCCACAATTCCTTCCTGTTTGTTGAAAGACCCCAGAATACTCTTGGGTGAAAGTATAGCCTTTTCATATCAGTAAGTTTAAAATCAAGTAATTGGGAAAAACTAATCATAAGTATTATGAAATTTTAGTTCAATATTGAATCACAATTTCATTTCAATGAGCTGGAAATCAAATCCAGAACTAGTTTGTAGCACACTAACAACTCTTGGGGAAAAGAATCACAAAATCCAAGGCTAACTACAGTAAATTGAAACCCACTTACCAAGCCTGATAAAGCTCTAATTGGAATGTATACACAACATAGCTCATACAAATAAGCAGTTTAGTTTATTAATAACTTAAAATCACACAATTGATTACAAGCTTTCTGACATTAACGAGGCTGACTGCCTACATGGTAGGGTTAATAAAATGCAGGCCACAGACTCTCAGCTGCATTTACCAGTTACCACAAAGCACAGGTACAAGTTTGTGATGTGTGCCTCTGAACTCACTCCACACAGGATACAAACATGTATTAGACGAGTTGTACCATACCTTGTCACCAGTTAAGAATAATAAAGTGTATTATTTATGAGTTAATTATTAGAAAATTAATAAGAGATATGTTGCTAAACCAACATATAATTTATACCACTTAAGCATGAAAATTACAGCATGTTTAAATATTACAGTATTAATTCCACTTCACATTCCTCTCCTTTCTATGTGCACACCCATGGTATCTCAACCAAATATCTTCATGACCACAGCACAGACTCCTAACTTATCTTTAAAAAGAGTAATTGCAAGAGCAACTGGCAGAATGAGACTCTTTGCAAGACAACAGCTGTTATAGGGATGCCTCCAGGAAGGATAAATACAGCCCACAGGTTAGCACACACACACAATACAGACAGCGGTGTGAAACGTTTAGACAGGCAACACAGAATCCAGTATAAACCACACCTTATCCCCACAGTCACATAAAATATCCATTTCTAATCCTAGCTGAGCACAGCTTTATGGCTTTAGCAGTAGGTATTGTAAACTCAAGTTGCAGTACTAGTGCCACAGTCTCTTTTGTAGCATGTCAGGCAGAGCAGGCACAGTAGCAACTAGAGGAACATGAAATTTCTCCCTCCACTCCACTTTGAGAAATCCATTATAAAAATACTTCTTCTGCAGTGACATACTGCTATACAAAGTTCATTTTACAATGCTGAAATACGGATAAAATTTACTCAACATCTTTCATCAACTTGAAAGAGCAGCCGTATTGGTATTTTGCAAGAAACAAAAAGCAATTTTCTTTTTCTCCCCATGAGAATCCTATTTTCCCAAGCAAGGAAACAAGTAAGAGCCAGGCCAGCAACCCTCTTCTCTCAAGAGCGCAAGGGAACAAGCATGTGAAGGCTGTAAATTTCTAAAAGTTACATGAATCCTACCGGAGTTGAAACTCAGCTACATTAAGCTAATGGGAAATTCAGTAGAATGTTAAAACGTATGCTAACATAAAACTCTATGATAAACATTTTGTTATCTAGCTGCAACAGAATGTTTTAAGTACGGGGGGAAATCCTTAAGAAAACTTGCACCCTATCCTAAATGCTGGTTCTCTACTACAGTCATTCTCCTTTCTGCTCTTATTTCATGTTCCTTGCCCTATTCAGAACCACAGAAAATGAAGAAAAGTACTGTTTAGGATAACTCTTCTATTACTCACACAACTGATCTGCATAAAGTAAAAGAAAAAAATCCACACAATATCCTTAGACACTAAATAATAAATTCTATGAGTGATACACTATAAGATTTTAATACTTAAGCTTTGTGGGCTTTCCCCTCCTCCTCCTTAAAAGTTCAAGAGCTCAAACAATAAGCCCTGATCTCTTCCCTCTCTGCTAGGAAAGTACATAAAGAAGAATTCTGAAACACCAGGAAATAATTGATGCCTTACCTTGTCACTTCAGCAAACAGACAAGGAAAGCTGGGAGTAAAAACAACATGTAGCTTAAATACTTGAAGCCACAAGTGACCACATAGCTCCCAGCTCATTCTAGCACTGCCACAAATGTATTCTTTTAAATGACCATGCTAGGTGCCAATTCAAGCACAGTTTACCTGTTCAGCGTAATTAATGACAACCTTCGTATAAAATTAAGCTGTAGGGAAGTCTACTTTAATCACTCCTACAGAACTGGTTAATTGCAGCATTCACCACAAATTTTTAATTGAAGCCAGGAAGTTGCCTCAGTTTCAGTACAGAGCAGACCAGCACACTGTAAGCCTTACCTCACTAAAACAACTCGGCCAGGACACAAGTAAAAACTACCACGGAGGAAGCCTCTTGCTACAAGATCACTGTCTTGCTGGGCGTAAGAAATACAGCGGCGAGACGGAGGAAAGGAAGAGAACAACAGAAGAATAAAGATGCTTCTTCTTTCACCCACAGTACTGTCAGGCTTCAACACCGAGTTTAATTTTCTCTCCCTTGGGGGAAGTTGGGACCTACCGCCCGCCTGCCCTTCGCTCGAGGGCAGGTGCCGCCGGCGGCGCCACGCCCGGGCCCGAAGGGTGCAGCTGCCTCCCGGCCGCGCAGAGCCTGGGGCAGGAGAAAGAGGAGGTCCCAGGCGACCTGTAACGCCCCGGGTCACTTGAGGACACGTGTAAATATCAGTTACGCAAATCAGCAAGCGGTTTTCTTCCGCGCTCCACCCGCACGGGAGCGGGGCGGCCGCCAGGCCCCGAGGCGGGCAGGGACTCGCTTCCGTCCGGCCTGCGGGGAAGGGGCAGGTGAACGGCCCCGCCGAGGGGAGAGGCGGCCGCCGCGCGGGCCCCGCAGGTGGAGGGGCCGGCCCGGCCCCTCAGGGAGGCGGGAAGAAGGGGGACGGCCTCCCGGCGGCGGCCAGAGCCAGCCACCCGCCGCCTTGGGGAAAGCCCCGCTCCGTCCTGCCCTCCGCTCGCTCCCCGTCCTCCCGCCGGTCCCTCCCGCGCCGGGGGAGCGGGGCACCTGTCAGCGGCGGCCGCTCCTCGCTTACCTGCCCGCGCCGCCTCCCCTCCCGCCCGGCCTAGCCCGGCGCGACCGACCGGCCCGCCCGCGCGCGCTCCGCCGCCGCCACCGCCCGCGCAACGGCGTGCCGCCCGCGCGCTCCGTCCGCGAGGCAGCCGACAGCGCAGCGCGAGGCACCGGCTCCAACCGGCACTTCTCGGATCCGGCCCCGCCCCGCCGCCGCCGTCACGTTACCGGCCGCGCCAGCCAATGGGGCGCGGCCGGCGGAACCGCTGACAGGCCGCGGGGCGGGGGAGGCGGCTGCGAGGACAAAAGCGCCCGCCGCGCCCGGGCCCCTCCCCTTCTTCCCTCTCCTCGGCGCTCACCTGCCGGGGCACCTGAGGGCCCTTCCCGGGCCGCCGCCGGGGGTGGGCGGGGGGAGCGCTCCCGGCACCGCGGCTGTGCCCGCGGAGAGGAGACGCGCCGCGCCGGGCCGGAGGAAGGGGTGCGGGTTCTGGAGCGGCCTCGGGCGGCAGCGGGAGGGGCTGAAGGCAGCCCCCGCGGAGGCGAAGCACAGTGGAGATACCGGGGAACGTAACCCCGCGGCTGCCTTCGGAGTCCGGTCGCAGCCCTGCGGCCTCCGGCAGACGCGCTCCCGCTGGGTAGGCTCGGCAGCAGCGGCCGCCTCACGGCTGTGGCCAGGTACATTCCATGCCCACCCCCTTTTTGCAAGGGGCGGACGAAAGTGCGGTTTACTCTATGGCAAGACCTTTCTACGGCTCTCCGGTTCCAGTGAAAACCCGGTGTCAACACAAAAAAAGTTCACAAACACAACTCAATTTTGTTTGGTTGGTTTTTTAAAGTCAATCAGATTAATTTGACTTTCCTACGTCCCTTCCTCCAAATGTCTGAAGAGGCTGATCCTGCTGGGTAAATGCATGAAAAGCTGTAGGAAATACTCGATTCCTACATAACCTGGACAAATGGGCTGTGTCTGCCTCCTCTTAGTCATACAAACGGCTCGATCTACTCAAGTAATTTTCCTGCCATATTTTCATGACTAGCAACTCCACTGCAAGATCTATTCAGAATTTTATTTATAATTGTACTCCTTTACACTCGCTCTGCTACAGTAAGGTTTGCTTTGTCTAGTCATCCATTTCATGGAAAAAGGGTCTATTTTCAAAATACTGCTTTTCCTCCAGAAAACACCAAAATCCCTTTCTTCACAGGTATGCAAAAAAACCCTTCATCTAAGTTCCACGTACACTAAATTTTGCAAAAATATCAATTTGCAAATTGTATTCAGTACACATTAAGCTATCGTGAGTAGCAGTTTCAATTTAAAAGATCTATTAAAATATATTTTATATGCTTGTTTTAAAGCACAAGCGTTGCAGGTCAGTTGACCCACAAGTACTAACAAAAGCAAAGCTCTGTTTTTAATCCGCACAGAAACAGTAACGCAAATGTGTATGTTGCAAAATAAAAAGAAAGTTATATTGGTAGCCTAGCAGAGAAAGTATTTGGTTCCTATTTGGTTTAGGCTGATAGTTTCTGCTTAGGGAGATAGTAATCTAACCTCAGAGAAGCTGCTGTTGTCATCACAGAGATGACAACAGTGCGGCATTGTCTGCAATTACTGCTCCAAAGGTCCTGGGTAAGGTTTGGTAAACAGCAGAGAGCAGGCCAGCAACCCTCCCAGAAGACCAGCTCCCTTTTGTCTCATGAACTGCCACCTCCTCAGCTGACTGTATCTTGATTTCCATCATCAAGATAAATCTTCTGCTCTGATAGGGTTTCCCTGAGGAACGATTTCATCCATTTTACCCTATTAGAACTATTTCCCTTTTTGTGAGGAAAAAAATAAAATGAAAGTACATCTTGTTCTATATTCTTTCTACTCAAAAATGAAAAGTCTGTCACATTTTCTTTTTGTTAGCGATAGGCTAGGAAAACAAATTCATGTTTAATTAAATTGTAAAACCAAGTACTATCTGTGATAAAAATAAAAGTATTGATTTCAGTCAGAACACTGAAGGTTCATAACTGCTTCAGCAAAGGATGGCAACCCAACTTTCTAAGTTTGGTTCTTATTCACTCTGTTACTGAGTAACTCCTGGGGAAGCACAAGGGGAGCACTCAACTCATCAATCACACCCCACAAATGTCCAAGTGATGATATCTGAGGAAAGAGAAAATTTTGTTAACCACCTACTCAAAACCAATGCTGTTTTAAGCTGTGCAGCTCTTGACTGTATACCTAGCAGATCAAGTTCTTCTTCGGGGTTATCTTAGTGCAATTATTTTAGGACTAATTTCTTCCGGTCTTTTTCAAGCAACATTATCTGGAAAACGTTCTTCAAGCTCTAACACCCTTTCTAATTGTTTGTCACAGCCATTTATGACACTGAAAAACAACAGCTTGACAATCCAGGGAAAGTTAAGTTTCATTTCACACATCATGCCATCCCCTGATCTTTCTTAACTTAATATTTCTGTGTTACAAAACCAGCTTTGGATCTCAAAAGCTGTAACCGTTTCAAATGTTCTGCTGAGTGTCACTAGTGGGTGTTCTACTTCAATCCCTTAACTTGTACGACTTTGGGAAATCTCATGCAGTAAGAAATAGAAAGCTGTACAGCAAAGTCCTGTATGGTTAAGGGGGTAATATTTACAGTCAAAATTTCCACTTTAAAATATTTCCTATTGAACATTCTTTTTGATAGCAGAGAAGTGATAGTATACGTGTCTTACTACTCCAGTAGTGCTTGGAGTTGCAGGAGCAGCAGCATCTTGATTGGCAGTCATGCTGGCAGCAGTTCTCTGATGGCAGTTCTTTGAATACAGCACCCTATGACAACTCGCCTTGTGATCACCAGGTGCATTTCTGACTGTCTGTTTTTCAAGATCTCATCTTTTGATACGAAAGGCTACAACTGTATAGTTATCTGAGGCATGAGCCAGCAGATTACAACTCTCTAAAATGCCATACTACCATTTACTCTTCTAAAGAGAATAAAAAACCCCTGTAGGCTTAATAGTTCTCCATATAATTTGTTTTCAGTCCCTGGCATATCCTGATTATTACCACACTTGCTCTTTCTGGTATGTGCTAGAGCTTTTTTGTGTCCTCCTGAGAATTTCTGAAGCACATGTTACATACATGCCAAATCATTGATTTTCTGGTGCAACATTGTGCCTTGCAGTTAACAAAAAAGGCTCTCACCGCACGGGTGGGTATTTTAGAACAACACTTCCCTCTGCTGGATCTGTGGACAGCCAGAGTACTGCCTGCACTGGAGCGACCTGTCCTCTGCCTCTAGCTCAGGCAAGACCCCTGCTCCCTCCAGACCGCTTTGGACAGTAAGAAACTAGCAAAGGTCTTCTTAATTTATCAAATGAATATGATAACATCAAAAGTTTAATCCAGCATCAACTGGACAGGAGTATCAATTTAGTTTCTGCTCAAGATAGGACTACCTCAAAGCTGTAGATACTGCTAAAATGGGGAGTCTTAGGGTCTGCCACTTCATATTCACTCCAAAATCCTGACACACTAGCTCTTGAGCTGCACTACAGAAGTTCAGAGTAGGAAATGCATCCTTGGCTGGGTATATTTCGGTGAAAAAGCATCAGGATCATAGGGCATCCCACAAATAACACCATACATAGGCCATCCTGCAAAACACAGGACATTTGAGAAGACAGCATGGTCTTCTTTCCCTGTTTTGTGCTGCCACCCATTCTGTGTCTACCTGCAAGGAAGTGAGTGCAAAGTGACAGTAACATGTTAATATATTTTTTTTGGCCCGTTACTGTGCAGGCAGCTTAAACAAACCATAAATGTAGAGTATATAGGGTAGCTAGCATGAACCTCACTTTGCTGCAAGGGATATACAGAGATCTATCATCTGGAAAGACCTTCACTACACAGCCTGTGCTGATTTTAACTGACAACTCTTGTCAGCTGAAGCCTTATGCCATGTAAAACTAAGTCAACATTTGAAAACACCTTTTACCCAGACCAACAGGCATTTCTGTAGAGTGTGTACAATGCATCACAGAAAAGAGATTAAATTTCTCTAAGAGACAGAAATATCGTCCATGCCTCTTGTGACTCTAAAGGAAACCAAGAATAGAGCTACAGTGAATTTTAATTGAGTGCTAAACTTCCTATCCGCCCATCTGTTCCAAACTGCTAGCAATAACCAGAACATGACATTTTACAAGGGCTTTTGATGGAAACTGCCATATTCAGATACAGCTCTCTGCCTTTCAGGGCATACACTTGTTGGAATACTGTCCACAGCTGAGGAAGGGGGGAGTGTTAAGAGGAAGGGGAGAGAGAACTGCAGAGAAGAATGAGTAAGACTGTGCTTAACTCTTGCTCTACACAAGGCCAGGAACCAGTCCCAGTGCAGTACCACATGAGCTCCTAACTCACTTGTACAAGCACAACTGAAAAACATAATTAAGCATTTCACTGAACAAAGATTCTGTTCACATACTCTGCTGAATGAACGCTTTTGGTCAACTTCAAAACACAGGAAGATGACGAATAAGCTAAAGATGGGGAAGTGGAACAGAAAATACAGATATAATCCTAAAACAATATTCTCAGTTGGAGAAATTTACTTTGAAAAAGGAGACAGAGATGTTCCACAGAAAAACTGTCAAAAGATTGGATCAAAGTGGTACTCAGTGTTAAAAGGTAGAACAGATAACAGTGCAAAAGCCATACTGAGGTTAACTGAAATAAACCTTCATTACAAGACAGGAAACAGGTGATTACGCAGTAGGTGGTTCCTGATTTGTGTTCAGAATAAAGTCTGTGCTAAGCACACTGAAAATCTAGTTAGAAAAGACCATATAAAAAATACATCTCACGGGAAAAAAAATTGCTTTCAAAGAGTTTGGAGTGGAAATAAAAGCCTTGAATAAAGAAACCAGATGCCAGGATCAAGGAGACATCCTCAGTAAGAGCAATAGAGAAATAAAATAAAATAAAAAAAATACAGCACAAGGTGGCATAAGCAATGCTTTTTTTTTTTAAGCAGGATGTTTTCCAATCATCACCTAGTTTTGAAATGCTAAAGAATAAAGGTAAGTCTCCTCTTCTTTTAGATGGTATTGCATTCTTGACTCCTGGTGGTCCTTCCATCTTATTCTAATACTTCTACAAGCATTAACAGCTCACCCATGACACTTACTAACTGCACTACTACTAATCGACCTGTCTGCTAGAATGCTACTAACAAAAAAAAAAAGTAGTTCTTTGAGATTCCAGTACTATTCACTCTTGTTGTTTACAAATGCTTTGACTCCACTGTACATTTTTAGTATTACAAGTCATAAAGATGCAATTAAGAATCCAGCACTTGAAACTCTACATCACATACTTTTCTGCAGAAAACACAGGAAATACACTTCAATGTACTCTTACGCAGATCCTGGTTTCTCACAAGCATCCTAAGGTCTTTCTTTCATTTATGCTGTCTAATTTTTTACATTTCCCTCACCTTGCACAGAGGTGAAAGAATTTTACACCTAGTAAATATTTCATTAATGCCAGGTTCTGTTTGCCCAGCACTCCTTCCAAGTCTTGCATTTCTAGTCAATTCAGCACTTGTCTGGAGACAACTTTATGCTTGCTGGGGAGGTTAACACCCTAGGAATCAGAAGTCCACCAGTAAGAACCTACTTTCCGTGTCTTTTATGTAATCACTGTTGCTTTACTTTTTAAGCCACAAACATGCAGCCTTGATTTCAACTGAGACAGTTCAAGAGGGTCACTCCCTTCAAAGGACCTCTTGTTGCTGATCATAGTCCCTAGCTAATTTTTCACAAGAAGTTGCTGCTCCCTCAGAGCTGCACTCCAGTTTATGTGTGATGTTGCTTCCTGTTTTCATGCTAACAAAATTAACCTGTTTGTATACTTTGGGTTACAGGGTTTCTTTAATTTGCATCATTTTGTAAGATACAATTTAGGATCAACCAGTATAAACCATTTGCCTCTTTCCCATTTAACTTGCCCTTACAATAAAGCAGGATCTGCTCTGCACCCTGCAGACCCGGATCCTCGGGGAAGTTGTTAGACCAAAAGACCAAAGGCAATTTATTTGCCTTTCAGCACACTTTCATTCTGTACCTTTTTTTTCCTCAATCTCTTCAGCCTTCTTTCCTAATATGTAGTTTGAGGTTGTCCAATGATTTATCAAAAAAACTGTGTTCCAAATATCCCTCCAGAAGGTGACAACATCAGTTCTGTACTATTTGTAGTCCCTGCCAGCAAAAATGTCACAGAATCACTGTCTGGTAGCTTGAGGAATCCATAATAAAACGTGCTGCTGCTCCATCTCAAGCAGAAATGTGGCTTTGGTTTTTTAGAAATATGGGAAAAAGAAGAAAAAAAGGTCTTTTATACCAAAGCATATCTACGCAAATTTAAATGCAAAGAAGGCACCTCTGGAATGTGTAAGAAAATACTTCCATTGTTATATGCACTTCCCTTATTAATGCCTTGATTCTGGGGGGGGGGGGGGGGAGGCAATTTTGTCCACAAACCTTCACAACATAAAAATACATAATTTTATAAAGAAGTCAAAGATACAGAGACACAATTTAAAATCAGCCTTGTCAGTGTGAACAATATCCAAATAAATGAATATCAGTTTGTTTATGGATACTGCTAAGAAATGCCAGACTTATTCACCACCTGCTTCACTCTGAGGTTGCGTTCAATTTTCTTTGAGATATAAAAAATGTACGAGGTCATTTAAAACTGGAGTTCTCTCAGCACCTCCTAAGATTAGATCTTTAGAGGCAATAAAGCCAGTATAATCTGAACTCCAGGATCAAAGTAATTGGCTATGATGGCTTTTTTAAAATAGTGCCAAGCATATACAGTAGCTACTATCTGATAAGTAAATCATTACCGTGCAGCCTACCAGGCAAGGAGAAGAAAAAGTCATTATTTTTGAATGAGAATCAAAGTAAATAATAAATGCGTACAGCACAGCCTGATATGAGAAGTCCTTTGGCACATATTTGGGATGTTTAATCATAAAAAAATGTAGTTAGAAAGGAGTCGTCACAGCTCACCCAAAATGACTGAAAGGCCTGACGCTTTTGTTTAATACTGCATACTGTGAGTAATATAGGAAATTCTCACTGAAGTATTCCCAGCTTCCTGGACTCCCCTGATGCAATCTAGAGTTAGTCACACGGTGTGGGAGCAGATAGCCACATCCTCTTTCCCAATCCAGATGCTGGGTGGACTCAGCCTTTAGGAAAAAAGTTAGGCCTGCAAGATTTTTGGTCTTTATTTCTTCATCTGTATTATCACACATTATATTTAAGATTGCACATTAATTTCTCAGAACAACGCTTTAATATAGATTTGCAAAAGGTGAGATTCATGCTGGTTTTTTTGAACAGGACTTACAGCCACTATGCAGCAGACTGTGAAGCGGCCACATGACGATGGGCTGGGGGCAAGGATGGTGCCTCCTACTCGACAGACTCCAAATTATCCACAGCTAAGAGGTGTGTGGGTGTCCTGCCTAATCTACTGCACAGGCATGAGTACAGGACTGGACACTGAACTGCTGCAGACATCATGTGCTTTTGCTTGAAAAGCAGAATTGTTAGTGCAGCATAGCTCTGCAGTTCTGAGGAAGAAAAGGAACAGAAGAAGATAATAAGAAGAGGAATTGTGAGCAAAGAGAGTCTCCCATCAGCTGTCCAGTTGCTTTTGTGATCACAAAAACAGGCTTTCATCCATTTCCTGTTAGTAAACAAGACTGTGTCAAAGAACTATAGATCTCATCAGTAATTTAATATTTTTTCCTCTTGACAAAAAAATCCTTGGAGCCCTAATTTCATATGAAAAAGAAATTACAACACATATATGCCTTTTTTGAACTTCCACATGTAAGGTTTTGTTTTTATTACTTGCATAATACCACTTTGGAAAGTACTGGCTGTATTCCAAGGGAGAGCTCATGTAAGTTTTATGTTTTTCATCTCTACTTTCATTTGACCAAGACAGAGGTTCATTAGAGTCTTATCTACTGCACCTAGGGTAGAAAACTGCAATGGGCAAAACAGAGCTGAGGTCAGCTGATTTTCTGTGTATTGTTAGTAGTGTGATTTGTGCATCCAAGTTCTGCCAAATAATTTTCTCCTCTTCGACTGAACTGCCTCTCACTAATCTGTTTTGAAGTGTAGAAATTCCTGACTACCATTCCTACCTCACAAATAAAAGGGTTATATGAAAAGAAATTGCCTAAAAATGCACTAATTCTTAATTCTAATGAGTGAGAATGTGTTAAGCAGTTAGACTAGCCATGCGAGACTGTTATCAAAAATTCAGGACGCTTTCCTCTGTATTTCCAAAACAAGGGAGATGCTACTGAACTGAAAGTCAGTATGAGATACTTGAGAGCTTAAAAAAAGCCAGGAAAGTTTAATTTTCCCAGGGTGCTGGGAAAATTACTTATTTTAAATATGGATATAAATATTACTTCTAAGTATGAAAGATATATTTGAAAAAGCACATACCTCACCATACCCAAATTTATTACTTTAGTTGAGTCCTGGGATTCAGGACAGATTTAATTTTATGAGAACTGTTGAATGCTGAATCCACAAGATTTGACATAACGTATTTAATCACTAGGCTCAGATGTCAGTGTTCTTATTTTTCCCGCTTTGCCAGAACTTGAAAAATCCTTTTAAGTTAGTAGTCTCTGAAACAGAAGCTTTGGCCCCTTGCACTGCTGAAAGTATGACAAGGCTGTACTGCTCCATTGGTTTCTGTCACTATTGAGATAGGCCTCCTTCAAGGCCTTCTACTTGGTATAGAAAGTAAGTCTTTCCTGCATAGAGCACCACATTCCATGAAGTTAAAGAAATTAATTTGCCAATTTTAGGGGAGAACGTGAAAAAAATGCTACTGATCACAGGTAGCAACCAGAATTTCCATAGAGGTCCCTCACTATAGGAGACACAGATTGTTGCATAAGTTGGACCTATTACATGTTTTTTGCATTACTTAGCTGAAATTTAGACCAAAACTGTTACACTAGATGCTATAAAATTGTAACTAAAAGAGCAGACAATATTGCCTTTGCTGTGTTAGTTACAGTGGAGTGGATCCTGTTAACTCATGTGCTCAGAAGATTCTGGTTTACCAACAGGAGTCACATATTCAGGTGTTTTGCTAGACATGAAATGCCAGAGCCATTTGGGGTACATGAGACTTTAAAACCACCTTTATTCTTCATTGTCTCAGCTGATCTGATAAACACTGAGCATCACTTAACAGGGTAAGGGCTCAAACAGTGTTTGTTTCATCAGCTGAGGATGAATCAGCAGGATCTTAACATCCCCTCAGGTATCTGTATCACAGACCTAGAGTACTGGTGTTGTGCAGACCTCCTCAAAAGACAACATTGATCTCCCTGTGACGTCTGCTTCGTACACGGTATAATGTGAAAAATATGGACATCAATGTTATGAACGGACAACAGTAGGCTAAAGTTTGGTGGGGGGGGGGGGTCCTTTTTTTGGGGTTTTTTTTTTTCCCTTTCTTTTTTGAAACGCCTTGTGCCATGGCAAGGTTTGGGATCTGCTGCCCTCCGCTGGATGCTTGGAGAGGTCACAGACTCATAGAGTAGCCTGGAAAGCATCTTTAAGATCGGGAAATACCAACCCTTAAGGCAGCACAGCCAGACCACCACTAAACCACATCCCCAAGCACCACATCTACACATCTTTTAAATCCCTCCAGGGATGGTGACTCCACCGCTGCCCTGGGCATCCTGTCCCGGGGCTTTAGAACACTTTCTGTGAAGAATTTTTTCCTAATGTTCAACCTAAAGCTCCCCTGGTGCTCTGCCAGCAGAAGCACTGTTTGAGACCATGAGAATTCTCAAAAAGCACGACAGAAAAAGGGAATAAATTGTTATACATATGTGTATATATATATATATTTTTTTGGTGCATCTTATTTGGGATCAAAACTAATATCTGGGACTCATTTCTTAATTTTGCTATTTTGTTCTGGGTATGTCAAGAGAATTTCTACAGCCAAGCAGAGGTGTTCTAGTTTGCTCTGTGAAACTGGTTCTCTTCAATCAGCTCTCTTTCATTTTATATGAATATATATAATGATTATATATATAACACAATACATACATGTGTTATGATATCCAGGTAGTAGATGTACCCATCTCATTCGATTACACCTGAATTCTGCCTGCTAATCCATCACTTTGTGACTGTTATTGATACACGAGACCAACCACTTTCTAGCATCAACATTTAAAAAACCAGTGCAGATCTGCTATAGAAAGTGTGTTCTTATTGGCTTGTACGGTTCTTTTTAAAATATTTATCTGTATTACTGGACATTTTAAAACAAGAAAAGCATTTGATGTGTAATATCATGCCAGGCCCCTGTAAAAATCTGATTTGTGAGGTTCTTTCAGCCCTGCAGTAGTCTGAGGTACTGCATGGTAAGATCAAAATGTTACTTAGTATACAAAATCAATTGGTATTTACAAACTTTCTCAAAGATTTGCACAGTGATGATTGTAAAGATTTATAAAAGCAGCAAAAACAGGTTGCAAAGTTGTTTCAAATATATGTATTTTTCTAACTGAATAATCAAATTTAGTGATGTTAAAGGGGATTAAAGGGAACTTTCCATTTTTGAATGCAGTGTCTGTCCTAGTTGTGAAGGGCCACCTCAGCAATGCAAATCCTGCCACTTTGTGTAACACCTTGAGAAATTTGCAAAAATCCCATTCTTTTGCTGCTAAAGGGTTAACTTAGGTATGAGAGGACTGCTAACGATTTTGACACTACTCCTCAGCTCTTTTTAGGTCACTCGGGAGATGCTACATTTATTTTTGTGTGCAGCTCCATATCAAGAAGTATTTGAGCACAAGGAGATCAGAAAACTCATAAAGTTCTGTCAAAAACAAAAACCAAACCAAAACAAAACCCAAACCAAAAAACCACCAGAAAGTGGCAATGGGGCGACATTTCTGAAACACCCAGCCAGGTTGCTGTGCCTTACTTTGCGGGCAGGCCTCTCATCTCGCAGCAGCCTTTCACACACACCGGTCCCACCAGTATGGTGGGACCTCCACGTGGGGCCACTTCAGTCGCCCGCTTCGGTAGAGTGACCAGCGCCGTGCTTCGGCGGATCGCCTTGCCCTGAGGAGTGAGGCCCGGCGTCCCGGGGCGAGGCCCGCTGCCTTCCCGGCGCATTTCCCAGCCCGCGCCCCGCTCCTCGCTCCGCCCCCACGGAAGCCCTGGGGCACCTGCGGGAAGCCCGCCCTGGACAGCTCGCTACCGCCTGCCCCCCCGCCCTGGGTGCGGGGCAGGGCTTCACCTATCCCGGGTCTCTCTTCGGCCGCTCAGGACTCAGTCGGTGCCCTGCCCCGGGGCGGGCGATGGGGGAATTGCCCTCCCTGCACCCCAGGGCCGCCGTGCCCCTCAGGGCTGTCCCGCCCCTTTCCCCGAGGGAGCGCCCGGTGGCGGTGGCGGCGGTGGGGCAGACGGGAGCCCCCCGCCCCTTGAGGGAGGTGGCGGGAGCCCAGCTCCGCCCCGGCGGCTCCGCCCCGCCATTCGCGGGCGGGAGGGCGGCGGCGGCCGGTGAAGGCGGCGCCGTGGCGGTGAGTTGTGGCAGCGCTGGGCCGGGGGCGGAGGCTCTGCCCTCAGGGCCTCTCTCTCCTCGCTGAGGGCCTGCGGGGGAAGCGGCCCCAGGGCAGGCCGGGCCTCGCCTCGCCGTCTCCCGGCCTGAGCTGCGGATTGTGAGTGGCCGCGTTTGTTGGCCCTCAGAGCGGCCGGGAGGCCCAGTGAACGAGGAAGACACGAGGGGCGTCCCGCGGGCGGCCTGCAGGCGAGGCTTGCCGGGGAGGGCGGGGGGCTTGCAAACGCGCACAGCTTCGGGGGGGAAGACTTGAGGGAGCTTCAGCGGGGTAGCGGGTGTTGGTGAAAGCCTGAGTGCCCCATGAAGTAGCTAAATGCAAAGCTGTTCTACGAGAGGAAAAAAAGTAAGGAAAAAACCCCAAAAAACTCTGCAACTTCACCCTTCTACTCGTTCCATACTGTATTTTTTTTTTTTTTTCCAATGTTCAGTTTGTTCTGTGTAGATTATGGAAGAAGAAATGACAGAATGTTGACTGCTATGACAAATCCTTCACATACAGCAGTTTTTAAGTTCAGTGCCCTTAATACCCAACTTCCCTGACTCCAACAATTTTAGCAACAATTCTCTTGGCTTGACATGTCATTTGTTACTTTTAGATTGTAGGGAAGAAAAACAACCAAACATTTTGGAGAGGCCTCAGTAAGATGGCAGGCACCCTTTCTTTCTCTAAAGCTTTCATCTTTGCGACATGACGAGACATTCTGTCAAAGGCTTCACAGAGTTTGGCTGAGGTGTAACATTTTCCAGATCTGCATATCCAACAAATATTAAACACAACACAAATATGACAGGGATTGTATTTACATTATTGTGGTGGCTGACGGCCTTGCAGTGTTTCTAGTAATGTTTGTTGCTGAGACTGCACGATAAAATGAGACTACTTGTTACATGGAAAAAAATGCAGCAGCTTAAGGGGTCTGACCATAAGTATTTCAAACTCAAAGGCATTGTTTTTATAGAGGTAGTATAACTGAAGCTGAAAAATGAAAGGATGGAAGTATTTGTCCTTTAGCTTCAAGGGGAAAAGAAGAAAATCAATCTGTTACAAATGCAACTTTTCATAAAATGCCCTTCTGGCACAGCAGGATCCGAGGGCAGGGTACTGTATGACCAGGAGGCTGAGCAGCTGTGAAAGGAGAAGAGTTAGCAACTCAGAGGTTGTGTCTGTGCTGGAGTGGTTCTAAAGCACAGCACGAGCTAAGTGACTGTTAGACTTTGTCATAAGAACTCTGGGTACTAATTGTATCTTCCAGTGTAGTTTAAGTCACCAAATCTGAGTTTAAACCAGATCAGCAAACAGAACATGTCTTCCTCCCAGCCCCACTAAAAACCCATTTATTGTGTTGATCTTTCTGGTAGCCTTCCTTGCTTCTCACTCCCCTAAAAAAATAGGAAGTTGCAGGAGCAATCATTTGTTATCCTATATCCCCCCAACATATTAATTTTCCTGTTTTCTCTGTGAGTATGCAACCCTGAATTTCAGGAGGAATGTTAAATGCTAGTGCCTTGACTTTCCTTACCAAGGCTGTTTAGCAAAGTGTTGTTTCCATTATGTTTCTCATAAGGTTTTTCACAGTTTCTACATTTCTGTGGTGTAAAAGGTGGATATAAATTTTGTAATTTTTTTTTTAATTTATTTTTTAGTTCGGGTCCTTGCAGAGATTCACCACATCACAGCAACACAGGTCTGCAGCTACTCATGCTCTGTTGCTCTGCTTGGTCGCCTTGTGTCAGATAAGGGCCTGTCAAATACCACACTCAGTGCAGCATGGCGCTAATGCTAGAAATATTTACAACAGTTAATATTTTTTCTTACAAAAGTTGCACGTTAGTTTTGCATGTAAAGTTTTCAAGGTTTTTTTGTTTTGTTTTGCTGCTCCTCAATACGAAATGAAAAAGGCAAAAATATGGATGTTTGTCCCTCTGTGCTAACTACTGCAGTGTTCACGGTGTGTTGCAAGAGTAATCCTGTCGCAGCTCTGACCCTGTGACAATAGTGCTATTGTTATAGTCATATTTTAAGCTATTATCAATATGTTACTTAAGTAGTTTTTATAAGAATACAGGAGGAGACAAATAGAGGTCTTCACAATCTTTTGGATTTCATGTAGTTGTTGAATGCCATGTCAAATATGCTGTTATTAAAAGTAACTTAAAAGTATATCTACGGGTCTTTTTGAAACATATATTTCTTTTGAGTCTTTCAGAGTATCTGCTGACTAGTGTCAAAAATGTAATTGCTGTTTACTTTTGGTAGTCCACAGGCCAGCAGAGTTGAGGAAATTGCCATTGTTTCTTTTTGTAAAGGAAGTTTCAATAAATTACATATTTGCAGATTGCTAAATGCAGTGGGATTACATGGGTACTGTTGAGGGTCTGAGTCAGCTACAAGTCAGTACTGTGTGAGAGAGACCCTGGTTTCAAAACTGTAGCATTGCAATAAGAGAAAGGCAAAATCAACACATTTTTAAAACTTAACTTATTTGAGGAGACATCCTTAAAAGGAACTATTGGTTGACCTTTTCTATTACTTTACCTTGCAAGTATAAAGAACACTTCCTTGTTGGACTAAATCCATTCCTCTCAATGAAAAGAAAAATAATTTAACTTCGATACTGAATTACCTTTCCTACTTCTATTTGCAAGGCTTGTGTGGTATTGTTTTAACAGGCAATGGCATTCCTTTGTTTCTAATGCTAAATACTTGTTTGTTTGATTGTTTTTCTTCAGCTGTTCAGGTAGAAAAGTCTGGGGGGAAGCAGGAGTTAGCTATTCTTTAATGAATAAACTATGGAAAACAAAGTTAATAATTATATTGCTGTGGCTACTATGTTTCTAACATAGGTCTGTGAGTTATATGGTTTTTTTTTACACATTCCAGACATTGTGATAACGTTATCTAATATAGATGTTTAAAAATACATTCTGGAAGTAGTTGCCTGAAGTACCAGCTCTTACTTATTTTTTTAATAGTTATTTATTAACGGGGCACATTTTCTCTAGCCAGTGAATGAGCTGTTACTCCACACAGACAGTTCTTTCTAGCTGTCTGTTTTCTGCAGTGGTAGATATTTGGTGTTTGCCAGGTCACTGTGGCAAAACTTAGTATGGTTCTATAAAGTGTGTAGGCCTGCCTGTCTAGGGTGACTGGGGATCTTAATTATCTCAGTTTCAGAATACCTGATTTCAAACACTTGCAGATGGACACCGGCTTTAAAGTGCGTGACGTTTAAAAAATTGAGCCCTTTTTCTGTTCTGACTAAATTGGCAATTATAATAGCAATTTTTTATTACAGAAATACATTTTCACAACAATTATAACCAAGACTGTGAACTTTGAACTTCATTTAGTCTTAACTGTCATTCCAGGAAAAGAAGGTCAGTGCTGTCAAATAGAGGAAACTTTCCTTCTAGATAACATTCAGAAACATTTTGCAGCCTTACAAGCTACAAAGTTTCATCCCCTATGCTTACAAGCGTGATAGCGTAATAATTTACTAGAATTTATTTCAATGAAACAAAATCACTGAAGGGAGGAGAAGGGAATCTTATATTTTTAAATTGCTAATGATGTATAGAAACTCACTCCTGGAATCTATATGTTTTTTTCAGGTCACTTATTTATTAAGCAGGCATGCTTTTTGCTTCACGAAGCTTCTGTTGCCTTGGCACTAGAACATACCAACTACGAACAGATTTGCTTTCCAGATCGTTCAGACTTTCAGCCCCTGCAGTAAGTATTCCTGTAGCTTCATAGATAGAACTATTTCAGGCAATATTTTAGGGACACACTACTTTTGCAGTGTTGCCAATATAAATGCATTAGCTGTGTTTCCTGTATTTCTTTTTATATCAATCCAAACATTTAGCGTTAAAACCAAAATATGGTATTTGAATCACTCAAATATTTAACCACACTAGAATAACAGATTTTGGTGATTATTGCTTTGTTTATCCTTTTCGGTCTTTAAAGTCACCTCTAGCACTTATCAGGCCAGAAGGGTTACTGAGTTGTTAGGGTACTAGAGCTTGAGCTACAGGAGACCGGTTCAATCCCAGCTTTATCACAGGCTTTGGTAAGACAACTAATTTCTTTGTATCTGTTTTCGTTTAATGAAATGAGTGTAATGGTTTTACTTGATGCTGCAAGGCTATATAAATACCTCAAACTTATTTTTATACAGAACCTTCTCAGTATCCCAGCTTCACCGATTATAAGATTGTGTAACTTCATTTTAAGACTTCCAGTTTTCTTGAGTGAAAACAGAGCTTTGCAAAGAGCTGTCTAGGTGGGTGCAGGTAGCACTGTGTTGCATATAGAACACTGGAATATAAATTGCCTTCCCAGGTCAGAACAGGAGTTTATCTGGTCAGCAACTTGGGTCAACTAAGACACGTGTCAGATCCTTCAAGACAGATATTCAAAACATGATACTGGACAGTTGTAGCATATTTTGCCCACATGAGAAGTTTCTCTTAGCATACAAGCCACTTTAAAGATCAGCTTTTGCCCGAGTCAGTTTTTCTTATGCTGTAAGTATTTTTTGTATTCTATTTAATGGAGCTAGATATTCTCTCCAAATGTGCTGAAATTTAATCCTTTCTGTTTGTTTGTTGTTTCTATTCTGTTTGTGGGTTTGTTTTTTTTTTCTTTGAATTATCTTTAAATCTTGGCTTCAGTTGTAGCTTTAGACATTGAATTCCACAATTTAATTATGCACCATGTAAAGGTATTTGCTTCTATAATTATTAAATGTATTGCCATTCAATTTAATCCCAGGTTTCTTTGTATTAGAAGAGAGATAAATATGAGCAACACCTGACTTTCTATCAGGTGCTTTCCCTGAATGAAAGTGTTAGGGAAAGCAGGAGGTCAGAGTTAGAGCATGATGAGGATATGCATCTCTTGCTTAACACTCAGCTTAAACTCATGGAAATCCTAGACCTGCACCTAGAAATGGCTTTAAGATTATCAACTAATGCCATAACTAGTCTAAAAGAAAAAAAAAGAGTGTTGGGAATTCTTACAACCTTCTGGAAGAAGGAATGCTACTTAAGGTAATATTTTAAATCAGTTAATTGGTTGGCTTTCTCAAAGTAATAAGGTGGACCTGAGCCTCACTGTAAGCTGAATCTGTGAAAACCTGAAAACTTATTTAAAAATAGCTTCAAGGCACAAGAAAAAATAAATAGGAAGACTTGAATCATTAAATATTTAAACTTAAGATAGTATGACAGCTGTAAGGTGAAGTCTTATTTTACTTGTCAATACATTTTTAGCTAGAGAAGGTTATTTACCACAGTTAGGATTTACATTATAGTTAATTATAGAAGTCCTGCTGTTGACAAACATTTAGCTTTTAGCAATTTGAAATAAATTCAAGAAGAGCTCGTCAATGGAACAAATTTATTCATGGCAACATACAGAATTCTCATTAATATCTGGAAAGATTCAAGGTGAGACTTACTTCTTGTAGTATGAGTAGTTGTCTAGCATGTGAAAAAACACCTGTGTGTGTGGGCTCAGTCTGAGTAGTACCTGTGTTATTTGTATTTATATGGCACAGCCAAACATTAATCATACTTACCAAGACATACACTGTAAAACTGGATTCATCTTCTAAACCTTATATGTGTTTTTAAATAGAAGCAGTACCTAGTCAGAACTCCTTCTTAACTCTTTCTTGTTCTGTGACAAGAAGTACAGCTTCATCTGTCTAGTTATGTTAATGGTTTTATTCCTGAGGACAAATAAAATGTGTCCTGTGCTTGATTCCTCTGGTGTTTGTGTCTCACAGATGAGGTCAGAATTAGATCTGTAGGGAACACATATGAGCAGCGAAGTATCTATTTAATTTTGTAGCTTCCCATTCTTTAAATAATTATGTATGTGGTAGCTTCATTACTGTAAACAGCTTGAGTGCAAACATGTGCCTGTTTAATATTTCTACTATGAGTCATTCTCATTGATTCAAAGTCAGAACTTGAAGTGTAATGGTAACAGACATTTTTTATCTTAGAATGTGGTAGCTAGAATATGGGTTTTGAAACTTTTGGACAATAACAATAGCTAGCAGTGGCAAAAGTCACTAAAATCAGTAGTTTGACTTAAAGAAACAGGAGCGCCTGGGGTATGGAGGTTCTATGCAACTCCTGTGTAATTTCTTACATTATGTAGCTGGTTTACAAAGATGGGCTTGCACTTTTTTTTTTTTTTTTCACATAGAAATAAATCTGTTCCCCTCCCCACCCACTGTCTTTTCTCTTTTTATCTGAAAAATGCCCCAAGTATCAATAAGTTTTTCCTCTGCTTTTATAGAGTGTAGTCACTGAAAACCTATTCTAAAGCAATTTTCCAAGACCTTCATTGAAGGTTTGAGTATACAGCAAAAATATTTTCTAATGTGGTTTTGCTGTGCTGTAGGTAAATACTTTAAGGTTTCAAGTCTGAATGAAAATAGGAAATGTTTGTGATGTCTTCCTCTTACTCATCAATTTAACAAATAAAATTACATTGAAAATGCATGCTTTCCAAACTGGGTTGAGTGGGAACTGGGCTAGAAATAACACAGTCCTTAAGTTGTTAATGTATCATAGAAAAGAAAAAGAATATGTGCACCTCTTTTTATCTTTTTAGGTCGTCTTTTAAAACCGTTCAGCTAAATTATGTCCCTGCTTCATCCTTGCTGAAAGTTCAGTGGCTTTAGATAATGATGAATGAGAACTTAGGACATTTTTGTGTATTTTCTTGTTAGTGTGAATTCTAGCTATTATAGAAGCTTTAATGAAAGAACATGTCTGTGATTTTGTGTGACTACTGAATTCAGCTGGCAATGGTATATTTGAGCAAGCACGAAGGAGGGTTTGTCATGCAGAATTCAACAATATAGTACTTTGTCCTTCTTAACAAAACCCTTCTGTCTATATTTTGGTCTTGCAGACAATGGCCTTCAGACACAAAAACACAAGACGAATTGAAGGCCTTGATAGCAATATATGGTAAGTAAAAGGACAATATCTGCAAATTTCAGAAAATGTCTTTGGCTGATATATTTTCTTTACAAATTGATAATTATTGCCCATAAGAAGGTACACAGCACTTGCTATTTCTGCTGAGATATATTTATCACCTGCTGAGAAGCAGTGAACCAAATTCTGTTAAAGATATGAATTCTTATTCTTGAGCTTTAAATTTAGGCTTGGGCTTTTCTTCATCTAGTAAATCATGTAAGACAAGTATAACTCTTGGGTATGGTAGTATAGCTGACTCTCAAATTAAAATGTTAATTTTGTTGAGTTATGTTTTTCAATTACACTTGATTTGTGTTTACCGAATGAGTCAGATTTCTTTTTAAAGCCAGTATGCTTGTCTTTATAATTTAGCTCATTATTTTTAATACACTTTTTTTCTAGATATTAAATTGTTCTTAAAGCAATATTGGCATCACTGGTAGATGTGGTATTTTGTTAACTGGTGAAAACACTATTTTGGGCTTAAATTAGTCATATGTATATATGTGTACATATAGCCCCAAGGTGTTTTGATCATATAGCCTCAAGCTAATTTTTAGCAATTTGTATTCATTTTTGACGGAACTGTGATGCTAAGTGGGTCTTTTTCCTTTGTTTTGTGTGGTTTTGGTTTTTTTAATCTTGTTAACATTTGGGTAGGGAGAAAAGGGTAAAATGCAAGGCTTACCTGTGAAGGGAGGAAAAAATGTTCAAGAATCCTGATGTTCATGTCTGCCAGGCTACTAGGAACAGTTAAGACAGTCACTTTACAGACTAAACCAGCCTGTTGCCTAAAAATAATAAAAAAAAATAATTTATAGTACTCTAAGATGACTGAATAGTTTAAATGACACCTTGACTTCACAGGATTTAGCTATTAAATCATTGAATGTGCCTGTTCTGATTAGATCTACGCCAGTCTGCAAGAGGGTAGCATTCCATTTCTGTTTGTATCCAGAGTTACTGTTGGTTTGTGCATGTGCACATCTGAGCACAGCTCTTCTGGAAGGAAAGTTATTCTATGGATGCAGAAAGTAAAGTCAACCTTTTATTGGGTTCCCTCCGACTCCTGTGGTTACTTACCATTGTCCCAGTCCCCATGTCTCCACACAAGCACTCTACTTAAAGCTGTTTTCACCACTGTGAATTTGGCAAAGTGAAATTTTTTTTTTTTTTTTTCCCTTTTAATGCTAATGGAGGAGAAGATAATTTTATCTGCTATGTTAACTTCAAGATACTTTTTTCCCTTTAGGGTTGAATTTACAAAGGTGGCAGCAGATCCTTCAATTGTTAATCTGGGTCAAGGCCTCCCTGATATATCCCCTCCCAGCTATGTTAAAGAGGAGCTGGCAAAGGCAGCAGCAATTGACAGATTGAACCAGTACACACGAGGCTTTGTAAGTACTGTGGCACTTGAGGACCCAAGGTCAGGAGAGAACATGCTACAGGGAAAAAATTTGACTTTGTTTTAAATGGGTTTTGTTTATAGGTCATACCATTATGACCCAAATTAATTTGATCTAGTGGCCTTATCTGTTACTAATGAACATCCTCTGTGTAGGCTTCTTCAAGGCAGAATCCTTCAGCAAGAGCAAAATGGTAGAGCATATCTGGGATAGATCGTCTTTGAAGAGTCAATTCACAGTTTAAAAGAGTGTAAATTAAACACCTCTGATTTTGTTTGGTGTAAACATGAATGAGATAGGATGATGGTAGAATGAGAAAGAAATACTTGATACCACTTGAGACAGTGCCTCTAGGATGAAGAGAAGATTCACCCATAGTGTGCAGTAGATTTCATTGGAGATTAGCAAGTGATTAAAATGGTAAGGTTTTGCCCCTGGAAGATAGTCACTACCCATGCTGTAAGTTGGCTTGTGGAGTTGATGTCCTGAGCTGGGTGTGAGTGTGTGGCCATTATCATTGTCCAAGGCAGGATATTCAAGTGGACTATTACTCTTTTAGTATAACCACTTCCATGTTTGGTTTGTCTGTTCTTTATTTTGTGGTAAAGATGAACCATATCACTCAATTGAGAATCACGTCTCAGGATTTCTACAAAAGCCAAGGGAGTTTGTCTAGCGTTTTTCTAGCTGACCATGTTATACAACAGTGATAGAAAAACATTGTATAGATTGGTAGGCCAGCAATTGTGTTGGTAGTTGTGGCATCATTGTGTATGTATTCCAACATAACTTTTGTTCTCTGAGCATCTGTGTGCTGAGAACTGATGGGGAGCAGCAGTGGCCAGCAGCTCCCTAAAGGACAAACTATTACAGCAAGGAGGGTGGATGCCTCACCAGCCAGGGCCCAATCCCACTGTACCTGAGCAAGGTAGGCCAGAGAGAGTGGCTGAGGTCAGTCCAGATCACCATCAAACTTGTCGTGGGCATGATGTCAAACCAGGAAGTCAATCCACAGGTGAGGCCTGGCAGTGCTAACCACAGTTAGCCATAACCCAGTCATCACTGGGCAGGTCCAGGGTGACATGGCAGGTCTATGGTCAAGCCACAAAATCAAATCTACAGGTCGGAGACAAGTTCAGTGGGGTCTGTGGCCATGTGCAGGCATGCCTGAAACTGAATTGCAGACCATCAACCCTACTGCATAGCTCTTAAATGGGGCCCCTGGACCAGGGGCACAGCTCTAGGTAGATGTCCCAGGTGAGGCTGGTCAGGGCCATTAAGGCCTATTAGGCTTGGCAGGAACAAAATAATAAAGAAAAAAAAAAAAAATTCACAGTGACTGTAGTCTCATTCTGTCCCTCTTGGGGTCATTTTGTTTGATCACCTTTAGCTCTGTGCAAAGAGTTTCTGCAAGTACAAGATAGAGAGAGATAGGTTGCCCAGGGAGGTGGTGGAGGCTCTATCCCTGGAGACATTCAAGGTCCGGCAGACGAGGTTTTGGAGGAGCCTTGGCACAGGGGGAAAGGTTGCAGAGAGAATGGGCTACAATCTACCTTCTGACAAATATTCACAGACTGATTCTCTAAAACAATTTGCAAATCAGGCATAAATATAATTTTCTAATGCATAGAATTATTCATTTTTTACTTTTGTCACTTTGTTCTTTATTCCCAAATAGCTTGATAATTCCCATGATCATTGGGAACGTTGGCAGATATATGATACTGTAGACGGCAATTAAAGAGGAATTTTTATCAATATTCCCATCTTCAGCTTTGCGCTTCCTCTCCAAACTTCGGCACTTCTAAGGTTTCAAGCCCCAGTATTTGTGGTAGCGAATGTTGGAGGGATGAGTATGAATGATGCACATCCATCTGATAATGGAGACACTGTCTCAGCTCTCTGCGGCGCTTGGGCCTCTGCCTGTAGGCCTCTGGCCCATAGAGCGGCCTAGTGTGACTCTGGTGGTGCTGCATTCCTGTGCAGCTGACACACTCGGGGCAAGAAATGGCTGGCGTTTGAATCAACAATGACTTGTAAGCTTTAATTTCTGGTAATGTTTTTGTTTACAGATGGGTTCACGATTTTATTCCTTGTGTGTAGAGGTAGAGTGTTTAATATTTCAGAGAAGGATTTTTGTTACATAGTTGTGTTTTCTCAAGGAGCTGTTTTCTATTTCTACCAAGTATCCAAAAGAAAAAACAAAACAACCAAACAAACAGATTTTCACAGCAGGAAACCTGTAGTCTTCCTGAGCAAACAGAATTGTGCTTTCTTATTTCTATATTGTCTATGATCTTTGTTGCATGTTTGTTTTCTTGTAGTTTGCACATTTGAGAAGAGTATGTTAACTGCCATGTCCCTGTAGGAGACATGGTGATGAATGGTGCTCTGAGGTTTGGGATATGACTACATGAGTTATCATTCTGATCACAAGTGTTGTTTATCAGCAGCAGATAAACAAAATAAAAAGATTCCCCTTGCACCAAACAATTTTTAGTTGAAAGATAAAGAAGGAAACAAAAGAAGCTTGAGGTGAAAATACGGGCACTTGGGAAAGAGACTCTAAAGGAGGTGAGGATGAGTTGGTGTCAAGAGTATTCCCTTCTCTCCTCCTGTCTCTTGCTCTAGCTGCTTTATAGGCTGCCTAGAGCTATCCTGGGATGTAATAATAAGACAGAAGTTAAAAAGCATCAGATATACAAAAAACATTTCCTAGTAGATATGAATAAATTGAAAACACTTTTCTTTCCTAGTGTGCAAAAACTTTAAGCCATGCTAACTGTTAACAGCCATTAACGCTGGGGGCTCATCTTGTATTTTTCTATTTCAAAATGTATTATTTTGATATACATGGAAAAAAAACCCCAAGCATAGGCTTTGTACATTGCCAGGAACACAGCCATCAGTTGCATTTGCTTGTTTTGAACAGGGACATCCGTCGCTGGTGAAAGCCTTGGCTCAAGTGTATGAGAGAGTCTGCGGGAGGAAGATTGATCCTCTCTCTGATATCCTGGTGACCGTGGGAGCTTATGGCTCTCTCTTCAGTGCAATACAGGCATTGATTGAAGAGGGAGATGAAGTAAGTTTTTATTTTAAATATTGACGTATACTCACTGAAATGAGGGTTTGCCTGGTTTTGATTGGTCCACTGTTAAATATAAGTTGATATTAGGGCTTCTTTCTGATCTCCATTAATTTTATTTGTTACAGTTACACACCTGACTTAGTTTCAGAAGCTGTGATCAGGAGACTATCCTTTGGATGTTTTACAGTGATTCACCAACTTAAAACCCCCCTTCTGTCATACTTATGGTACTGGTAGCAGTTTCTTTATCACTGTTAGGTGACACAATACACACTGATTTATTAGAGAAAACCTGTGGGATGTTGTCTGCAAGAGAAAACTTGGGTGAGGCAAAGTATTGTTGGTGTTTGAATAACCATCGTGTATCAAGGTCTGTTTTGGACTGTTGTATGATAGCAGCATAGCTAGATATCAGAAAAATCCTTTCTTTAAAGGGTTGTTAGTTTACTGTACTAGCTCTGATGATTCATCCCTTCGCTACTGACATCATTTTGACAATGATATTAAAAAGCCATTTTGGGGAGATATTTGTATCTGTAGCAGACAAGAACTTTTTATGTTGCCATGCATTTTGCTTACAGTGTTGGTTTTGCTTTTATATGCATTTTATATGTATATTGCTTGTATATGTATTCTCATATGTATCTTTTCCTCCTTTTCGGTTGCTCTGATATTCACGTCTCTTTTTTTTCTAGTAGTTCTCTGCTATTATCCTTTGGGGGTTTTTGTATTTTTTTGTTTTCCTATTGTCTACCCTCTGTGCAATTTTCATTCAATTTGTCCTCTTTTTCTACCTGAAAAATTTATTCTAATAAAATTTGAGGACTTAAACCATTCTTCTGAGATTTCTAGATACTTATAAATCCTGGAATATCATGGACAAAATTAGGGCAGCTGTGCTGTGTGGTTCAACAATTTGCTGTTACTATCTCCCATCTTTGCCTTGAACCATTTGGCTTGCACTGAATATCATATCTTAATAGTTGTCATGTGTAACTGTAGAAGAACAGCCTGTGTTTCTTGTCAAAAATGAGCAGTGCTTATCATACTTAGACTGAGGCCATTGTTATTGCTCTAAAAGGAGGAATATTCTGCAATGTTAGATTGGGACGGAGTGCCAGAGACATCATTGTGTTACACCAGCAATGTAAATCTGGAAACATGATGGTATTGCGCACGGTAAATTCTCTGTTTCTGATACTGATGATTGTAATTTCAGGTCATAATAATAGAGCCATTTTATGACTGTTATGAACCAATGGTAAAGATGGCGGGTGCAAAGCCTGTTTTTATCCCACTGAGATATGTGAGTAGCTTTTTAAAAATTATTTACCATATAAAGTTTCTCATCCATGCTCAGTACAGTTTGATGGACACCTTCTAGACAATGCTTTTCTGTATAGTTTTTCATAGCATCCAATTATATAAAACCGAGATAGATTGCCATAGTGTAAGTCTGAGACAGTGATAGTCCAAAGCAGATAGAATATTTCACTAGGGTTGGAGAAGGTGGGACAATGTTTCTTATTTAATTTGTGCATTCTGAAAACTGATCAAAATTCCTTCTTTGAATGTCATTGGAGAATGTTTTCAGTGCAAACAGGGGAAGGAGGATCACGCACCAGTGCAATTTCTGTATTTGCTGGTTTTCGAAAGATTTAGTTTCTGATACCTTCAGCAACTCTAACAATTACAGAATATAAGTTCTTTTTCAAAATCAGCATACTAAAAATACTAAATATTATATTTATAAAATATTAATTTTATATTTATATATGTTTTATATATTAAATATTATATACCAATATAAGCAATATTAATATATAATAAATATTAAAATATTTACTATTGTATAACATATTTATATTATTTTTATATTTATATTATAATATAAATATTATATTATAAATCAGCATACTAAAAGGAGCAGTCATGCAGTAGACATTTGCTCTACATATGAGAATTGTTGTTTCCTTTATTGGAAAAAAGGAATAATTTTTGTATGGGTTAATTTTCAAACAGGCACTGCTGGCATTATGCTGGCAGCTTGCAGGGGTTGTTCTGGATGCAAAGCCTTGGGTGACTGACAGCATTAGCTGGGGAGGGCTGAGGGGCTCGTTAGCAGGACTGTTGCATAAACACCATGAAATCAGAAAAACAGGGACAAAACAGTGACAAAACCTTCAGGAGTGCAGTGGGAGTAGCTGAAACTATTCTTCTGGGTACACTACTTCTAGGGACATTTTGAATGACAGGGTTCCTCCTGTCAATTTGCTGTTTCACATCATTGTTTTTGGTCTAGCCCTCTCCCCATAATGTGTGGTGTGGCCACGCTCTTTGTCCTCTATTGCAAGTAGCCCAAACTTCTGTTGTTCTTGTGTGATACCACAGCAACTCAAGAGCCTCAGTGGTGCAGATTTTTAACTGTTTGGTAATTTTCATATGGACAAGGAGGAAGAGACCTTGAATTTCTCCAGTGATGATCAGTCTTTCTATTTCTAAGCATGTACGCACTTGCTCTAGTGCACGGGAAGGCCATAAACTCTCCTGTCTTGTGACTGGGCTTCCTGCATTACACGTTGTTATAATCAGCATGTGTATAACCAGATCCTGGGAATCATTTCCTGGGGGAGGCTTTAAGACAGACAGTGGCCAGTGAGGACAGCCACTGTCATAGGAATTTGCCTTGCTCTTAGCCTTCCTGACTGTTCCTGGAAGTGCCTTCTCCCAGGAGAGCACACCAGACATTGGAGAGGTTGTCAAGTATGGATATGAAAGTGTTTGAGGGTGATAAAAGTGATAATCTGTGCATTTTGTTTAGGCTGTAGTATGTTGCATTGAAATAATTCATACATATATTGGGTTTTTCTTGGTTGTGTGTGTGGGTTTGGGGTTTTTTTTGTTTGTTTAGTTTTTGTTTAGTTGGTTGTTTTTTGTTTGTTTGTTGGTTTTAATTTTTTTTTGGTTTTTTTTTTTAGAAAAATGATGGGAAATCTGCTTCTAGTGCTGATTGGGTCTTAGATCCTGCTGAACTTGCAAATAAATTTAATTCCAAAACAAAAGCAATTATTCTGAATACCCCCCACAACCCTATAGGCAAGGTGAGAGTCCTGCTTTAATGCTACTGTAATTTCAGAGTATGCCTTTAATGCTGTGATTAATGCCTTGTCCCTTACTTTCTTGTATCCCAGGTGTTTACCAGAGAAGAGCTTCAAGTAATAGCTGATCTCTGTATTAAACATGATACCCTGTGCATCAGCGATGAGGTGTATGAATGGATGGTGTATAAAGACAATAAGCACACTAAAATAGGTACTGAATTTTTGTAGCATCTTAGAAGTGGTTGTGGAATGATGTTGTAAACATGCTTCTGGAATGTTTCTGGAATAATGGTTTCTGGAAGCAGCTCAAACTTAAAGCTTTGACTATTTCACAATGTTTTATACTTTAGAGTCTAAAGGGGGAAGACCCCTTCCCTTTTCTGAAAAATAATTTAAAGAATAATTTTCAAATAGAATTTCCAGAAGCTCTTCAGTGACTCTGGAGCAAATATCCATAGAAACCAGTGGGACTGATGCTCGTAAATCATGATCAGCTGAATATCCCATCCTTATTCAGTTCTTTATTGACCATGACAAGTGTAACTTCTGTTCATGTATTGGATTGTGTTTTGCTGAAGGATTAATGGAACAGGGATTAAAACTTTCTTCTCAAAGGAAGTTCTTGATACAAGTTTCACTGAAGTTGGTGGAATCACTCCCACTGTCCCAGAACAAGATCTAGTTCAGGTTACCAAGCTCCTTGGCCCCACGGCTGTAACACTACAGATAAGCATTTAGGTAAAAGTTTCTAGTGTGATGCTCTTGGTTTAGATCTGCTGATGTATTTGAGCTGGCTGAAGTCCAAACCTTCCTTTTTATATGTACAGACATTTTGTTTCTGATCTTGCATGAACTGTTACTATGTTACAATGCACTTATTGTCATAATGAAGGCACATTCCAGTCACGTGCAATAGAGACATCTAGTTGAGATTAAACAGTGAGATCAAGAGACATAAGATGTGAAAAAAGTTTATCTTTTTTTCCTGGCTTTACTACTGGTTGACTGCTGAATAGCTTTGCTTCAATTCCATATTTGTAGACTGGCAATAAAAGAAACTGTATTAGTGGGGGATACATCATTGTAAAACTGAATCTTATAAATAATAAAAAGGAAATGATATCTATATTAGCTTGCAGTGCTACTTAGCTCTGCTACACGGTTGCTGCTCATACAGCTGCATCACATGGTTTGTATTGGCTATGCACAGGCTATCAGTCTGTTTTGGTGCCTTTTAGTGATACCTTCTTGAAGACCTTCAGATGTGGAAGGAGGGGAACATTTTGCATACATTACGGTGATAGTAATCTGAGTCAGTGTATCCTAACAAGTTACCACAGTAACTGATTGTGTGTGGCTTGTCATATCACAATTGCAAGGTTACATGAGTTAAATTAAGGCTTTCTTCATGGGCTTAGTAGGTGGTTCATGCAAATAGCTGTTCTCAGAACCAAAATCTCTGTGGGTGGTGAAAGGTAATCCATTTTCCTGTTCAGTGGCAGTCGGTCCAAACACTTGTGTTGTCAGTTACACTTTGTCTTAGTGGACAGGTGATGAATTCTTTAGATGTTAATAACTATTGGTCTTTAGAGTCAGTATTGTCATTTTAACGCTTCAAACCACAACATTTCCCTTTGAACAAAAGGCAGTCTGTAGTTCAGCATGAAATGTAAAAATACTGTGTATTGATTATTTAAGTTAAAGCCTGGAGTTAGTCAGGTTTAGGTACCTATTCTCTAATAGATCCTATGATGCCATCTTTGACTTTAGTGTTAAAATGATTATAAAACCTTCAGGGAAACACTGTAAACAGTAATATTATTTCAGTAAAAGAAGCCAGATTGCTCTTTTTAACTTAAGTTTCGTAGCTTTGTTTTGTTTTGTAAGTCTACAAAAGATAATGCAAGAGAAACTGACTGTGTTATTTCAATGTTTAAAAACTCTTGTGTTTCTGTATTAACCTCTACGTATTCCATCAAATGCAGTGGCACATTTTTTGGGAGAGATGAAAAATGAATATTGCCTCAATTTACAGAATCTGATGGTGGTTCCTTAATACAATTTAACAGGGGCTGCTAGCCACAGATCATAACATTAGTACGGTCTTTGTGCTGTCACTGAGGCAGTTTTCTGTAGTGTAGGACACTTCATCACTCTCATCATTATCTGACCTCTGTAAAACCGTGGGCTTCCTTTAAGTAATGGTTAGGGTTGTAATGGCAGATTTAGAGATTGCATCTTGTAACTGAGGATTCTGAACAAGCCTCTCAACAAGCTGAGTGCCATCCCAGGTAACAGGCTTATTGTATGTGTTAGTTTCTACTTTGTTAGTTTTTAAATGGTAGTCAGACTTGGTTCTGGTGTCATATAATGATGCTGCCATATGGCACAGAGGAATTTCCATCTCTGTTTAGAGCTTCCTGCTTGTAAAAGAAATGGAGCCGCTTCTTCACCGCTGTCTTTTTTGCTGCTGCTGTTATTTGAAATGCTGTTACATTCCATCTCCAAGGTTGAATTCCAATGTCTATGTGGCAAAACAGTCTCACGAGAGGGCATTAGCTTTGAAATCCAATTCTTTTTGCAGTCTGTGAGTGGTAGTTTGGTTGCTTTTAGGAAGTGATCTATACTCTTGCCCTAGCTAGCTAGAAGATGCATCTGTTCAAACTGCCTTTTTGTTTTCAAGGTCACAGAGCAGTTGAGAGAATATGGGTGGGCAGATAGGAATATGAATTTCTTTCCTGTTGTTTTGTTTCTCTTCTTGTCAAGTGAGCTCAAAAAAATACACAATATGTGTTTTCAAATAAATGCAAAGACTTATACCATGTTTAATGCAGGGAACTGCTGCAAAAACTTCCGTATGAAATTTGGTGGTTTTATTTGGAAAATCTTTGTTCATTGGTCTCCCTAGAGAGGGGATTTAACAATTGACAGATTCATTGGTAGTGGTTCTCATGTACAAATGAGGTGGAACCAGATGTTATTGACTGTTGCAACTGTGTAGTGGTATGACCTTGTCTAAGTTTGTGTCTCTGACTTAAGTGTATCTTGATTTATCTATTTTTGTTGAAAAGGAGTTAATTTAAAGAGTCCACATAGAGCTCCCCCGAAGAAGTGTACAGAAAATAAAATTTGCAAACTAAAGGAGATCTTTGCTCTGTCATCTCCTTGGAAAGGAAACAAAGGATTTTGGTCTCCTACCAGACACAAATACAGAGACACAGCTAGGCCTCCATGTGTCCCTTAATCCTTGCAGACATCCCTGGGTAGCTGCTATTATCAGTCAGTCTCAGGCCTGTTCAAATTATATAAGAAAATATAATTTATTTACTCACTCTGCAATTTTTCTGATTCTTAACAGTGTTTGGTTCTGGATTAGAAGTCTTAGTAATTTATTTGTTTTTTCTTTCCCCTGATGTCTGAGACAGACAGTGACATTGAACTGGGCAGTGGTTTGCAGTGCCTGAGTTTATGTTGTATATGGTGCCATTATCAGGCATCAGAAATAATGCTGTCTTGAGATGAATGGATAGTTATTTCTTAAATTACATCTTTCTTATGAATAATTATGCATTTTGGCTGTGGATAACTGTGCCTCTCATCTTCTGCCTCTTTTTTCTCCTTTCATTAACCCTTACCTTCTTTTCATGCCAAAAAGCATTGGCCTATGTATCATTTCTCATTTGTTACAATTTCTATAATTCAGAATATTCTCATCTCTTGCTTAATATGCTGCAATGATATATCAGCATATAGCTCAGAGCAAGGGGCAGTACAGTTCTGTAACTACATGGAATATGTGAGTGCACCTGTACCAAATTAATTTTATTTTATATACAGCTACGTTGCCAGGTATGTGGGAAAGAACAATAACTATAGGAAGTGCTGGAAAAACATACAGTGTAACTGGCTGGAAGGTAAGAACCATCAATATAAAAAATTCAGTTATCTAAATAACAGAATGCATTTATTACAGTAAAAAAGTATCATTTTTTTTTATGACCTGTCTGGCAAATTTCTGTCTCCTAAACATGAAGCTAGCGTTCAATTGGAGCAATTATCTTGAACACACGTGTTTTAATTCACTTCATGTCTCTTGATTAATAAGCTCTTGTGAGAAAACAACACTAAAAAAAATAAACCCAGCATGATTTGTTCCAAACCAGTCAAGATTCTTGGAGAAAGCATGGATTTTTATAATATTTTAACTTTCTGGTTTCATGGTGACATTACCAGATTATGGTAGTAGTATTTTTTGCAATGGCTTATATTTCTGTCAAATATTTAATGATAATATTTTGCTTGACTATACCATGCATAGCAAAAAGTATACAAAAATATGAAAACATTTGACAACTAAATTCTTTCTTTTGTCACCTGTGTTCAAACTGAACTATGACACACATGATTCAGTAGTAAGCTTTTGTTTTATTCTCAAACCACCTTTGACACAGGAGCTTATGAGATGGAAAGATTCTAACACAATTAGGAATAACATTCCTAATAAATGCTCAGTTTGATTTCTAATCCTTGTTATATAGAGAGTTACAAGTTTGCTTAGTGCTCTATGAGAGATAGGGATAAGTGAAAGTAAAACTTTTGTCTCAAATCTAAACGTTTTTTTATGGCATCATTCAGCAAACTGTGTAAACTAGCTCTTTTTAAAATTATTTATCAAAACAAATTCACTGGCAGTTTTTAAAATAGAAACACTTGAGACAGTGGTTGATTTTAATTCTTTGTTACTTTTTAGTAAGACCACTGCTGTAAGTATAACATATACGTGCTTCTTTCCCTTAGCTTGGTTGGTCTATTGGCCCGCAGAACCTGATTAAGCATTTGCAAGTTGTTCACCAAAATACACTGTATGTGTGCCCAACTCCATTACAGGTAGGTAGAGATGGGGCAGAGGAGGTTATTTTCTTGTGTAGCCTCACTGTAGCAAAACAATAATCACAACAATGAATTTTTAGTTGTCAAAATATATATTCCAGGGTACAGAAAGAGGAGACAAATTGATCAGCTCACCAGACACTTAAAAAAATAATAAAAAAGCACAGCCTTGCAGATTCTTCCTTCTTTTACCTCTAAACTGCTACTTCTTGCTTAAAACATGACAAACTTAGTTATTTTTGTAGCAAAGAGAAATAAAAGTTGTTCCAATAAGGTCTTGTTTTACTGAGCCTTATCTCACCTACTAATTTTTAGTATTCTATGATACATTGTTATCAGTAATTCAAATTTAGCTTCAATTCCATTTGAAGACCCTTGTATGAAGGACTCTGACTACTGTGTATGATTAGTGCCTAGCAAATGATTGGGTGCTTTGGGTGTTGCCACAGCACAAAGTAACAAACAAATTACACACTTGGATGTAGCTTGTGTAATCTGTACATGCTGATTTGCTTAATAAGGGCCAGAATCAAAGAAAAATCCCTGTGATTTCAGTAGGAAGTGAGTGTCTGTGAGTTCACCGAGTGTCCCTCAATACTTTGAACATTAATTGTGTTTCCAGGAGGCTTTGGCACAAGCATTTTGGATAGACTATAAACGCATGGATGACCCAGACTGCTATTTCTACTCACTGTCTCGAGAGCTGGAAAGCAAGCGTGATCGGATGGCTCGTCTACTTCAAGAAGCTGGACTAAAGCCTATCATTCCAGATGGAGGATACTTTATGACTGTTGATGTTTCCACGTTGAGTTAGTATAAAGTTTATTAAAAGGGGTGTAGAAAGCAAATACTATAGTTCATCTGAAAATGCAGCTTTCATTTTAAACTATATTCTCATGGTTTGTTTGCATAACTATCAGAAGTACTAACTGGGACTGAAATTTGCTGTTTGACCTTAGCCTGGGAGGTAGATCTTAGGGGCTTCAGCAAAGCCTTTGTTTGTTATCCTAACTATTGTCTGTGTTTTGCAAAGCTCTGGCACGGTTTTAGGGAGGATAAAGGAGGTGGAAAAACATTTCTGTTTTCAAAAGGTCTAGGATTATGAAAAAGTTTGGGAGCCAAGCACCTGGCATAATATCCTGAGTTCACACCATTTGTACTGTTCTCTTTCTGTTTTGTCTGTCTGTTTTTCTTAAATCTGAAGTCACACCCTGAAGGCTCTTTGAGGCGTTCTGATTTGCAAACACTATAAAATGCTACCAAAATTTACAAAACATTTTGGAAATTCAGATTACAGTAACTTTGGAGGAAGAATTCCCACAGGGGAACATTTTCTAGTTCCACATTTTTCACTACCTGGTCCTAATGTCAGTTGTCATTCACACAGAAATGTTTAGACTCAGGTGGACCTCACAGTGCTAACATGTGTCACAAAGTTTTAGATACCCCCATGTCACAGATGAGAAAATTGCAGTTGCAGTGATTATTGCTGTACATACAATAAATACCTTCTTCAGCACCCTCCAGAGTCCTCATCCCTCGGTAGTCCAGACGTGAGGACTTCTTGTAGGACTACTTGTAGGACTACTGCATGAGTAAAGCATGGCTTTCTTCCAAGCTACATGTCTGAATTTGCATTGAACGGAAAGCAAGTTCTTGGGTCAGAATGGAAAGGTTCAATATGTTGTCCCATTTTAATGGTTATAGCGTAATTTTAAAATTATAATTTAAAATAAAGACATACAGCTTTAGTCTTAACTGTTAATGAATGCCTTCCCAATGGAGTCTAGGAAATCTTACAATATGTTTGGTTGAAATTTATTTTTTTTAGATGTGGATCTCTCTGATGTAGATGAGAAACAACCTTATGATTATAAATTTGTCAAATGGATGATAACATCTAAGGTAAGGTGTCTTAGTCACACTCTAGTTTTGGAAATGCTTTTCTACTGAAAGCAAGAGCAATACAACTGTACTTATTAAATAATGTAGTAGAGCTATTCCATTCAAAATATTATTTGGTGCTTATGGTAACTGCTCATAATGAAAAAAATATTTCTAGATATGCTGAAAGTGTACCCTGTAGGTTTGTGTTATGTCCCAGCACTTTTTTTGCAGCATGCTTAAATGCTAGTTGTACAAAAGTACCTTTGAAATATTTTACCTAAAAAAAGTAATTTGACTCTAGTTAAGCCTAGCTGGTGCCTCCAAAACTGAACCTTGTCTTTTCCCTCACATGGTGGGAGGGAGAGTTCTAGAAGTGCAACAGTAAAATTATCACACTTAAAACAATTTTTTTTTTTTTCTTTTCATACATATATAAAATAAATAATGTTTCTGGTTTATGTTTCAGAAGCTGTCAGCAATTCCTCTTTCAGCATTTTGTGGTCCTGAGACAAAAAGGCAGTTTGAAAAATATATACGGTTTTGCTTCATTAAGGTAAATTCGTGGGGTTTTTTCCTAAAAAATCAATGCAGTACAGAAATCTGTAAGAGTCTGATTGTTACATTTTGCCCAGGATCTCCTGAGTTGGATGGTTTTAGGAACAAAAAGTTAGCTTCGTGTAAGATTCAGCACAAAGTAGCTTCAATTGTCTTTGCTGAGGGACTTTAAACCATAATGTGGGTGGCATGGCTAAGAAGGGCAGCTGGCAGCAAACAGCTGGGCGGGTAGGCCTTTTTTAGCTTGCTCTATTGATTCAAAAAAACATTTCTTGACCGGTGGTGACAGTGAAAATGACTGACACAGGTACACTATCAATTAAGGTGAATCCTCTAATGCAGAGCAGAGAATAATTGTATAGCAAAGTGGTATACCTCATAACCTTTAACTTGCCAACAAGAAAAACTGGAGAGTTCACCTTCAAGTTTAAGCTTACTTGCCTGAAAACATGTAGGGTTTTACATGAGCTCCAAATTACAAAAGAAAACAAATACACAGGAAGTTCCTAAATGTTTTGTTTTTTTTTTTTTTGCAAATTGGCTGACTTCTGCCATTTCATGAGCACCTCCTTTTCACCTGTTCTTCCTCCTCTTGAATCTGTTCTCAAAAAGGCTGCGAGACTTTGGGGATGAGTACATACTCTTTGATGATGTTTCCCCATTTTTCTGTAACGGAGTTGGCATTAAGGGAACATGTGCAACTCCCTAACTGTTCTGGTATGGAGATCAGAGCCTCGGCTTGAACCAGTAGCACAGGGGAGTTGCTGCGTGTGTTACTTAGTTCTTCTGATAAGGGATAAAGCCTATGATATAAACTGAGCCAGTAACAACCAGGATGAAACTCACTGGTTGTAAACGTGGCTTGCCCAGGATGAACAGCACTGATCATATCAAGTTAAAGACTACTTGTGTGACTCACGAGGTTGTAGCCAAGCCGCAAAACTGGCCAGTGAATAGATTACCCATATTTAGAGGGATTATGTTTAAGTAGTTTACAGCATAACTTGACTGCATGGAGATTTAAAAATCCCAAATGCACACACAAAGATAAGGAAACTCTGCTAGCATGTTTCCAGTATAAAGCTGCCAAGTGCATCACTGCATAAATGCCAGGTATTTATATAAGAAGTATGGCTTTCATTAAATTCGATAGTATGAATGCTGAGAAAATACTTTATCTTTTAAACACACCTAATAAATATTTGTGAAGAACCAGCATTGAATTCTTTGTGTAGGCTAGACTTGTAGCTATAACTGTTACCACAAAACTGACTGACTGACTGACTACAGGATGCAAGTGAAACTGCCAAATATTGATTTGGGATGATACAATCATGACTGCTGCTCTCTTTTCAAGAACTCCATACTTGCAGTAATAGTGATACTCCTTGTTTTGCAGAAAGACAGCACACTGGATGCAGCTGAAGTGATCCTGAAGAACTGGAGTAAACAGACAGCCTGATTTTTCTCATTAACTCTTCCATCTGCTATAATTATCTAATAGTAGGGGGGTTTATTGGAAATTTAAGACCAAATTACTTAATACAATACAGAATTAATATGACATTGTAAATACCTTTGTGCTGCCACCTGCTGAGGAATTAAAACTACGATTTACTGAAATACGGGTAATGCAACTCAAGTTATTTTCAGTCTTTTCAAAATAATTTACTTTTTTCCTAAAAAAGTACTAAAAAATACTTCTTACTGAAAGACAAAAATTTGTAGGACTCTGTGTAAAATAAATAGATGATATAGATATTTTAAATCTTACAAGAAAATCTTAGAAGAAAAAAAGTGGGAAATATTTTTGGTATGTGAAACCAAATAGCCTGCAGTGGAGAAGAATTAAGACATGCCTTGTATTAGATAATTGCAGTGACTTTCTACATACCTAACTACCCTGTCCATGGAAAATTGCACCAGTTTAAAGAAACTGATTTGGTTAAAACAATACAGAGTTTTTACTATAGGTGAGATTGAAAAGTGCTAAGTTGCATAATTACTATTTCATTTTCCCATGATAGTCATGCGTGCTGTTCTGGAAATATTCAGTTCTCAATAAAATTATAAAAGTGGCATCTAGAACAGGAATTCTATTTACTCATGTCTACGTATTTATCTATTTATTACGTGGATGAATCTACAAAGCAAAACAGAAGACTTTGCTTTAGAGGCTTCTTCACAGTCAGATGTCCAGTGACATAATTTATCCTATCATCCTTTTCCTTACCACGTTCACAATGTTGGTAACTTCACACCACATTTATTTTGAATTCTTCAGATCTAGGAGGACCATGGAGATGGGCCTAATACTGTGCTGTGGAGCTAAACTAACTTTATTTCAAGCTCAGTTGATAAAGGACTGTTTCAAAAGAGAACAATATGGACAATTCCTTTCTAGTTGTCTCCTATTTCAGTTCTCTGTATGATATATTCATCTGTGGATGGGTTTCCACTAGCAGAAGCAATCCAGGTAGGTAAATGTTTAAGGCTGTGTGTTATGCTCTCCATGTTGTTTCTATAGTCTTCCCCCAGGTCTTATGGTGGAAAGCCAAACAAATTCAGTAACTAGTTTGGGAAATATTTTACTCATTCCTTGATCACACAGCTGGAATCTTAACTGAATTCTATCAGACTGTGGCTATGGCCAGGGCCTAAACAAAAAGTGCAGAAACTGGATGGTGAGAACAGCTGCTAAGCTTTTCCATTACACTTCTTGGTCTTGGTCTTTTGGGAGTCCAGTAGCTGGACCTTCCATAGTCAGTTACATCTGTAGACAGCTATAAAGCTGTTCTGTGCTGCCATTCCCCCGATCTCTCCAGAAGATAGCTGGCTGCTATGTTTGAGGTGGTGTGTAGTTTTTGTGTAGAAAAAATCAATTTATTATTTAAAATGACTGAACTGAAATCCCAGCATGAATTTTGTGTGGAAATTTCTGCATTAATTTCCAGAGAGAAATTTTTTTTTTAAGATACTAAACTTCTGTAAAATCAATGCTATTTTACAAGGAGTTTAAAATCTGTTTATGTAAGTTGAACTGGGGAGCTGTGGTGTTGCAAGATCTAAGAGGGTAGTGCAACAGTCTATTGAGACACATCGTAATTTGGGAAATGAAAATATAAAATAGTCTGCCTTAACTAAAAAGTAATTTTTAAATAAAATTAAGCAAGTTTTTCTAGCATAAATGCATTGTAAAAACAAGCTTCTATGAAATGTTTGTATGATTTCATGAATCAAGAGTTTCTAATTTCTTAAGTCTCTGAAATGATACAAAATAATTACTTGAATTTTGGTTTTTTGTCCTTGAAACAGGTGCAATAGCAATGCAACTAAACCTTACGCAAGTAAAATTATTTTCATCATTGTTATTATATAAGAAGTTTTAAAGATCACTGCAGCATGCTTCTCTTGAAGATAACAGCTACAGAGCACAACTCCCTAAGTATTTTTTTCAAACCCTGTCTCTACCATCTTAAGATCTTCCTGAGATAACCGTCTTGTTAGCATGTCAGCACATACACTGTTGGGTTATGTGGCCTCCCAGCAGTAGGAAGCTATTAAAGGTTCTTCAATTTGCCTCTCTCTACAATGTTTTCATGCCCTGTTAAGACAAAAGAAGCCAAATGCACCTCACTGCTTCCCAAAGATTTGATGTAACATGCTTGTATTACTCTCATTGGCAAATGGAACACCCTGTGTAAAATCAGTCTAGAATGTGCATGAAAGAAAAGTGATATGCAGGGCTGGAGAGGAAATTAAGAACTATAGCAAAATAATACTTTAATCAGCTGCCTGTTTCGAATATCTCATTAGTATGCTAATAACTCGCCTGCTAAAGCACCAAATTCGAGTTGGGACTCATGGGTAGCCGATGTTTAAAGATAGCTCTGCATTGTGTATAGGTGAAGAGCCTTACTTGTGTACTGGTTTTGGCTGGGATAGAGTTAATTTTCTTTATAGCTAGTACAGGGCAGTGTTTTGGATTTGTGCTGAAAATGGTGTTGATAACTCATGTTTGAGTTATTGCTGAGTGGCACACAGTGTCAAGGCCTTTTCTGCCGCTCACACTGCCCTGACAGTGGGGAGGTTGAAGGTACACAAAAAGTTAGGAGGGGACATAGCTGGGACAGCTGCCCCCAGCTGGCCACGGGGATATTCCAGACCATATGACAGCATGCTCAGCAATAAAACTGGAGGGAAAGTTGACAAGGGGGTGCTGCTTGGGGACTGGCTGGGCATCAATTGGTTGGTGGCAAGCAGTTGTTTTCATTTGCATAATTTATTTTCCCCTCTGGTATTTTTTTCCCCTTTTCTTCATATTTTTAAAAATTATTATTATTTTTTAATTATTGAACTGCTTTTATCTCAACCCACAAGTTTCCTTCTTGCTTTTACCCTTCCAGTTCTCCCCCAGTCCCACTGTGGGGTGGGGGGTGGCAGGGGAATGGGTGAGCAGCTGTGTGGTGCTTAGTTGCCAGCTGGTGTTAAACCATGACCTTCATGTTATAGGATCCATTGTCTTAGACTTAAGTAGTTTAAATTTCTTTTTTCCTGTTTTGTCCAGGTGCTGAATATGTGGTAATCTTTTTGTTCCGTCAAATGTCTGAACACATAAGATATGGCATAGAAAGGAATCGCCATAATTCAGCTCCTCTGGCTATTTATTGTTTCCTTAATTTTCTCCTTTTGAGGCATTTGACTGACATCTGCTATTTTAACACAATGACCGTTGGCTAAATCAACAAACCATTACAAAGGACCTTTAGACATGCAAGTAAGAAACGGTGACTTGTTTTCATGAATGTACTGTTCATTGTGTTTGCAAAGGCATCTGAATATCCCACTGCATTACTGTTGAAACAATGCTGGTTAAATTAGCAATGTAATAATTGCAATTCAGTTAAACATTTTTATTACTGATGGTAGCCAGCATGAGATGCTTTGGGTAAAATATTAAGAAACTCCAGAATGACCAGTGAAGTTTTAAACCAGGATTATTGTTGTAGCTACAGCGATAGGAAAGAACAGATACTGCTGGCAGCAGCAAGGTGAACTTACCATCAGCTATTAAAATGATCTGCTGTTGACAGCCACTGTTAATAGTGGTTTACCCATGTGCCACATCAGCCTCTTCTTTTCTGCTTCCTTGTGGACAAAGTGCTTGAAAAATTGCTGCAGATGGGGAATAACGAAATGCTGAGATACAATCTGTTGGGGGGTTTTTGCAACATTTCTGAAAATGATTGTCTTTCTGTGATGGAAATTAAATTCTTTCACTTGTAGTTAATGAGAATAGGGTCAGGAGGGACCTGCTGTTGACAGTGATTGCCAGCAGAAGATCTTTTTCATAGAACGGATGCTATCAGAAGCCAGGACAAACCTGGAAAGCCTGATAGGACTGACAGTGCTGATGGGGCACATCTGTTGCAGATACTGCTACATCAGATCACAGAGGTTATGGGGAAACTTCATATCACATGCTGTATTCATGTTGACAGTTCCAGTGGGGTTTTAATTTTATTTTATTTTTCTTCTTTCATCTTACAGGTTTATTAAGCATTTGTGAAAAAGGTCATTGCAGATGGAAAAAGAGAAGGTTTAAATTTGTATCTTAGCATCTGTAATTGTCCAATAGTTCAACTTCCTTTTACTGCAAAAGACAGATATACATATATATATTTTTCTTTTTTTTTTAATCTAGGGAGTGTGTTGGGAATTTCAAACGAGCTCATTTTCAACCAGCACACAGCATGTCAGTTGGCACAAAAGTGTTCAGAAGTTGTGTGATAATGAATTTGAACCCTGATGAATTTCCTTCGTCAAGCTGGCAAATTGAAAAATGCTATATAGTAGAGACATGGTCTTAAGTGGTGTGAACAGTCCTTTGTATCTGATTGAGGCAGCAAATTTACAACTGTTCAGAGACTTCAATACTGATTACTTTAAAGCACTGAAGTAATGGCACTTTCCAAAACCTGTAGGCCTTCCTGTCATATTCATCGCTCTCTCTATCATTGTGAAGAGGCTCATACCAAAGGAATGGGGGGTTTTCCACTGTTTTACAGCTTGGGCTTGAAAACTCGTTGCTGCTCAACATACAGGCTGATTTTGCATATGGATCATCTCTTGGGGAAGTAGTCTGGGCCGGAGTCCAATGCTGGAGGGCTTTGGTTTCACAACAGTTCTTGTGGGATTCTCCTACTTGCCCTGATGTTTGCTTTCAAGGTGGGTGCAAGGGGGAAGAGACAGAAGGAGAGCCGATCACATCTGTGCAGGAGTGTATAGGGTAACAGGAGAAACCCCCACCAAGCAGCAAGCATTTTCTGTGTCTGCTTGAGTCCGGCCGAGTGTCTGTGCATGGCCCACTTGCCAAGGACTTCCATGAGTCACAGCCGGGCTGCCCCACACCTGCAGGTCCTTCAGAAGGGCTGTGTTTTATACACGGTTGAATCAGCGGAGTGACAAATCAGACCAGCAGTACCAGATGATGCCAGTAAGGAGGAACTAGACTCTTGTTGTCTTTTCTTCCCCTTTCTAGCACTTGGTCTCTGCTTGGTCTCGGTTCCAGAGCCAGGAACATGTGCTCCAGACACTTGAGTTTTGCTTAAACTCATTTTCTGGGGTATTTCCCTGAACTGCTGGAGTTTGCTCAGAAACAGACGAATTGGAGGCAGGTCCCAGGAGCATCTCTGCTTTGGTGCAGCAGTGACAGCCATGGGGCCGAGCCGGTTGGCACGGGGAGCTGCTGCAGGAAGGCCGGGTGGCAGCGTGCGGTTCCCCTGCCCGGGGAAAGGAAGCGGGAAGGTCCTGGTTCAACCTCCCGCGGTGCCGCCTTTTCAGGTGACAGGGTCTCTGTGCCCGCAGCCCCGTCTCCTTTGCCCGGCCTCATGCCAGGGCAGCCAGGCCGCAGGCTGGTTCTCTGCTCGCACCAGCCTCGCCGTTCCCTCGGCAGGGGGGCTAAGCCGGTGCCCTGCCCCTTCGGCTGCAGGTCTGGGCTCGGCCCCGGGCGCTCCCGCCCCGTCGGGACGCGATAAACAGCGAGGGAAGAGGAAGGACGGGGCCTCCTCGCACGCGCCTGCCGCTTCGCGCCCGCTTGTCCCTTCCCGCGAGCCGTAGCGGGCGGTCGGCGGGCCCCGCCCAGCGCTGTCGCTATATAGGCGGGGATGGTGCAGAGCCGCCCGACTTCACAGCGGCGCTGCGGCGGGACACGGGCGAGATGGCGTCCACGAGCCGGTACGCGAGGCCGGCCTGGGCCCGCGGTGGAGGGTCGTGAGGGAGGACTCGGGAGGACCTCCGCCATCTCTCTCTGTCCGCGGCGTAGGAGAGAAAATGGCCGCGTTGCTCCTGCCGCCACTCGGGGAGGAGCCGGTGGCCGTGGCTACCTTTGCCGGGCTCCGGTGTCCCCAGCTCGGCGCGGCTTTCTCGGTTCGCAGTGCAGCCGGCTCGCTCCGGTTCCCCGTGTCTTAGGGCCGCCTTCTGTGCGGCTCTCGGGGTGGCAGGAGTCGGGGGAGGGCCGCGGGGGAGCGGGCCTCCTTGGCCCTCTCGCTGTGAGCCGGGCGGGCGGCCCCCGAGCGAACGGCCTCTGAGGGGCCACCGGAGGCCGGGAGCGCAGGAAGGGCCGCGTTCGCCGCCGCTGCCGCCCTAGTGTCAGCATTAGTCGGCGGCGCTCCGAGAGGCCGTGAGCGTTTTGGGGAACTCCGTGGTGATTTGTGACTCGATTCAGAGGCCCCCTCGGTGTTACCGGCGCTTGTGGTCGAGCCCTTTTTCCTGCGGGGCCAAGCTCGCCCCTCGGCAGCGTTCTACCTTCGTGCCGCCGAGCGCGCCTGTGCCGGCGGGAGGGCCGCTCTCAGCCCGGGCTCTTTGCGTGCTTACGGCCGCGAGGCCTTGCAGGCCGTGGGACGGCTGTCCATGGCCTTGCCCCGTGTCCCGCGGGTGAGGGGGTGGGCGGGCACCGCCCGGGCGCGGAGCCCCCCGGCCTCGGGCAGCGTGCGTGCGGCCGCCCCTTGACGCTCAGCACCGGCCTCTGAGCCGCGGCGGCTGCTCCTTGGCTCCGCTCCAGGTTATCGTGTCCTGAAAACAGCTTGTAGGCTCCCACCCTAAATCCGTACCGGCACTAGGCAGTGGCCAAACGGGTCTCGGGCTCTGAATTAAGACTTTTTTCCCCTGCAGATGTGTCGAGGTTTTCTTTCAAGTCAGGAATGAAGGTCGGCTCGCAGAGCGGACTGTGGAGTGACTCTTACAACTCCTGCCAAACCTGTCCTAGGATCCAGGGAGTTTTATTGCAACTCGGAAGCTATTTGCTGAGATAGACCTTTACATACGTTCCATGCATTTTCTTTCAGTACACTTAGCTTTAGTATATCGAACTTGCATGTTACAAGGAGTACAGTATATATATTTAGATAAATGAGTTAAAATTGGGATAGGAAGATGTTTACAATATTTTGTGAAGGTAAAGCCTGAAACAAAACACTTTTGGTATTCTGTGCTTCTGTTGCGTTTTGTTGTTGTTGTTTTGGTTTTTTTTTCCTTTCACTTAGTGTGTCGCTATCCTTTTGCGTAATGCCAAATGTCAGATGATTGCACATGCTTTGTCAACAGTTTTATCCTGTCATATGAAACTATTGGTTGGGAGTAGTGAGGAGGAAGGTAGATTAAAGAGCTTTTATGTAGTATTTTGAACATAATTTATATCTGATGATCTTGGGCGTATGTTTTTTTCCTGGTGGTTTGAATATTAATAGTGATGTTAATGTTGAATTTTGGTTTCAAGTCACCGGGTTAAATTGTTTGGGGTTTTTTTTAATTTTGACTCAGATATCTAAAAAGTAAAAATAAAGATTTGATTGATTTGACTGAAGTAATGAACTAGAGGGAAAGGGGGGAGCTCAGATTTATTTAACTTTTCATAGGATATTTTCCACAATTAAAAGATAAGTTATTTTTTGTCATAATCAGATTGAGGTTGATAGATACTTGTGGCAGGTCTTTTGGTGATCAATTTACATACTTTGCTTTTCTAAAAATGCATGTGTACAGTTGTTGTGTACAGTGCTTCCTGAACTATAAGTCCTGGTAAGTAATATTGTTTTGATTAGAATGAGTGAGAACAATTGTTTGTAAAGAAGCAATTGGCACCAGATTCTTGAGAGAACTTAATTTAGTGACAGACTTGGAGTTAGATGACACTTAAACCTGGTTTATGGATTTTTTTGATGGTTTAGTTCAAAGTGGCTTTGCTCCAATCTACAAAAATTTGTAATTTAAAATGCCCTGAAACTTGATAATCAAATGTAGCATTAAAACATTTAAATAAAAGGTGAAGCTCAGGTGTTTTGGTTAATATTTTATCACTTAAATCACTATCAGTTCTGTATTAGTAAAGTGTTCTTTTCAGCAAAGGAACTCTTACACTTTTTGGATATTCAACCTGCATGATTAAAAGTAATTAATACTTCTTTTTTTTTTTTTTTTTTTTTTTTTTTTTTTTTTTAGTTTGGATGTACTGCCAAGAGTAACTTGCCCAAATCATCCTGATTCCATTTTAGTAGAGGATTACAGAGCTGGTGATATGATTTGTTCTGAGTGTGGGCTAGTAGTAGGTAAGTAGCTATTTGTATTCTTTATGAATTGCCATATAACTTAAATTGTGCACGTAGATTTGCTTTCTCACAAAACTGGTATATGATAATTGGAGTATTAAAAGATTTTCTCAATACCTAAGTGCTTTCTTTTATGATATTCTGTTGGCTAAAATCTTGCTGGTTTGAATAGTCTTTTAACTTCCTTCATTATGAAAAGGACCAAACTGTCTTTAAAGACTGAAAATCAAAAGATGTTGTAATATTGAATTACCATATTCTGCTGACTAGTCCAGCGTTCTGTCTTTAATCATGACTTCGTTTCAGTCAGGAAAGCATAAGAAATTTAATAAAAGCTCTTTGTCAAATAACTTGCTTATGAATAGTTTCTGTTTCCTATTAGTTAAAGGTTATCTTCTGCCCTGAAAGATTTCTCATTGTATCCTTGCCAGCACCTGTTTTGGTTAATTACTTCTCCTGAGGCTTTTAATACTATCCAAAGTAAATATCCAGGTTTTCTTCTGGAATTTTGCTGAGCCTCTTTACCCAGTTCATTGGGCACCAACATCCACAGGCTGAACTGTATTTCTGAGTCTGTTGGAATATTTAAAATGAAAGGCCTTTTATGCATTTTCTCTGAAAGAGAGAATCTTTTTGTCACAGAACAAGCTGCATGGGGTTTTTTATGCATCGTTTCTAGGATGAGCATCTTATTGTGCATCTTATTCTTTATTCCTTTTGCATTAGAGACTTTTAATGCTTTTGTTACAATAATTCTTTAAACTTCCTTTCCTTTCTTTTCTTTTGTTCCTTCTGACATGCCACAACTAAAAGAAAATCCCCTATTTTGAGGGTGTATGTTCAGGTGATTCATTCAGTGGTGCTAAATATTTCAGATGGTTTATATCCATCTTTCTTAGACTGTGGTGACTTTATTTTGGCTCTTGTCTTGCACTGAATTAAAATTTTTTGTACAGCTGTTAGTGTAAAAAGTTTAAGAAATTGCAGCAAAAGTAGTACTAATTTAGGTAGGTGACTAAAATATGTGTCTTTTGTTTATTCAAAAACCAAACTTCCACATATTTTGACATTTACTTTAATAAGCTATTTGAACTTGAGTACCAGTTTCCTTTAAAATTATGAAGCCATTTAACAGGCTAGGGAGAGGATTGTTGCTTTATTAAAAAAGGGCTGAATTAAATTGCATAATTTCTGTTAAAGAGAAGTGACTCCTAGTATTTGCTGGTTAAAAATTCCAGTGTCCACAGCAACATTTCCCATTGAAATATGGGAATAGGCTTCTAAATTGCGGATTAAAAATAGCTTAGTACGTGTTCAGCTCTTTGTGTGGCTGACACAGAAGTTGAACCAAAGTTCAGAACTGCAGCTCAGGAAACTTTTAAGATAATTCTGGCTTTAGAAGACGAGGACAAGGTTTTGCTTGAAACATGTCATTTATAGGAACTTGAGCATTTATCAGAAATCTTACTTCATGTACCTTCTGTTCCCTAGTCACAGGTATTCTTGCTTTAGAGATTTACTTTCTGATCTCTTCCGTATCAATAGTGTTGGAGATTTTTTAAATTCAAGTTGTGTGCATTTTTGATGGTTAGAATCATTAGAATATTAATATGAACTTTAGCTAAGTTGAATCTCTGAAATACATTTAAAATGGTCTTAGCTCTCTTTAAACCTACCATTGCTGCTAGGGTGAAAAGTGTTTTGTTTTGGGGTTTTTTTTTTTTTCATGCAGTGTTTTTCACTGCTCTTCTGTGGATTTATCCCTAAAAGGCTTGAACATTTACTTTCATTGTGCTAATTGTTCTCATTTTGTCTTGTCCAGCAATTTGGTTTACCTGCGTTATGTCCAATTTATTAGCTAGGGTATCCAGCAGCTAGTTTGGGGAACTAATTAAATCAGATGAAGATAAATAATTGAAAAGTACATGACCAAACAAAAGTGTGAACATTCAACACTGTTCTCTTCTGACCTGGTAAGAAATGTAGAGGAGGAGAAAACTAGATCCAGTTCTTGAGGCGTGTTTTCTGGAGGTGCCTGTGAAGTAGGGATGTTTTAAAGGAGTGAAGACAAAACTTTGTCCGAATGAGAAAACTCTTATATATTTGCTGCAGATTCCATGACTTGCGTTCCCCTTAAGAAAGCGGTGATTTCACTTCCTCTTCTTTTGTAGAAAAGTGATTCAAGGCCACGATGTGTAGCTGATGTGAACAGAGCCCACTGAGAATGTTTTGAAAGTTAGGGAGATCTTTATTACTGAAAGGATTCAATTAGAACAGTTAAGAACCCTCAGTCTCAAGGTACTCTGTCAAAGAAGTGTTACAGGTTTATTTAAAAGTACTGTGATTTTAGTGTCAGCAGAGCACTGCTGGTATAGTGGGACAGGATAGTAAATGTTGAATTTTTGCATTTATTTTGCTGTGGTAAAGTACGTAGTGATGTGACTTCACTGATTTTTGGTTTGGTTTTTTTTTAGTACAGTTTAGCTGAAATCAGAGCAGAGTCTGACCAAATTAAGTGCATTTCCTCTTGATTTTTTTTCTTACTTGCTATGGCATAAGTACTAAAGTTTCACATTTCTGGAAAAAGTGTGAGTTTATTAAATGTGAAACTGTCATAAGGTAAAATAGCAGGTGCATAGATAATTTCCAGGTTTTGTAATCAATCCTCTGAGAATGAGATGAAATGGGTATTATAAGTTGCATTTATCAGGTCTGTAGCTGAAAGGGTGAAGCAATGGAAAAGTTTGGGGCAGCAGGAAGCTAGGAGGAGCTGATCTCTTCAACTGTTGAATTCTGTGTCTTAGGCAGAGCTATATATTGAAGTAGTACCTTTGAAGGGGGTTTTTGAGAAAGATTTTTAATCAGAGCTGTTTTGTGCTCATAGGTGTGGTTCTTAGCATCTCAATAAGACTGAAAGTAGACGTGAAATCCAGTATGCTGCTTTTTCTTTGCATAGCATTTTTCACTTGTTCTGAATAAACTGTGCTGTTTCATTGTGCAGTATTAGAACAGTTTGGAAGCTGGTGGCTGCTTTAAAATACAGCTTCAGTCTACTAAAAATGGTCATCTCTCTTTTCACTGTTACCCTTCATGGGTTAGCTTGTGTTCTGTCTTTTTTTGGTAACCGTTTTCAACTTTTCTTCCTGTTAATTGCCTTTTGCATGAAAGGCAGTTGGAAACCTAAACTGCAGCCATCCATGGAATTTCGATATTAACCTGGATTGACACGCATCGGAAACTTCACAAGTCTAAGTCCCAAATTTATGTGCTGTCATCAGTCTTGCATTTTATTATGCATACTTATCTCAAATCACTCCAGGATGTATGATGTGGTAAGCGTTCATGTGCTGGCTTGAGAATTCACAGAATTTTTAGGGTTTGGAGTAGTAGTTCTGTGTTCATTTAAAAGTTTGACCATATCTAATTCTTCAGACTTGGTGGGGGTAGAAGCATTTTGTTGAGGAACACAGGTCTAGTAAATCTTCCTTCTTGACAGGTGAATATTTTGCACGTTTTAGGCAGTAAAAAAGTCTGGAAGTCAGCTGGTACGCCAGAAGGGGCTGAAGAAAGCAGAATCCCAGTGGAATACAAAGCACTGAATTTTCTCAGTGTCGCGAGCTGAATTTCAGAAAGGCATAAGGATGAGTCTAGTGGCACATGCAGCTGTGTAGCATCTCAGCTAGGTAGGAATACTTTTCTGATCTAAAACTTCCCTTAAACTTCTGTATGGTTTCATTACATGTCATCTTAGTGTGCAGGAGCTGGAGCAGCGAGAGGGGTTAATTTTCAGCTTTACTAAGTGATTTTTCTCTAACTTGGCAGCTCTGCTTCAGTGGCTTAGAGAAGAGCAGTGCTCTTGTATAGAGACTTTTTGAATAGCCTTCTTAAAAAAGGAGTTGTCTGTTTTCAGCTGATGAGAATCCCTGGACATGTGTCAACTTGTTAAAGCTTTCAATCATCTTATGACCTATATTCAGGTGTTTTTTCCATGTTCTGTGTATACTCGAGTGTTCAGTTAAAGAATTTTTGGGAAAAACTGTTCAATAGCTATGTCAGAAGTAAAGCTGTTACAAAACTCTGTCAGAATATTTGTTTGGCTAATGCTTCTGAAAAGTTTAAACTCAAGTTTGGTCTATGAAAAGTAGATAAGACTTAACTATACTGCAGATACGCTTTTCTGTACAATATAACAAAGGAGCAGGAAGGGGTTTCATGACTGACTCTCTGCTGGCCACTCCATTACTCAGGATGTCTGTCATTAAAGATAAGATGAATTGCATCTATACACAGAGATGCTTCTTTTCTGAAAACCAAAGAAACTTTTTAAAATTTTTTTTTAGATCTGTTAGTAGTATCCTGTAAATAGAGAAGGTGCTCAAGTACTTCTGATTCATACCCAGTAGAGGGCAGTTATGTAGTCACATCTTTTTGAGTATCTTCATACCTCCAAATGGTGAAAAATCTTTTCATATTTGGGTGTATGCTCATGGTTACTTTTTTCTGTGAGTATTATCAAAATTTTTAACTAAAATGTGAAATCTCAATTTTAAGTATTATTCAAAGAAATAGGCATAAATCTTTAGATATGGATGTGTTATTAACACCTTATATCTGGTTACTGCTTCTGCACTTGATGTCTAGAGCACTAAAACCAGCATCTTTTAAGTCAGTCCTTGCAAATAAAACTCTTTGCATGCTCAGGAAAGCTAATTATAAAGGATGCTGGTACTTAGAGAAATTCCAAATAGTTGACTTTTGTATGAGCATTCATGGACGCTTGATTTACACAGGGAATTTAAAATGTGAAGAAAGTAATTTGTTAGCCTTTTTCAGTCAGCATTTCAAATAGTCTGTGTTTTAAGTCTTACTCGTTTCAGCTTTAAAGACAGGGTTGATGGTTCTAGCCGTTCCAGCAGTAAGAGTTGTAACAGTAGAAATTTGGACTTCAGGTGTCAGAAGTTGGCATCCTTTGTCAGGCTTTGTAATAAGAACCGCTCTTAGCATGAAATTTCCTGGGTGGTGGGGGAGCTTTTCTAGTTAGCATGTTGTAGGCTGGGAACCAAAGATGTTAGAGAGCTGCTGTGAAGACTGCTTCTGTTAGCTGAAGTACTAGGTATATTTAGTGGAGTAGTAGTAATATTTTGAATTATCCTAATTAGGGAATGGATTTTTTACTTGTTTCCTTGTCAGAGTGATTTAGGGCAAATAAGGGCTGGAAATGATTGTAACTGCACTGATGGAAGAAGAAACTAAAGCCTTATTTTTGTGGTGTAATGTAAATCAGGCACAACATTTTTCATTGAGGTTGTGTAGTTCAGAGCATCTTCTGCAAGTACTTGAGCTGTTTGTCTTTTACAGATGTCCTGGTTTGAGTTAGAACAGTTCTGTTTAGTAATTTTACTTTTCAGGTCAGTCTTTTCTAACTGACTGCACTTTCTGAAGTGAACGGCTTGTTTTCACAGACAGTGTCTGCTTCCAGCAGTGATAACACTCAGTGTGAAGAGTTACTAGCAAGGGTTGGCATGCAGACCAAGGTCACTGCTAAATGTTGTGTACCACATTGGGGGTAAAAGGCTGTGCCTGTGGGGAGGAGCAGCCAGGACAGGTGACCCTAAACTGACCAACAAGGGATTCCATCCCATATGTGTCATACTTGGTATAAAGCTGAGGGATCAGAAAGGCCAAGCTCCTCTTCAGCGGCCAGCATCTGAAGAGGACTCTATTCTGCCATCCATCCAATCCATGTGTTTCTGAATCTAGTTCTGGTCTGCTGCTGAGTGTGGTCTGGGGCTTCCCCAGTGCCTGCTCTGCAGCATCAGTGGTGGCAGTGATTTAATTGCTGTCAAAGAGGTTGGATTCAATACTGGTTTTTTCATATATTTGTATGTATTCCATTTTATTATTACTATTTTCATTAAAGCTGTTCTTTCTATCTTTTAGAATTGATAAGTTTTCCTTATTGCCTTTCCTTTCCCCTTTTGCAGGGAGGAGGGGGGAGAGGGGTTAACAAAGAGCGTCTGTTATTGGTCAAGAAGACTGCCCTAAACCTTGACAACAGGCCACAAGTTTTTTTTTGCCTATGTTTTTCATTGTAGTTTTTCTTGGCACCTCATCACTCTGGTTAATAAGGAGCTGACTGAAATTAATTGTAATTCTCTATATTTTTTTAAAAAAATTCATCATTTTGAGATGCTTTTCATTAGAAGTACAATATATGCTCACTAGATGGCAGCAAATTCCTTAACTAACTGTGAGAATGAAACAGCCTGTAGAAACAATATCTATTTTGGTACTTTAAAGTGCAAATATACTTCAATACCATATTTTTATTAAGATTAAAATATTAGTTAATAGTACATGGAACTTGATGCAATGTACAGCTGACATTAGAGCTCCTCTGAAAAAGACTAAAGCATATACCTTCTCGGAACTGCTTGGAGACTGGACATGGAAGATAGCATTACTTGAGACTTGAATTTCATCCTATTTCTTGTCTTGATTAAACATCCTCAATTTGTAGCGGTTTTCTTCATATAACACATAATACAAAATGCAAAGATAGAATGAAATACATGTGTATTGTGAGTTATTTCAAGTGGAGTGCAACGTTAAAATAGCTGGTACTGTTTCTCTGTAAATATGTAATTGCAATTCAGGGTTTGTTGAATGAAAATATTCTCCTTTGAGAAATCACTTTCCATTTTTAGGAGGGAAGTGTACATACATAATTTGTGATGTGCAGACATTTTAAGGTAATTTTTATAAACTGCTTAAGATGATACTTTAATTAATTTTTGATGCTGACCTGAGTTTACTCTTGCATTTCTCTAGCGCATGCTCTTTGCCTTTGGCAGTTGTGAAGAAAAGTAACCTTGGTCTGAGGTTTTCCGTTCTGAATAACAGTTCTGCATTTTACTAAATGATCTTTTCAGATGGAGGGTAACTTGAGTCAGGGAAGTCTGCAGTGTGTATTTCCACTGTGTGTTAGTCTGTTAGACCATATTTTAAAGAGTAGCTGAATACTGGAAGAACAGTGTACAAAATTTAATGGGGCAATGGAGAAAAACTGGTATGTTTTGGAAAGATACTTCAGGGTATCAGCCTGGTGATGGGTTCCAAAAAGACTTGGTCCTTTAAAGTGTGGGGTTTTTGTGTATACTTCAGAGGAGGAAGCTGTGGAGATGAAGTCATCTGTTTGATGAGAATTAAATAAAGAAGTGTCTAATCTAGCCATATCTGGTGAAATTTAGTTGTGTTCAAAAGGACTGCAGCAAAAGGAAGTAGTGAAGGGAATATGCAGCCACTCCCATACTTAATTTAGCTCAATACCATTGCCAAAACCAATATAATAGTGATTTGAGAAAGCAGAGATTATTTTATAAGGTGCTTATAAGGAGCTTTTTTTTTTTTTCTTTTATGCTGATGTTTGACTGTTAGAGCCATTTTCTAGGTGCTTCAGGAAAGCCAGTCAGTAGTGTATGACCCAGCAAATTCAGTTTACAGCTTGAAATGTGAACTCAAGACCAGTCTCCTAGGCTGATTCCTTACACAGCTCTTTGTAAGACTGACTTTTAGTACTTTAAGGTTTTGTTTTGGTCATTTAGGGTGGGGCTTAATTTAATTGCATCTTTACTAACATCACAATTCCAGTGTCTTTTAGGTTTTGAAGAGTTAAAAATAATAAATGACACACTTTTTTTTTTTTAATGTCAAATGGGATAATTATCTGCTTGTAGCTGAGTATATTTTTTTTAATCTATGGAAACCTCCTTGTTAATGTTTTTACCTTCTGTTGTACTTTTATAGAAGCATTTTGAAAGGTGGAATGCACTTTCTAGGACCTCTATGTTTTAAATAAGTCAGTGAGAGTACATGAAAACTTCTTTTCTGTGATAGCAGATTTCTTGGCAAAGATATTTGCATACTGCATCTTAATTACACAAATGCTTTATATTCAGTGATTTGTTCTACTTAATCTTCTCTCACTCTGAAATAGTAGTCTCAATCCTCTGTTTGTAATGTGGTTGCCAAAGCAGGCAGTGATATAACACTTTTTTGTTAGAGCAGGAATGGTTCATAACTCACAAGAGTCAGATCCCTGAGTGAGTCATTTAGGTCATTCCCAGTTGTGTGGAAAAAAATATTACATCATTGCCCTGTACTCAGTGTTCTATTTATACCATGCCAGAATTTTAAGTACATTTTGCTTTTTTTAGATGCTGTAAACAGTGATGGGGGGTTGTCTCAAAGTAAAGTTACTGCTAGGCCATAGAAGGAGCATTACTGAATCAAATATTTACAGAGTCCAGAAGCTAGAGGAGCATGCTGTCTGCTAATTTAAGCTTGCGAGGAGAGGGAGACCTTTGTAGGAGAAAGAATGGATCTGGGCCTTCTTTTACTCTGCTATTTTCTTAACTTTCTAGTTTTTGATGAGATATATATATATATTTATTTTTCTTCTCCACCTTTTGGTTTTCACTAGAGCAGTAAATAAAGTAGCTGTGAGCCTGTCTGGCAACTATTCATGAGAATACCTCAAACAAATTTATTCTTTTTGGTTGTAGTGTTTTTCTTATGGTTCACTCACAGCTTTCAGTTTCAAGTTTATTCCTTGCGTAATTTTGTTAAGAATAAAGTTCCTCATTCAGAATAGATTCCTACACCACCCCCTGCCCCCAGGTGATTGTGAAGCTGCACCAGTTTGTCCATTGCTCCTGTATTTTCTCCAGCTTTGTCTCTTGTGTTACCGGTGTTTGCAGAGTGTTTTTGTCTGTCTGCTTATATTATCACCAGGTTATATGAGCCTCTGTGGTTTTATACTAAGACTTCCATACCGGAAATCTTTGTTGCTGTCAACGCTACTTACTTTTGGCAGACATTTATTTCACAACGCGTTTATACACTGATAAAGGTAGTAAATTTTTCCTCTGGTTTAGCAAAGCAGGGTGACAATTACACTGAAGTTTCTTCAGGTATTCTAGACAGAGCTGTAATCTGCTTTCCAACAACACTAAAAAAAAAGTGTTCTTTGTGCTTTTCTGTACTTGCATTCTTAAAAATTCTGTAGTATTGCTCTGGAGGCAACACCTTTGAGATGTAGCTTTTACTAGACCTGTGAACAGAGTAAACTTTACTACCAGCTGCGGTGGGTGTGGTGGCTTTTTGGTTTTGTTTTTTGGTGTTTTAAAGATTTTATCATTGTGATTACTGTAGGACTTTTGCCTGTGTCAGAATGTTGGTTAGAGTTCCTTCTGCTTGAAAAGTTGCTGTAGGAAAGATGTAGATGAATGTGAGATTTAGAGGTTGGCAAGGAAAATTATTTCATTCGGAGAATGTGGGTTTAGTGCTTTTTCTGCTTACTCTGAATCTGTATTTTAAACTCTTCCAATTGTAACAGGACAGATTGAGTTTAAGAAATAATTGTGTATAATATTGTGTGTTGATACTGTCAAGCATTGTAAATGAAGTGCAGTTGTGCAGGGTCAGACCTCCCTTCAAGAACAAGATTTGATCTGCAAAATGTCATTATGGTGGGTTAGAAGGTGGCATATTTAAGAGTACTAAGGACCTGGAGGTCCTGCGCTGAAGTGATTTACTACAGCTTAATGAGATGGTGCATGATAGGTAATTTGCATGTGCACTTGGAACACATGGCAAATGTGAGAGAACTTAAGTTACAATAACTTACTCGTTTGTCTGAAGCACTGAGAACATCTGTGGGCAACTGTGACCTCCAGTGTGAAATCAAGGTCTTGACTCCTTTTGTATAATGAAGATCCTGTGGTACCCTTTAAGGATAACTGTAACTCTTTGTGTTCTGGATGCATTTCTCTACTTAGGTTTTCTGTGCAGCTGTATTTCTTTCTATTGGCAATTTTTTTTCCTTTGTCTTCAACTTAACTTGTAAATTCCAAACATTTTGGTACGTTGTCCTGCAAATTACTGCTCTCTTTGTGAATGCCAGCAGACAGCTGCCTTGTAATGGAGAGCTCAGATGTCTAACTTAATGTTTCATGAAATATTAAAAAATGTTCCATTAATGCAGCCTGTTGCTTTCTCTGAACTCAGGTGACCGGGTCATAGACGTAGGGTCAGAGTGGAGAACTTTCAGCAACGACAAAGCAACAAAAGATCCATCTCGAGTCGGGGACACTCAGAATCCTTTATTGAGCGATGGCGACTTGAGTACAATGATTGGCAAGGTAACACTTAAAATACTACATTTTACTAAGTTTGAGTGTTTTTATTTCAGGTACCTGTTTGTATGTCTGTAGGGAAACTATTCAGAGAATGTATTTACAAAGAAACTTCGTCTAAACTGAACTCTTGGGTTTCGATGGTGTGTAAAATGTGGCCCTTTCCTGGGGATAGCAGGGAAGGGCTGACCTCTTCCACAAAAGGAAAATTTGCAGTGCCGTGGGGTTACTTGGCACTCTTTGCTCTGCTGCTAGGCAGGAAAGCTGATGTTGCAGTCTTTAAAGAAACACTTTGACTTTAGCATGCGTATTTGAGATGGTTCTGAAATAACAGATAGTTTTGAGCTCTCAATAGCTGGTACTGCCCTACTTGAACTGTCACTTTTTTGTAATAAATTCTGTATCGCGTTTGTATTGGAGACCCAGAGATGCATGTGCATATTGTACATGTCCTTCCAGTTAATGTTAAAGCACTGAATGTAGAATTCTTTTATGACGCGAGGGCTCCAGAAGAAAACATTCAATGTATATTTGAGTTGAAATTCAGTGGTTCAGTGGCACAGCCATATCCTACTGTTTCCATGAGAGAGCAAGCAAGATTAATCAGGCAAATGCTCTTCCTTTAACGAAGGAGTGAGCCAGGTAAGTTTCCATTGTTGTACTTTGTGTTGCGTGTTTTTACTGCAAGATCCAAATTGATTTTTGAGGACTTCCTGAATGTTTCATGAAAGTGATACAGTTGCTGATAAATAACTGTTAAAAAATGTATTGCTGTTTTGTGTGTTGTGGTACACGAACACCAGGATTTCTCAGAAGCTTTTGTTCCAGTGATTGTTGCTAGGATGCAGAAGTAGACATACCTAAATATATATGGGTATGTATAGGGGAGTGTGCACCATACTTCTCAACCAAGAATTCCTCAAAGAAATTAAGTTGACTAGTGTATACTGGTATGGGCATCAAATCTTTCTGGTGAAAAAAGAAACCTTCTGTTCAAAGTATTGTCCAAGTAGATGCTTATGTTTTCAAGCACTGTTTCCCACCAGATTTTAGGATGCTTTATGGTGACTTTTGGAATTTGTTCAGGAAAAAAAAACCCTGCATTACTCCATTAAACAAGTTTGCATTACTAAGTAGCTCTGGGGAGCAAGTGCTGTAGAAGTCACTGGAGTTTTAATGGCACCTGTATAGGTCTGGAAGGATGGTTGTTCTCAGGGCTTGGTTTTCTGTTGCTGATTTGGTTATCTATGAGAAAGATCAGAAATGCAGCTTTACAGACAGGTGGAGAACAGAGACAGTTTGCCTGTTGGCTCCACGTGCGCTCTGTTGTCTTGTTTTGGGACACTGTAAATACAGGATTTGTTTCTGGGAGCTTAGTTTGATTCAGCAAGTAGGATGACCCTCTGAGCTCTCTTGGAACCTGTGAGTTGGAAAAGACAAAAGATAGTTCAGCTAAAGACAGAATTTGTATCTAGGTGAACAGTGACTTGTACTGTTAACTCTCTGGAGGTTCAGATCCTCATTTAGAATAAGAGGGATAGCAGCCTCAGTGAGAGAGTTAAAGACAAATGTCTGTGAGAAGTTTGTTTTTCAGTGGAAAAATAAAAACTTTCAGAGATGGACATTCATCTAATGAAACAGTTTAGCTCTTAACCAGAACATCCCAGAATAAGCACATCAAACTTGTTGTAGCATTCAGTGAAGACAAGATATGGGAATGTCAGTGCGGCACAGTGTAACCTGTGAGAACTGTGAGTGGAAATGTCCCAGTACTCGAACTGCCAGGATCACGTTGGTGAATGCAGAGGAGGCAGTCTGTCCTACTGGGGATATTTTATTTCCACGGGGAGAAGTTACAGAAGAGACACATTATTTTCTACAGGAAATAAAGAGTCTCTTTGACAAGATAGGATGTGTTCTGTACAAGAGTTTCTGTGTTTGTCGTTCCACTGAGCAGGGGCTCTGAGATGTCAGCTCGTTGATGTCAGCTGTCTCAGGAGCTGCATTTTTCCTCAGTCATTTGTAAGAAAGAGAATGGCTTATATCATAAAATGATGAAGCAATTTCCTATTGATGCAGAAAGGATGTGAATTCTGCAGCAAAAATAACTAAACCAAGGAAGTGGCATGCTTCTCAAGCAGTCTTCTGAAGTCCCTGCTAACAGTAGGGTGGAATCGGGATTGGCCTAGATATGCACAGTGGTTGAACAAGGGTGAAATTGGTGTAGACATGAGGAAGGTAAGTAGTATCTGACAGAGTACAGAACAGCCTTCTTTGTGATTGCCAGAGAACGATCCATTCTGGGATTGTATTTTCTCAGTTAACAGCAATTCTTGGAATGGCCTGAAGTGGACCCCAGATCTATGTGCCAGAGATAGCTTTAGCCTTTCACATGGGTCAGGGAACAGAGGTAATCTTTTCTCCTTGAGGTAGAGCTGCAGATAATAGAATCTTTAAATTAATAATAATAATAATAAAAATGACTGCCAGCACCCAAAACTGTGTTTTGTAAAGTCTAATATTATCCATTGGTAGCTCTCGTGGCACATCATATTAGAGATCTGGTGTGAACTCCTGGGAATGTGGGTGGAAATGAAGTCTGAACTGCTTACCAGTTACAACGGTAAGTTCTGGTGACTGGCTGTTGCCTTGGAATAGTAAAGCAAGGGGGGCAGTTCTGTTTTACAGAATGGTTGGTCACGCTTTCCTCTCTGAAACTAGGAGATGGTGTTTTGGAACACTCTCCTGCTGAGGGTTTGGGGTCTGTAGCTGCTAGCAGCAAAAGAGAGGTTGCTTTGCCCATGCAAAGGGATTAGTTCCTAATGGGTTTTAGTACTTAAGGGACTCATCTGTCTGAGGCAGAAACAGCCTGCATTGGAAGAAAGATTAATTTGTCTGAAGAGGAGAATGAATAGCATAGTCGGCTGTGGTGGAAGTGGTTTGTATTCTTCAGGCAGATCTTCAGGATATTGGCACAGAACTGTTTGCTCTCTGAAAGTAGATACTGTGTGCTGCAGCTGATCTGATGACAATGCAAATCAGTTGGAGATAGGGTGAAGTCTGACATTAGTTGTGACCCGATTGCCAGAATATTATAGTTATTTCTAAATCCTCATGTAAAATTCAAGAAAGATAACTGAACAAGCAGCTTCTAGATCTGCATTGATAGAAATAACTCATTTCTGTGAATCCAAAGGAAAACGTAAGTTTGGCTGCCTATCTTGTGGAAAAAGTTGTCTTTTGTCACCTTTGTAGTTAATCTATTCCTTTTTGTAGTGACTGCAACTACAAGAGAATTTAGGGTGTTTGAACAAGTAACTAATGCAATTTCTTGGTATAGAGTTCCTCCTCTTTGATCGGATTCCTCTGAAAGGAAGCTGTCTGTTGTCAGACTGCATGGCCTGGATCTGGAAGTGCTGTAGTGATAAGGAGTGGCAAGATAGCAAGGGCTGATGATTGAAAAAGAAGAAAGGATCCATTGGACTGTATAATGAGCTGGTTGTACTGGACAAGAAGACTGCTAGATCTTGGGGCATTCCTTGGCACTGTCGAGAACCTCAGGTCAATGATGTGGATGATGTTGGTGGTACTTCTGCTTTGTGCTATTGAGGGGAATACACTGGGTTACAAAGCTGTTGGCTGCTAGCACTGTAAGCCTAACCTCCACTAAGCCCCTTCAGAGATTACCACTGTTTACTGGACTGTGTTTTCTCACTAGCTATCTTTGAAGTTGTTTCCAGGATTGTATCCATGAGTTTTCTCCTCTGTTTGAAAGCCAGACATGTGGAACTCTGAACTTTGACAGGTACCTTTCTTGCTGAGATGGGAAAGATATGAGTAGATGTCTCATAAAGGCCCCAACAGTAAAACACAACTCTTAAATCTCTTTGATTTCACTTAAAACTGTATGACTGCTGTTTTTTCCATGAAGGGAAAGAGACTCAACATGGTTGTCAGTGGCTGAAGCCGACAAAGCGTTGTCCCTCAACTGAAAGCTCCAGAAAGAGACAGTGCATTTAAATAGCAACTGTAGGGAGAGTTGCTGTGGTTCATTTCAGCAGTTGAGATGGAAGAGGATTTTCCAGCCCTTATAGTTGTGAGCTGTATCTTGAGTAGGGCTCTTGGAGAGTGCTTATACCAGCAGGGTCAAATCCTGTGGCTAGCTACTTGCGTACAGCTGCGCTGGTAGTTTCAGTAAACATAAGCGAACAGTCAAAGCTCAACTCTTCTGGCATCTGCCAGGTTTGAGCACATGCAGTTCCTGTAAGCATTTGTGCAGAGAGCTGATCTAGGAGGTCATGATGCACGCAAATGTTGCAGTGCATTGCAGGGAACTGGAGGGTGAGTGATGGCCAGAAAGGAGCCTTTTGACAGGAGACTTCTGTATATTTTGGGCCAAGGGCAGTTCTGGTGTAATTTCTGAAAGGAAGGTTTAGTGTTGCAGATATGTTTGTAATGCTCTTTGTGGCCTGATGTTTGTTGTGCTTGCTTCTTGCTGTGTGTTTACCTTTAAACCTCACGGAGAACCTCTGGATGCTTGGAGATGTTCATCTCGTCAAGGAAGTAGGATTGCCTTTGAAGCAGTCCTCTGCTGTGTTGGTGCCAGGATCATTTCTGTGTGGTTCTTTCACCTGAAAGGATGTCTGAAGTAGGAAGAAGACCAAGAGTCTTGAAATCTAGCATCTGTAATAGAGGGCCTATTCAAGGGGCTAGGGAAACTTGTGAGGGAGGGTTCTGTGCTGGAGTTGTTGGTCTCCACAGTAGCATCACAGTGTGTGCACCACAGATACAGGCCTCAACAAAAGAAGTGTCCACTGAGCTTGTCAGAAACGGGCTGTAACTGGAGTCCTTGGGTGTAGGGAAGCGGAACAGCGTTAAGTGAACAGTCAAGAGTGAGCACTGTTGGTGTCAGCCAAAGAACATATATTAAAATACAGATGTGTGCCAAGGAGAGATTATAGAATTAGAGGCTGTTTAAAATGTAAGACCAATTCCCCAAAGACATGGATCAGGAAAGGAGAAATGAACTCCGACCCCAGCTGGGCAGCTAAGAGGAATAAGGTGGTGCCAGGATGTGATCTGCCTTTTGTTCACTGTGTCCTGGCCCCAGTTTGTACCACCTGGGTGGGCATCCTGATGCATTGCCCAGTCTTTCACTTGGAACAGGTGCTGGGTGTGAACAGCCAGGTTAGCAGCCAGTTGCAGATCAAGGTCCTGCTTTATGTGTACCGGTTTTGGCAGAGCAGAGCGGCACAGCAGTCCGTGTCTGCAGTGGCCACTCTAGCGGCTTCTTTAAATGGCCAAATTGGTCTGCGGTCTTGCAGACGTCCCCTTCCTGGCTAAATTGTTTGAAGGTGCCAGCAAGGATTAAATGCCTGCTGATTCAGGGAATCCAGGTTTCTACTCCTGACATGAAATTATTGTGAAGAATCATTTTCCTTTTGAGAGAACTCCCGGCCCCACATGCTGTGACAGCAAACACAGAACTCGATGATACAAATTACGGACGTTGCTCTTCTGAACTTAGAGGCCATGTTGTTGTCATCAGCCACTACTAATCTGACATGTTTCATACTGATGGGTAATCGAAAACCTGAAACATCTTAGTTGGGCAAAAATGATTGCATGTTTAATAAAGTATGCAGTTTGCACTATCAGTTTTAAGGTAGAAAAAAAAAAAGCACATGTGAAGCTTGTTTTACAGTTGGCAGGCTGAATTGCTAGACACTTACCTCTAAGACTTAAAACTCTTTTTTTTTTTTTTTTTTTTTTTTTAAGAGGTCCATGGTTTTCCTGTAAAGGCAGAATATATGGATATTTATGTTTTGCCACAGTTAAGGCTTGCAACTGCTAGTAGGCACAGTATCAAATTGGCTTTGAATAGGCCACTGGTGTGGTATTCTCTTTGCCCATGCCTTCATTTTCATGTTTGAGTTATCCTGGTAACAACTGGGCTCCAGTTGGCCGTAAAATGTTGTTTTTCTGACTGGCCAGTCTGCCACGGTGCAGGTGCAGCCCAAATGACATATGGGTTGCATAAAATCTAATCCTGGACCTCAGCAGTGCTGACGGGAGTATTGAGAGGTACAGATTGGCTATATATTATTCATTTCACTCTTTGAACTATTACATTAGGAAAGAAAAATCCCTGCATAATCTGTACTCCTTGGAAATAAACTGATGATTTGAGACTTGTGCAAAGCCTAGGACCCGCTGTTTGGAACAGCGCTCAATTGCATCATTTACTTCAGTGATGTTTATTTGCTCCACCATTCCAACTGAACACCTTGAATGAAGAGGTATAAAGCTGGAAGGTGCTTGCTCTTGAAATGAGGAGGAAGTGCCTTGTGTTTTATTGAGGATTAAAAAAAAATTTCTTTCCAGGGCACAGGCGCAGCAAGTTTTGACGAATTTGGGAATTCCAAGTACCAAAATCGCAGGACCATGAGCAGCTCTGATCGTGCGATGATGAATGCTTTTAAAGAAATTACCAACATGGCAGACAGAATCAACCTCCCGAGAAATATAGTTGTAAGTTCATGTCTCCCTTCCTCAAATTGCTCTGGCATTGACTTAGTTAGCATAATATAATGAGCACATGAATTTTTGATATTGCTGCTAATTAAATGGCCTAGAGTTAATTAAATTTAGTCTTCTTGCTTTGAAGGATCGAACAAATAATTTATTCAAGCAAGTGTATGAGCAGAAGAGCCTGAAGGGGAGGAGTAATGATGCTATTGCTTCTGCCTGTCTCTACATAGCCTGTAGGCAAGAGGGTGTTCCAAGAACATTTAAAGGTAAGTTTTCAGTGACATAGATTCAGTTTTGCTACAAAATAAAGGTCCAGTTACTGTCCCTATAGGAGGTTGGTTTTCTTATTCGTGGACTTTGCTGAATGGGGTGTTCTGAGCTGCAGCTGACCTTTGGGGGATGTGGAAGGAAGTCTGGAAATCAGTTTTGAAGTGAGTAGGCTCCTCAGGCATGGCATTTTGGGTCATAAAGCATTAAAAAAAAAAATCAGCATTTGATTGTGAGTGTTGGTGAAACTTAAGGGGTATTGCTTTGGTCAGAGGATGATGGGGACTGTTGAACTGAATTTGAACCAACAGTTTTGCAGTAAATATGTGCAACTTTTCCCAGGCAGGGAAAAGAAGTTTTTCGCATTGCATATCAAATGTCCCTTACTAAGCAAGCTGTTTTAATTAGCTCCTTGTGAAAAATGTGCACTGACTGAAGTGATTTTGAAGTTTCTCAAATGTGCAAAGCTTATTTAATGATGGTAACCTTCGTGACGTTGGTCTTCTTTGTGGGTCTTCAATATTGAGAATCAAATGTAATTTGGAAATTAAATTTGAAGCAAATGATGTCAAGCCTGAAGTTTTAATTCTTGCTCTGTGTTTAGAGATATGTGCGGTGTCCAGGATTTCAAAGAAGGAAATTGGACGGTGTTTTAAGCTTATTTTGAAAGCTCTTGAAACCAGCGTTGATCTGATCACAACTGGTGACTTCATGTCAAGATTCTGTTCCAATCTGGGTCTTCCTAAACAAGTACAAATGGCAGCAACACATATTGCCCGTAAAGCTGTGGAGTTAGATTTGGTTCCTGGGAGAAGCCCAATTTCTGTAGCAGCTGCAGCTATTTACATGGCATCACAAGCTTCTGCAGAGAAAAGGACACAAAAAGGTAAAACTTCACAATTTTTGGCTGTGTGGTTTGGTTTTGTTTTTTTTTTTTTCTTCCCTTTCTTTCTTTCTTGTGTCTTGCTGCTTGGTAGAGGATTTACTGTTACTGTAAAACTTGAATGGGGTCTGTGCCAGCTGCCATTCTGAGTACATACAGCACGGACCAAACTAGCATTTCCCACTCCCCCAAATGAAACTTGAGAATTAGCTGTGCTCAGTGTAAACTGAGTTCTTTCTTCTGGCACTAGGAATTGGATTCTTGAATGCACTACAGTAGTGCATTCAAATGAGCGTAACTTCACCCGTGCTGCTGTCTGCATGTGTACATTCTGCTGCTCTAAAACACTCCACATGCAAACTTGAGGCAGTTGAAGGTATCATGGCTTCTGATTACATTGATCTTTAATCATTCTAGTAGCCAGGGGGTCACCTAAATTAGTGTGTGTTCCTTGGCTTCTTGCAAGCCTGTGATAAAGATTGAGAGTGGTGGGATGGCAAGCTTGGCTGTAGATCACCTTTGGCATTACTCTCTTCTGGCAGAGTGGCCATTAAGGAAGCCAGGAAAGAGTTGTAGGCTGTTCTTGAGCTTCCTGTGTAGCACGGACCAGCCTCCCAGGCTGAAGACAATCAGGCCTGTGTGGGGGCAGCACATGAGGAAGTCATCCATCTAAGGCTGTGCTGGTTAGAACTTGGTGTGACAAATGGATCCAAGTGCTGGTAGCTTGCTGTGGAAGCTCTGTTGATGTGTCTAGTCCAGTTCAGAGCAGAAATGTTAAAAAATCTAGCAATTTCTTGGTAGAGAGCTTTTTACATAAAGAATAGCCTTTTTCTGTCAGGTTATGGGGCTTTGTTCTGCATTAATCATCACTTATTCTGTTCCATTGCAATTTCTTGGGAATGCGAGTGATCTTGAGCCCAAGCAGCGTGGTGCCTTCATCCTTGCTCACCTTGAGCCATTGCATTATGTCCCTCAAGAGTGGTAGGTAACATACACCCGCCTGCCATGGGTACAGACAAGACTCTGTTACTCCTTCAGTGTCCTCGGACAATGCTGAAGGTTTTCATGCAGCTCAAGGTTAATTTCCAGACTTGGTTAAATCTTAAGTTTCTGTGCATCTCAAACAAGTGTTTCCCTTGCTCGTTAAACAGTGCTCTGTGCCTCTCACTTAATTCTCTCTGCATTTTAAGGTGAACGTATTTCACATGTAGCTGAAGTTACTGTTTTTTGTCCATGCCCAAGTGTTTTGCTGGTTTTGCCTGTATTAAAGTGCAAAGGTGAAGATCCTGATGTTGATGACAATTTAGATTCGAATATTGTGGGGTGTGGGTAGAAGTTGCAGTGTATGTTTCTAATGACTTCCACTCTTGGCCCTCTGCCAATTTAAAACATCCTATTCCGAGATTGATGGTGTAAGTTGAATTATGGTACAGGAGAAGACAGACATAGATACACAAAATGTTAGTCACCATGGCTGAAACTATTTTTACCAGGCTTGTGGGGGAGCTATGAATGAAGCTAAGTGGATAGCACTGCTTGATAGACTGTGCTTGATGGTTTCTGAATAAAGATGGCAAAAGTAAAAACTAATCAATTATCTGCTTTTTGTCTTAGAAATTGGTGACATTGCTGGTGTGGCTGATGTTACGATTAGACAGTCGTACAGGCTGATCTATCCTCGGGCTCCAGATCTCTTCCCAGCAGACTTCAAGTTTGATACCCCAGTAGACAAACTACCACAGCTGTGAGATTCCAGAGGGTTACTTCTAGTTTCTGTTAAAAAAAACCCCAAACAACCCCAAACCCACCACTGACAAACTTTTGGTTTTTGCCTATAATAAAGGATGTACAAAGTGTTAATATTGAGTCTTCATGTTGTGAAACTGGAGGATGTGGAGATGGAGCGTAACTGCTGGAACGCAGCACACATTCCAAGGGTAAACAAGCTCATTGTGTGGCATTTTGTATGTATATATTAGTGGAAGTAAATATTTAATGACTGCTGCAACAAACTTAATTTCCTATTGTTGTACTTATTTAGATTTCTTTTGTAGAGATCTAGTAAGATGTATTTTGGAAAATTTAAAATAATTATGTAATTCCCAAATAAACTGTTTTCCAAAAACACTTACCATCTTGTGAACATGACTGCACCGTGACACGCGCGTACTGGGAGCTGGAATAGAGTCCGCGGGTTGGTGGGGGTAGCCTGTGGACTTGGTCACAAGGCTTTTCATCTCTAGTGTAGCTTTAGTGTTTGTGGCTGCACCCTGGGCTGTAGAGGGCTTAACCCAGTATGCAAGCAGTTGCTGAAAGGTTTGAGTATTTGCACAACTGCCGCTGCAGATTTCCAGATCTGTTGTGAAGGGATTAGCCGCGGCCGCGGCACAGTCTCCCTGGTACTGATGTCTCTGCTTCGCTTCTGGGACTTTGATGTAATGACAAAGCCGCTGAAGAGACACCTGAGACTCTCACTTTACTTGAATTCCTGGCAACTTTGTGCTGCTTTGTACTGTAGAAAGGAAGGTAAAAAGGAGTTTTAGTGAATGTTTCTGTTAAATGTTCTGACCTGCCAGTGGCCCCAGCGGTCTGGCCGGCCACTGGTTAAGCTTCTGGCACCATTATGTTCAAAGTGAGCGCTTGCTTGCTTGAAATGGTGCACCAGGGGCTGAGGAGAGAGGGCTAGAAGTTATTCAGCCCTCCCAAAACTAACAGCTTTGAAAAGGAGTTGCCTCCTGACAGTGTCCCTTTGTGCGCAAAGCAACAGCTGCACTTCACTGGGAATCTCCGGGCCCCAGGGTGCATTTTGCATCACAGGTGCAAAGCAATCGGAATTTCCCAAAGGAGCAGCTGAGGGGGGGGGGGGCTGCAGCTGAGGGGGGGGGGGTGCAGCTGAGGGGGCCAAGGGGAAGGCCATGTCCAGGGCTAATAGCGCTACCTGGCAATAGCCCGCACTGTTTTCCTGCTGGTTTAGTTCTCATCCTCTTCTGCCAGTTCAGATTGTTGAAATGGGGAAGCTCAACTTTTTTCTTTCCTTCCCCCCCCCCCTGTAAATAAGTGCCAAAGGCTGTCCTGTTCTGTTACGCCACTAAAGCTGGTGGATGCGGTCAAAAAAAACTGTGGTGCAGATATTAAAGGCGGTGTTCCTGGTGGTCTGGAGGGGTTGTATTCTACTGTATTTCCTTATGCTTCGTTGCAATGTTTTCTATGATCTAGGCTTTCCCTGTTCTGCTGTTGAGTTGCTGTGCCTCGCTCCTCGCTTTGAATAGGCAGGGCCTGGCCTCTGCTGTACTGTCACACTTTGGAAACGCAAAGGTGGAAGCCTTGTTCACAGCGACTGTACTCTCCTGGCGGGTCCCTATAGGCAGTCTCCTAGGGGCAGGTCAAGAACGGCTGGAACTGGCATTTGCAACACTGACCCTGCTTTAGGTGTTTTCAGGCATTATGCGTGAGCACCCGAGCTGGGAGCGGCGAGTGTTTGCAGTTGAAGTTGATGGAGCAAAAGCTGTCTGGGCTGAAATTTAAATCCATCTGTGCAAAGCTGTGGAGCGCAGCAGATGGAGGCAGGGACACAGTATCCTGGCTTGACCCTGCCTTGGCCTGCAGTTCCAGAAGCAGTTCTGAAACCGCCCTTGGTGTGGAGATGGTACTAAATGCGCAGCCCACAGACGGAGAAGTAGAAACGTGCTTGAAGGGGCCTTGATACGCTGAAAATCAGTTACTACTGGTCCCAGTAGACTCCTGTTAACGTGAAGCATTCCAGGGTCGGGATGGGGAGGGGGGGTGGTATAACTCTGACTTAATTTTTAATCAGTTACCATCCCTTTAGTAAGCTGCTTTGATGAAGGAAAAGAATTTGGCTTCTGTTACAGAATTTTCTCCTTCAGAAATGAGCTCTCCTCGTTCCTGGCAGTGCAGGGGATGTGCGCAGGGCACACCATCAGGTCTCCAGGTTGCAAGGAGGGGTGTAGAGGGGTGGGCAGAGCTCTGTAGCCTGTTTTAGCCATTTACCAGCTTCCTGCCTTACCAAAGCAAGGTGGTAGCAAAGGCTGTATGACAACTAGAGCCTAAAAGGCAAGCAAGGAGACGGAACAAGTCAGGTGTGGAAAGCTTTTGGGTTCCTGCTAATGCTGCCTGGATGTTGTTGCTGGGAAGTGGTTCCAGAGGCTGCCTGGGAGAAGACAGGGCTGAGGGACTGTGTTCCTTGTACACAGCAAAGGCAAGGGCACGGTATCTTAGTCACTGCCTACATTAATTCAACTGCAACTTAAACCAGGTATTTGAAACTGTCTTCATTTGGAGCCAGCCCTTTCTGGAACAATTGCTTAGTTAAGTAGAGTGGCTCGAGGCTCTGGTGTCATGAGAAACTGCAGTTTCTTCTTGAGAGGGAAGATTTCTAAATGTAGTCAACAGAGAAAACTTCATTCTCTGTTTAAAGACCGAGGTCCGTGTGGGTTTGGTATAGGTTTGTGTTTGTTTACAGAGCTTCCTTATGTAATGGGGGTGGGAGGAAAGAGACTATAATGAAGAAAAAGGCAGGAGGGGAGGGGAAGGGAGGGAGTGGTGTCTCCCCCTGCCCTCAAAGGAAGCCTGGGAAGGGAGGATATTGATTTGAGCTGGCCAGACTTCAACAGAAACTGTCTTCTGCTCCCTTCAGAAGGTCTGCTCACCCAAGCAAGAGGAGGCTACTTTCCTTCAGCCTCAGAAAGAAGGTATGTATGCTCAGAGGTAAGGATTTATTTGGATTTAAAAAAAAAAAAAAAAAAGAAGGAAGTAGACTGAGCTACCACTAAGAGATTGGGTTTCTGTAAGTCCCCTCCTGATTGCAAGTTCTTTTCTGAAGGTACCTGTGGAGAAAACATGACAAGTCACTTCAAGAAACAGCAAAACCACGTTTGGGACACAATTTACAAATTACTCTATTTAAAACTTTAATTTGTGATATTAATGACTGCAAAACACTTAGAATGACATTTGTTAAAGGCACATTTCATTTTAATGCATAGTGTACCATTCTAAAACATCCTAATTTCCTTACAAAGTGCTTGAGCAGCCACATACAGATAAAGTATAGCAAAATATATTTACAATCTAGGGTTTAAAATCTTAATCTGCCTAAAAATAGTTTAAAAACTACAGAGATAAAATTAGTGCTTTCTTTCAGCTTAACTGGGTGAACATACCCTGCCCTCTAATTTTTTTTGTGGTTTTTTTTTTAGTGATTTACTTAGATTAAAAAAAAGATTTCTGTACAAGATGTAGTTACAAAAAGGTATTTTTGAGGATACTTTCATGAGTGTTAAGCACCCCGTTAGATGCTCATATATATATTTGGGAACCAAAAAAGGTGAGCTGACTGTACCTCAAAAGCGTTGGTTTCAGCTAGATACAGGAACAGACTTTGTTTCTTATCAGAATCTAGAAACAAGTAATGCTGAAAAGTTGACTCACTCTGCCAAACATGATTTGTAGGGTGGGTAAAGAGGCCTTCCTTGTTCCTGCGGGGTGGGGTGTGCCTGATTTACACCTATTCACTGGTTTTGGTTTTTTTTCTTTTAAGTCCCTAAGCATCTCCCCTGCCTGACCCTGCAGGTCTGTCCAGCATCATGATTTTAAACAACCACTTCAGCATCGCACACATTGCTTTGAAGGAATAAAATGACAAGTTTTGAATTCGTTGGTGTGCCACTTCTCGCTGTCTTGGCCACGAACAGCACCCTCCTGCCTGGCATCAACCTGGGAGATGCCACACAATCAGCTCTGGGTGCTGCTGGAGCCAAGGACCGGGTGGGAAATTTACTCTCCAAGAATTAATGTTTGCCCAAAGAACACCAGGTGCCCAAAACAGATCACGGTTTACAAGTATGCACAGTGTCTGGTCTTTAACTTTTGAGGTACAGCTTTTAGTGTTAAGGGGTTTATAAAATATACACTGGTTTTATCAAAAATATTTATACATTCTGTTACAACATATATTGCTCTTACCCTCAGTAACTGCCAATCTCAATTCTGGAGTTCAGTGGCCTATATGTATGCGAGTATTTTTGTTTTCACTCAAGAGTTTTACATTGTTCTCTTGGCCACTGTGCAAAGTTAATGAAGTGGTATAATTAAATTACTTGCCTGGACGTAAGAATACATTACAGCTTCCAACTATACATGTTCACAGCATGTATACATTGAAAATCCTTGGGTTTTCTAAAAGTGATATGATACTGTACAGCAGATACAGGATGATCGAGGCGGTCGGCTACAGACTGGGTAACGTATCTGCCCCCTTGGTGAGGGGGAAAGGCGTGAGTTTGAGGATAGAAGAGGAGGGGCTTGGGAGATGCGGATGCTTTGCTCTTTGTAGTTAGACTGAGCAATGTCCTTGTTACATTCTTCATATCAACCAGGGTTTTAAGCCATGCTTAAAAAGCTTGAAGGCAAAACTGTTTGGCAAGTGGCTTTGGTAAACTTTCTGGATTTTGCTTTGTAATGGAAGCACTTACACTGTTGCTACCTCAAAGGCAAGGCGTTCAACATTTTTCCTAATAAATACCGTAGAAAATTTACAAAACAAGGCATATCTGTTCTCAACACCAGTATTGTAACAACACAAGATGATGGTGTACATAGAAATGTGTAGTTTTATAGACCGAACAAGGTAATATTTGACTGAAATAATTTGCCTTCTCCAGCTAGAACCACGTTCTGTGCGAGTGTCATCTGTATCCCAAACTTCTATTGCAATGTGGCTGAGTAGAGAGAAGCGATTACCTAGCTCCAAGTCTGCTTCTCCCACTTAAGGCAGGTACTTTAAAAAGCGATGTTATCTGCTGTAGAGGAGTGAGACAAACAGTACAGATCCACGTGTGCACGTGCGTGGGAAGCTTAATACAGCCTGGGTTCACCAACTCAGCGTAAGAACTCCATAGACCTGCGTTCCAGTGCTCAGATAAAAAACAATATACAAAGAGGCCACTCTTCACAAGAGTGTTAAAACAGTCCTTAACAGGGTCTTCATGTGATTTTAAAAAAAACAAAACAAAAAAACCAACAGAAGCTACAGGTGGCACAGAGAGCAATTGAAGGGTTGGTATTCTTCTGAGAGAGGCATTCTTGTGAGCCAGTCAGCTGGGGTTTCACAGTGTCTAGAAGTTAACACCAATCAGCAATGTAATCAAAATCGCTGAACATTTCCTGCTCTTCTTCTGAAAGTATCCTTGGTTCCCGAGGTGGAGTGAGGATAGGTGCTTCAGAGGTAAATTCGTCATCAAAATTACTAACATCTTCTCGTCCTCTAATGGTGGGTACAAAAGGAGGCTTCACTTTCTTGGCCAGTAAAGCATTCCAATCTATTAGCTGTAAAATAAACCAACTGATCTTTAGTTTATGGTCTGCTACTCCTTCCTGTCCTTAGAAATGATATTAATTTGTACTCACCCTGAAGAAGTGGTGCTTTTTTACATCCTCAGCATCTTTTTCTCCAGCTCCAAGACGCCGGTCTGGATTTCTTCGTAGCAGCTGACAAAACATGGAAGATTTCAGTGCAAAAACTCAGGGGTAGGGGGAAGAACTAAGGGAGGATGAGTGCTACTCTGTAAGAGCCAACAGTGAAATTCATATTGCCTGACCTATAGAAAATGCTTGGTCCCCTAGAAGGACATAGCTAGAGCTAGCGGTGCTCTTGTAGAGATGCCTGAAGCTGTTAGCACAATGGCAGCAGCAGGCTTGCTATGCACATGAAGAATAACCTGTCTCTCTGCAGCTCTGTGGTACCAGGTCTGGGTACCCGAGATGGCTTGTGGGGCTACTGTTTGGCACAGAGATGCCGAAAAGTCTGCTTTTTGCTGGGGAGGATACCAAGTTTACATAAGCTGGTATTTCTTGCTTGGCTGAGAAGAGGTACTACCGTCTCTTGTGCCCAGCTATTTCACAGCAGTTGATTTACCAAGAGAGGGTAGAATGCTGCTGGTTACACAGCCAGGCAAATAAAGGGGTTTCCTAGTTAACAGCAGAAGTCTGATGCTTGCACTTGAGAGCTGCTGCTGCTGCGAGCAGACCCTTGTTCCAGGCAGAGTGCCCAGCATCAGGGTGGGCTGATAAATTCATGATGCAGCCATCAAAAAAATGTCTTCTATATTATGTAGGGCTTTCTCAGGTGGGAACAGTTCACAGAGAGCTGCACCTCGTTAACTGCAAGCACGGAGGTAATGACACAAGTATTCTGGGTGCAGCGCAGCAGTCCCCTGGGGATAGGGGCATGGTAACTTTCACAGTAAAAATGCCCTCCCCCAGGTACTGTCCTACAACTCTTCTTCCTTTGTTCTCTAGACAAACTCTCTAGCAGTAGGCAAGTAATTTTAAGCTATAGAATATTTTTATGCTATTACTTAAATATTTATGTCACAGTAGTTACTGTGACACGCTTTAACTTACATGCTGTAGCACGTTGCATTGGGCGCTAGACTGATACTCAGTGTCAGACATTTAAGTGGAGAAGCTGCTTCCAAAGGCTTTGAATCACCTCCAGTAGATGCCTTTCTATCAACTGTGATAAAGCTTCTAACTCAGACAGGTTCAAGGGTCTTCTTTAGGTAAGTAGAGGCATTACACTAAGGAACAGCACTAGTAACAATCATAAACAAAAATCAGCTGTTCTTTGCCGAGAAAAGGACTGCAGATGCCATGTGTACGGCGTTCCCTGCCCCAGTTGGAATGAAACCAAAAAGATTTAGAAGTCTTGGAATTAAATGATTCATGTGACAATGTAAATCTACCAAATAGCTCAATGCAGCAGCGTCCTGCTAGGAAAAGAGAGCAGAACTTCTCCAGTTAGGTATGACTAGGCAACTCAGTGCAGAGAGAAAACAGAGCCTCTAGGGTTTTACATTTTAAAGAAAGAGTTGCTCCTGAATACAGTGCAAGGGCAGTGACAATTTTAATTTAAGATGCTAAGCAGCATGGCACAGAGCGAGGCAAGTCTGAAATGTAATTGTAGGAAAAAAATTACCAAGCATAGGTTTTTGAAGTATTTTGTTCCACAGAAAAGTAATTTCCTTAATGTTGGAGAGAAAACAGGGTAAGAGGGGAAACACTGCAGTAATTTTACAATGTTCTTACCCGTCTCATTATAGAGATGGCTTCTGTAGACAGAAATCGTGGATATCTTACTTCATCATTCACAATACTGTCAAACACTTCCTCTTCATCATCTCCAGGAAAGGGAGACTATAATGAAGGTAAAAAAAAACCCAACAAAAACTAATAAATAGGCTTAAAAATCACTTACAGTTGAAAAATACACATATTCAGCTGATGGTTTGGAGTTAGACACCCTGAAATGAAGTCTTCCTTTTTCCAGAAATGGATATGGTTGCATTCCATAAGGGAGAGAGAAAAGTAAGGCACCTTGGTATTATCCTGTAATTCTTACTGAAGGACTATGCTTTAAAAATGTGGTTTTAGAAGTAGAAACACCTAAAACTGGGATCTTCTTTGAACTCTGACACAAGATATACTGGGAATGTGGAAAGAATGTACCAGCTCTTCTTTGGGACAGCTGCCATTCACAAGTGACATGGTCAAAACTAAGGTGTTTGTGTAGTACCTTCAGCATGTTACAGCTCAAGGTTTTTCAAACCACTGTGAAGTGGCCTAACAGATTCTGTAATTCTGGGTAGGCAACACCCTAGAAGCTTTTTGTCCTTTTTTTTTTTTTTTTTTTTTTAAATCTGAAAGTGAAAGAACATTTAATGATCATAGTTGTTGAAAAGCAATGAGCAATTCTACATATGCAGTCAGTGAGCTGCCTGGGAGATACTATAACAAACAGGACCAGAAGGGAAAGCAATTCAGGCAAGGGTAAAATAAGTACTCAATAGTAATTTATTTATGCCAGCTCATTTACATGGAACTGGGGCATTCTGTTTTAGCACATGCACAATTCAAATAGTAAACAGCATTACGTTTGGAATAATCTTTCACTACCATCCAGTTTTGTGCATTAAAAGTTTACTTCCATTCAAGCTACAGGAGTTAAGGACCTGACTTTTCTCCCCAAAAGCATTTGAGAGCAGAAGACTGCTATAGCTGTACGCATCCACATTTGATGATAGCAGATATGTGCTGGAAATCCAGCTCCCCAAAACCAGCTGTGCTACTTTCTTGATTAATGTGCCATTGCTGTAATTTGATTTAAGGCATAAAGATGTAATTAAACCCAAAACAAAACAAAAATCTAGAGGTTAAGCCTTGGAGCAGCTGGAACTGGTCACTTCTACAATTGCAGATAATTGAAGCTCATGACACAACTCATCAACTTCCACAGCAGTACAGTAGCTAGTATCAGGTAAGTGGCTGCTCAGTATTCATACTTTTTCTTGATCAGACACATTAAGATGCTCACTGTAAAACTACGTATGCCTATATATACTGTATATCTGCAAGTACTGATAAGATAGGGAGGCCATATTAAATGTTGTTAGGCTGGTATCTTCAGTTTTGTAACCTTTTTAACATACATTGGTTTTATGACTCCATTGTATCTTCCTGGAACTTACCTCACCCACGAGCATCTCATAGATAAGTACACCAAGACCCCACCAGTCTACAGCTCTTGTATAGGAAGTTTCTGTCAGCACCTCTGGAGCAAGAAATTCTGGTGTGCCACAAAATGTGCTTGTTCTGTCTCCAAATCCCATTCCTGAAAAGTTAATGAAAAACAAGCAGTATTTTCTGCCAGTCACCAACCTAGTCTTCCAGCAAGTAAAGCCCTTCTCTAGAGTAACTTCAGCTGATACTGTAGTTCCAGGGCCTCTCCTGAAGGCTCAGGCTAATGAGGTAAAACATTCCCCCATTCTTCCCTCCCCTGCCCTTCTTACGTGTGTGCATCACTAAGTTTTTCTCTCCCTAACTATATGCAATGAGCCAAATTAAGCTTCCAGTTACACCTTTGTCACCCAGTTATCTGTGCTTGGAAAGACACAAACAATCTCTTGCTACATTTCTACTATCTGGTAGAAGAAAATATGGAACACTAGTTTAGTCAAAGATGCCTACTATGGATGCTTCTGCAGTGGCAAAACCATGTATGGTAGAGTAAAAACATGGAGTGCACTGAAACAACTTAGAGCAAAACAAGCCTTGTATATTTGCAAGAGGGGCACAGTTTGTGACATTAGCATCACAAGGACTGAGGAGACACTGCAGGTGGAGGTGCTGCAGAAAGCTTAAAACCATTTATTGTAGAGCTTTCCTTGCCCCCTTTCCTTTCGTCATTTATGGAACTTGTTTGTAGCTCAAGTCACAGGGCTTGCCTGAGAATGTTGAAGACAACAGTAATGCTTGAACACCACCATATTTACTAAATTCTCTCTTAGGCTATCTGGAGGACAGGCTGTATAAACTGGAGAATGAAATGCACAGTGAGGTTTGAAAAACACACTCCAATTTCAGTTGCTACCTCTATTTTATGTCTTACTTGAAAGGCCAGTAGCAGGATGCTTGAAAGTAACTTTCTAGCATCTAGGGTTCCCTTTTGGGGTAGGCTTTTCTATTATTTTAGCTACAGCATGCTTTGCATGTCTTTTCCCTGTACTTAGAGTTAAAAATAATACGTAATGAATTTGTAAAAAAGTAAGAGTGAGATATGGCTTATAATGGTACTTGTCCTCATTGTACAATATCAACATGTTCATAATGAGGAAAAACACCTAGTGGTTTTTCTGCCAACGTGTAAAATGCAGCAATATGCCTTATTATTAAGCAGAGATATGATGAAGTAAGAATCAGAACAGGTGATGCTCAGAAGTGGAGAGGAAAAAAAGCAAACAGGGCTATGCTCAAACACCCTTCTTATTTCCTTAAGAAATTTCTTCCTATCTCCATATTTGTACAGAGATGTACTTTTTCTTCAGATGATAAAGGCTAAGTACACAGCATACACATTTGGCAGACCAAAAGGCTCAAGGAACAGTCAGGAGTAAGACAGACTATGGAATTCCTCTAGAAACAAATTTAAAGGCCATCATTACCTTCTTTGCAAAGACCAAAGTCCGCAATTTTCACAAAGCCTTCTGTGTCCAGCAATAAGTTATCCAACTTCAAATCTCTAAATGAATATTTGAGAACAGAATTGCATCACTGATGTTTCTTCAGTACTATTCACAAGAGCTGAAATTCATCTGTTGGAAATGGGTCAGTGCTTACTTACCTATACACTATTTTGTGTTCGTGTAAATACTGAAGTCCAAGAACCACACACGCAGCATAGAAGCTGTTGAAAAAGTTAGAAGTTAAAGATTTCAGTTGATTTTAGTCGTGCTTTTCCACATGTGAAGTCCATTATTATTCATCTGTTTTATTAACCATCCTCTCTGAAGATTACAGATTGTGTTTTCAGGTACAGATTAGTTTTAGACAAGGTTAGAGTTTGAAAGCCAGATGGCAAAACTGATTAAACTTGCAGCTTTCAAGCTGTAATATGTTCACTTGACCTGGAGGATAAATTTTCTGTAGCATTCACTGCTACGGCATTGAAGGATTTCTCATTTGGCTTATTCTTTCTGTTTTTACCCTTGTCTGTTATTTTAACACTCCATGTTGCTTTTTTTTTTAATGTAATCTTAAAAAAAGAAAACCAAACCCAAACAACTTATTATAAACCATTAAATATTTGTACGTAATTTTTCAATTCAGTGTGGGTTCAGGCACGTTAAACCTGCCCGCGTCTCCTTCTAACAAAACCAGGTAGAATCTCTGACTCTCTTAAAAACTGAAACAGTATTTACTGCAGTGACAACGCAGAGGCACGTGATGATAAAGGTATTAGTTCTTATCCACTGAACAAAATGTCCTTCACTAAATGCCACAAAACAGGATAGATACTCACACTGCTCTTGGTTCAGAGAAGACATCAGTATGAATGTGCATCATCAGATCCCCACCAGCAGCATATTCCATTACAAAGCAAACATGATCTTTGGTTTGGAAACAAGCAAAAAGGTTCACCAAGAAGGGATGTCTTACACTATTCACAGTTTCAAATATTCGCTTTTCACACATCAAGCTGCAAACAGAAAATGAATAAAAATTTAAAGCTGAATCCCCAACCATGATTTTGCAGCTCGTGTAAATTATTTGGTAATTTACATCTTATTTCTTTTCCTCTGTTTCTTGGGATAAGAACTTTTTTTTTTTTTTTTTCAAGAAAGAGGTTTAATATTTGCACACACATTGATGCCAGGATTTCCATGAAGTTACATTTGGCTTTCATATATCAAAAAAAGGAAACTTTGCAGTCCATGAAAGTTGTTACCCTGCCAATTTCCCTTCCAAATACTCAGACTTGTATGAAGTATGCATTGATACCATGTGACATTAGCTTCAATCCATTTTTATTTTAATTGTATACACACAAAGTGGAAAATACCAGTAACAACATTATGGACATCTACCTATAGTAATTCCAGATTATTCCTGGGCTACACTGCTCCCTCCTTGCCCCCAAGGAAAGACTACATGTCTGCAGCAGCTAACTAAGCTGGGAGATGACAACTTGTTGAATAAAAGCTTACAGTTGTGTTGCATGCAGAAAGAAAATAACATTGATGTTTGATAGACATCATTGATAGAATCCAGGTATTGTATTTTACGAACTGACCTGTCTACTTCATCACGAGCGACAATATCTCCTTTCTTTAAGGCTTTAATAGCAAACATCTCGTTTGTGTTTTTGTACTCTGCCAACAGCACCTAAAGCAGAGAACAGAAGTGATTCATTTAAGAGCTATATCTAGTTTTTGATACAACCTTGACATTTGATACAGCCTTTTGGTATTTACCTTTCCAAAATGTCCTCTGCCCAGTACAGCACAACATCTGAAATCCTTCAGACTGAATTGAAATCTTTGTTGTGATCTATGTAGATAAAAAAACCCAAACAACAAATAATCAAAAATCTCTTCTTTGTTAAGAACTATTATTCAGAACAATAGCAAGACCTCTGCATTTTTACCTTCTATCTTCAGGCTCTCGGGTGTTGGTGTATTTTATGTCTGAATGGGGAGCATCAGGCTCACGGATTATTTCAGGCTGGAGTTTTGGGACAATGTTATTTCTGCCATTTTCAAAATCAAAAGTTGTTACTTCATCCTATGAAGAAAAAGAAGTCTGAAGAAGATCTAACAACTGATTGCAAATGAACGCAGAAGCTTTACTATAAGCATGTGATATTTTTAACACAAGAATTACCTAAGCTAAAATGTTTTAATTCAAGATGACGCAGACATCTTTTAACAGACTGATGAAACCTATTGTTTCAGTCATGCTGCTCTTTAGTAATAATTCTTTCCCCCCCGAAGTGCTCTTGTGATTTTGGGCTTTTGTTTTTTCTGTGGTGGAAACAAATGATGTGGAAAGTTAAACACATCAACCATGGAAACAGTTTCCCACCAAGAGTAATCAGAGCATTCTGTTGAGACAATTCTGTAGGTGTTAGGTAAGGGAGCATATGCTGAAATACAAGGGAAGAAATCCATCATAAAGATGCCAATACTGCAAGATTGTTAAACTGTACAGCTCGGAATTCTTAAAGTTACTTGCCTGAGATGGAACATCAGGAGCTTTTATCTCAGAAGATTCTGATATTTCCCCAAGGGAAGATGCACGGGGTGGAGCAGGTGGAGGCTCAGGCTCAAGTTCAAAGTCCAATTTAGCTACAGGAGAGTCACTGGCAAGAAAAACAACTCCTCAGTGTATAGCAGAGACTGTTTTAATAGCACTAAAACCAACTTAAAACTGCACGTTAGGCAGTCTTCACCTAAAACAAATCCTGTGCGTGTAGATCTCTCTACAAAATGGATGTCCAAAATTAAAACACTAAAAGGTCTGCGGTCTTGCAGAATAAACAGATTTGACATACATTACATACATTAAGGCATAAGCATTTCACTGTTACTCTTGCTCTTAAAAGTGCATAAAACAATGTAGATATCACCTACTTGGCTGGCAGTGTTAGTTCAGGAATGTGTGCATCAACCACCGGCCCGGTAGCAGCCACTGACGCTTGAGGGCTGAAGGTGCCAGAGTGATTTACGGTAGGAATAGCTCTTCTTACCAGCCTTCCCCAAGTGGCAATATTAATATTCATTTGAGGAGCTCTGAGAAATGTTTTGCCTGTGGATATTGTGAAAAAAAAGAAAATAGAGTGCAAGTAATTTCCTTACTTATTACCAAAAGCAGTAATTAAAAAAAAAAAAAATAAATCAAATCATATTAATCAGTTTATGAAGAACAAACTGAATTTGTCATATTCCTTAGCAATTCATAATTATTCACTATTAAATACTAGTGCATACTAAGGAATTCTAAACCAAAACATTTCTAAATGCAATGCCAAATCCTTCATTATCAACAGCTTTATTCACAGGCAAATACTAGGTCTCTGTATAAAAAGGTAACACAGATCTGTACAATTTTTAAGCTGATTTTTTTTCTTTACATGTTTATATTAAACAATCACCTTGCTGTTTTGAAAAAATTTTCTTCTGCCTCTGGAGTTTTGGTCTTCTTTCAATAACTGGATTAAAAAACGTAACCTGCAGTTCAAATAATGTGTGTTACAATTCAAGTTTCAGAACAAAATTCATTCTTAAAAGTTTAAGAAAAACTTTTCTGCAATATAATACTTGCAAGGGTGCTCAAGTGCTTCAAAGAAACATTCTTACCTCTGCAAACAGAGTGCCCTGGGGTTCAAGATAGAGACACATGCCATGCCGTTGGTTATCCAGGAAATCTTCCAACCTCAGAAACTTTACTGCACATAGAGATCTCCAGTCACGCCAATAAACTGAGATTTCTAATTCACGTGACTATGACAGGAAACACATACACAGGAAATTACTTATTAGTAATTGTTCTGCAAGAGTTACCTCTCCACAATAATCAGATCTAGCAACTCAAGGCTCCAGATGCAGAGCTGTTACTTTAAAAGAGTGCCAGGGCTAACCAGCCCCCTGAGCAAGCTCTCACTAAGCTGACTGCAGCACTTCACTTCTACTGTACCAGCTTTCTGTGTTATTCACAAGCATCAGTTGCATTTCATGGCTGCATAATGACCTTTTAGTACCTGTATATGCATCACAATGCAAGACTTTATACAGTATCTTTATGAGCACATGCAGTTTTTGTACCGTGGTTGTGAAGAGGGGCCAAAAACTTTAAACTAGCAACAACTACTGCTAAATCTTGCTGGTGGGAATTATATATTCTCAGGGTGTCTTGCATGCTTGTTACAAAAGCTTATTTCAAAAAGTGAAGAATTCTGCAATATAATATAATAGCAGCATCGTATGTTATAATTTCAATTAGCGCAGCTGAATTCCTTCATGATGCATCAGGAAACTGATGCAGGTTTTAAAAGAAACAGAAGTTAAGAAGCAACAACAGATAAAAAGACAAAGAAAAAAAGATGGGGTTTGGAATGTGCATTTCAAATACGGAAGGATGCATGGTCTTACCCAGCAGAAGGTCCTTTTCTGGCACCAAAAAGCATCTAATATTGAGTTCTCAAATAGTAAACATGAGACATACTGGCTGTAAGAAGCTGCTCCTAAACTTTGACTGGTTCTAGTCTTAATCCAACAATAATCAAGGCTTCAGGAGTCCACAGTTGCTAGTTTTGTTCTGCACTATGCTTAAGTAAAATTTGAATTTATGTACCTGCAAGTCTAAAACTGCTTCCTTCCTAGATGCAAGGAATCTGGTTTGGGGCTCAGAGGGGTGGGGCTTGGTGGGGAGAGAGGAAAAACAGGAAGGTGGTTTTTGATCCCCCCCCCCCCCCCACCTTTCTTATTTGTTTTCAATATATACTGAAGATGACGTTTAGGCTCATAAAATGTAGTTCAATTTTCATTCTATTTTGAAGAGTGATGGAAACAAGAATCCTTGTACCTTAAAATACTGTGACTATCAGGTATCTAAAAAACAAATGCTTGAATAAAACTATATAACATAAATTCCCTTCAAAAGGTGTGAGGAAAGAAACATCAAGTATCAAAATGATACATGCATCCTCAAAGTAACATTTAAAGTTCTAGGAAATAACTATTATTAAATTTATTTATTATTCCTGGAAAAACTGACCAGCTTCACATGAGAACACTTCTATGGAAGTGCTATACAAATTCCATGCCATAGCTTTACCAAAATATCCAAACTGTGTCTGATGTTAGAATTTAGTGATAAATAATGAGAAGTTGATGATCCTAATAAAAATTTAAGCATCATCTATCACAGGCTAAAGAGATGCTAAGTGTTAGATCCTGGATAAAAATAGGATGTCACTTTCTAGGCCAGAAAAGGTAAAATTTCTAGAATGCCAGCTCCGCATAACAGCTTCACCCCTGTTAAGGACAGGAATACTCGCAGGTATGAAATAATCACAACAAGGGTGGGGAGGGAGGGGGAAGGCAACATGAAATTTATCTAAAAATTGACTACAGCTGTCAATGAAGTAAGACCACATTTTTACCCTGTCTAGTTCCAGTGTAAATTTCTGATCCCATGACTGATTGGAAATAGGTTTCCAGCTAGTTTGACCAACCACAGTGTTATCCAGCTTCAGTACAGCACAGACTTCATCTGCAAGTAAAGTACACAAACTCAGCTTAAATCTTTAAGAGGATTTTCCACAAACAAAAAAAGCTTCAGTAAATTTCCCTTAATGTAATCTCATATTTAATTGGTTCTTATGGGTGTAATAGTGTGGTTGTGGGGTTTTTTCTTTTTAAATGACTTGAGAGATGAAGAAACAGATAAATTTAACACTTCAATTTAGTATTTCAAATTACAGAACACAGCATGCACATTAAAATGTAAATAACAAAATGTGCCTAAAAAATAAGAAAAGTAAGAGTATACTGAACTGGACAAGTCATCGGTTTTCAGGAGGTTTCTACTACTCCCACTTTTACTTCTACTGGTTCTGCTCATGAAAGTTGATTTGGCTTCATTTGGACTCCAACCAGGTAGCGCAATCGATGTGGCTTTTGATCGACCAGGGACATTTTCCAAAATATCTTGGCAGCCCATTAGCCTAACTTCCAGGGTACCTAGAACAAGACAGACAATGATTTCTCAAAGATTTCTGCTCTTAAGTAAACAAAGTGAATGACTAATGGCGAATTTATGGCAGTAGCTCACGTTGTGACCCCCACAGGGTATAACAGAAGTATCAGATGAAATCAAAAGACAGAACTGAGACAGAAAAATATACAGAAAATAATCATTAAAAGTCAAATACGTGGGACTAAACCTTCTAGAAGGAGCAGCAGCTCACCAAAATAACACAAGTTTTTGCTCTGTGTCTTCAAAGTACCTTGTTTTCTTTGCCTGAGAACCTAACTGATGTTGGGTTCAAGTTGTAAGCAACGCCATTTTTTTAAGATGATGAATCTTAGGTTTCATATTAAAACAATGGATCCTGCAAATGGGACAATAACAGCTTTTCAAGAGGTTTATATCACTAATTAAGTATATCACTTTGGTATTTAAAATTCACACCTTGGCCATCGAGAGCACGATTTTTTTCCAAGATACATTGAGAAATCTCAACTGCCTGCTGAAGTCAAATTTGAGTTAGTCCATAATAATTGCATTGTTACAACTTGTCTCAGCTTCTATAAACCCAAATTCACTCAAGAAGCTACTCTTCAAAATCTTCTACATCTTTAACCAAATGAGGTATACAGGCTCCTGTTCTAATTTAAGAGCCTCCTCCAGCAGCACAGAAACATCTGAATACCACAGATGGTTATAAGAACGGTAGGCTTACCTCATCCTGTACAAGATAGCATCTGTACAACTGTGACACCACTGACACTAACAAATCTAACTATTGGAAGTAGTGAAATTAGCCAGTTCATAATCATATTGTCAGCTAGAAATGCAGCTCCTAAATGAAGTGTTCTTTTGACAGGAAATGTACTTAACTGTGAAACTTAGAAGTACTCTTTTGTAACAGAAACTTAACTCACACTTGACCTAAAAATGGTCTGGCAAAATTACAGCCCACAAAACAGACACCAAGAATCCAGTCTGAGGAGAAATAAGTGACAGCTAAGCATTAGGCTATAAAGAGTAAGAGATGCTATTGGCTTCTGAAACAGGTTAAAAGGTAAAAGAATATTTAATTCCCAAACTCTCCTTAGGAAAAAAAAAAAAAAGAAGAAATTGCAATGCAGAAAGGCTACAATCTTGTATAAGGACTGGATGTGTATCAGAAATTTCTGTTGATGCACTTCAAAAAATATGAAAGCAGCACTGAGCTATTTTTCAGTGTTGGAGGCAAATGCAGACACCCTTCATTTAAATCCAGTTCAGTACAACAGCTCTTTGTGCAGCCAATATGAAACTATTAAGAACTTCATGAGCATGTAGCTCTATTTTGATAACTCCTATTAGAAACTGTTTGTGTGTATTAGTACATCATGTTTAAAAGAGAAATTATTTGTCACGATAAGGTGCCTGACCCATGATTATGTATTACAAGAAAAAGTAATTAGAAGAAACTGCATTAAAATCACGGCATAATACTTCCTACCCATAGTCACTGATCATCTGAGATTCTGTACTATGAAAAGAACTTCCCCTCACTACTCTGCAACTTTACAAGAGCTCTCACCTGAGGTCCTGATGCTTTTTACCTTGTGCTGTGCATTTTACTGAACCAAAATGGAAGAAAAGTAGACTTGTTCCATTTTGCTATTATTGCAGCTTAGCAGACTTCCTCTTTTTGTTTTAAAATATAACCCCATGGTACTTCAAAACTAAATTCTGGTTTCAGTCATACATGTACAACTAGAGTAACATTTGAGTTACTGATTGTTTTTGTAAGAAACTTACTCTGTTAATAGTTGGTTTAATAGTTACACGTTTTGTTTTCCTAAAACAGTCTACAATACAAAACAACAACAACAAAACCACAAAAGCCCCCCAAAACCAACCAAAAAACCCCAACAAAACACCACAACAACAAAAAAATCCCAAACCTATATGTACTAGGAATTCTTATACGACTATTATTAAATAAATTTAGTAAAGCAACATGCCCCCAAGTAGTCAAGAGACATTTGCTTTTCTTTACTAACACTGGGAGGCAAATGTTTTAAGAGGTTTGTTGAGTTATGGCTCATCTCTTGAAACAGTTTAATTCCAATGAAGGTCAACAATTCCAGGTGACTCAAACTATGAAGAGTTCCAAAGATTTATCTTTATATATAATTTTACTGCTGTCTCACAGTAAACTAAGTCTCTCAAAAATAAAAATAAGGATTTCCATGTTTAATTGCAAGGAAAACAATTCACACTAATAAACAGAGGCTTCAGTAATTCATGCATGTTTGTTAGGATCTCCCTCTTTGGTTTAGAAATATAATGTACCTTTTGGTAGCATAAATGTCACTTTCTAGGAAGTCAGTGTGAGTAAACTAGGGACTGGGAGAAAACTGGGTGCCTGCCTCCAGCTCTGCCACTGACTTGCCATATGAACAGGGCAAGTCACTTAACCTTTCCTGCACCTCAGTTTCCCCATCTGTAAAATGAGGATAATGATACTTACCCACCTTTTAAAGTGCTTGATAATTTAAAGATGAAAGGCATTAGGTAAACACTAGTAATATCGTTCCATAGTGACCTAACTTCAGGCCAGAACTCCACTTGTTCAAAAGGATTACAGAAAAAGGTTAACAAATAAATCAAAGACACTTATCTGCATTTTTGTGGTGCATAGACACTTGGAAATTCTAAATGTCTTTGTCTAAGGAAAAGAACAACAATGAAATATATCCAAAAAGAAACAAAGTTGGCATTAAAGACTTGTTTTAAACCATAAAATAAAATAAAATAAAATGCTCCATAAATCATACCTGTTAAAGCTGCTGGTTTGGACAGTGTACTATACTGGTTTTGAGTAGGTATTACACTTTGACGAGGACTTAACGTGGGTGAAGAGACCAATGAAAGCTCCTCTATAATAATACTGCTTTTGGGATGGTTTTTAGGAAGTTCATTCAATCTCTGTTCCAGTGAATACTTCAAGAGGTCCAACTTCTGGCTTGATTCATTAAATCTTGCTTGTGCCTTTTTAGAATTAAAAAAATTGAAATATTTAATTATTTTTTTCCCCCATGAAATAAGGCATAAAATAAAACATTAGAAATCGTAATGATGTAAATTACTTCTGAAAGTGCCTTTCTGTCGGTAACTTTCCCAGATCCAAGTAATTTCATCACATTTTTTGCACCTTCTGCTACAGCATACTCTATCCTAAAATGATGCCGTAATTCTTCCATTCGGAGTTCAAGAGGGCTTATCACAGGTTTTGCTGCAAAGAGATACAGATTTGGTAGTCAAAAGAAGAGCTTTAAGTATGTCATAAAGGCAACAGTCAAATTTTAAGCATCTGCATTTGAAGGAAGAAATAAATGGACAGATCCTCAATCCAATAAACAGGTTCTACTCCTTGAAGAGTTATAAGTGTTTGAGGATGTGAGAAAAAGAACATATCTTCAGGGGAGTTAAGGCTGGAAACCAAATCTCCCAACAATCATTCAGCTGGCAAGAGGGAGATTTTGAGACTTCCATGTTTCTGAACCATGCTCTGAGGATTTATCTTTCAAACTACTCTGTAGATAAATAGATCCCTGATCAGTTTCTGGTAATTGTCGTGCTTCATGTGAAATCCCAGGGAATCTGGCATCTTCCAGCACAGAGACGGTAAGAGGTCCCATATACTGCCTCTCCCAATTGGGTTGAGTTAACTGTTCTAATGTCCACTTCTTATGGGGTTTAGATTTCCTACACAGAATCAGAAACTTTTCTGAATATATTCCTTTCTGCTTAAAGCTCTAACAGTAGAAACACAAAAAGGCATTTTTCTTTTGAACAAACGATTCACATAATCCACATCCTAATATGGATTTAAAATCAAAACAAAACAACTTTAAAAAAGCCATAAGTGTCATAAGCATAGAAACAAAGAAAACCAACACCCATCCCACAAAACAAAACAATCACAAGTTTTTGATTATCTATTATTTCTGATTACGAGCATTGTCAGACAACTTCAATACTCAGAAATATGCAAAAATAAAGTTCAAGACAGATGTACCGATATGCTCACAATTTTGTAGTGTGCTCAGGCTATTATAACTCAGAGGTAATTTCTTTTTTAAAATTTATGTAAAGATTCCCAAAGAAAAGCAATTTCAAAACTACTTTTGAAATGCAGTATGAGTATTTCAAGTCAGGTTGTTTTAAAACCACTGATTTTTATTTATTTATTTTTGGTTGGTTGAGGTTTTTGAGACAGTTGTTAAATACTCAATCTAGCTTAAATACTCATAAATACAGCAAAAAAATCACCTCCTATTAGCGATAATAAAGTCAGTCTATTTAAGTATGACAAGCAGGCTTTGTACCTGTGTCTGATTTTATTTATTTTTTAGGATAGTGCAGATATGATATGCTTTAAAGAAAATGAATAGTTATTGTTAAGACAAAGGAAAGCCCAGATGAAGGGAGAGCGAAGACCACAAAGCAAAAGTGGACTGCATAAGGTATAAAAAGGATGATGAAGAAAGGTTGCATTTCTCTTCATTAAGCTTATGGTATTATGCTTCAGTCAGATGCATTTGGCATCCTAACAGCAGTATGCCTAGGCTCTGATTATTTTTGTTTCAGGAAGCTTTGTCAACCATTCCTATAAAAAATTTATAATAATTCTGTGTGCATATGGGTACATGGCATTCTGGCAATAATTATTTATATTTCCTTTCTACTTCATCACCATTATCAAAGGCCAGTTCATTGGTCTGGACTGCCTGAAGAATCTGCATCCTTATAACTTCTATTTTTGTCTTGCTGTCCTGGAGCATCTGCTGTGCTGTGGCAAGAAGTTTTCGATCCTATTAAAACAAACAAACAAAGTTAAAATCTTAAATCTTTCATGGAACAAAACACATTGAAAACATCAAAATCCACATGCTTTAGGAATCAGAACTCAATTTATGTAGTTCATTCGGTACAGCAGACCAATTCAACTAACCACATTACAATATTAGTGGAAATTAAGTTAGGACAGAACCATATTCTGATTGATTAAAGAGTGTAAGCCACTCACATCGGAACTGTACCTGTTTAAAGCTGAATAAAGAAGGTGTGATCTAGCAACATTAAATGTGTAGATTAATGTTTTGTCAGCTGACGCTAAAGAAAGGACAAGTTACTAAGTGCAAAATACCTCCACCCTATGTAGAATAACTCAAATTTACTTGAGTGTGAGAACTCTTCTAACAGACATTTGCTAGACTAAATCCATATAAAAATCATTGTACCAACTCACCCCATCTCATTTTCAATTTTGAAATTAGAAATATGAAGTTAGCTTACATAGCACATTATAATGAAGTCTGAGGTATGTTTTTCTGGCCAAATCAGAGCTGAAGTTTTTTTGCATTAATACATAAGATTTGAGGGTTGCTTCATTAGCTATTTCATCAGTGACTTAAAGTAAAGTACTTTTCATCTAAATAAACTGAGCTAATTTTTGTTTTCAAAAGGAGTAACACAAGAGGCAGTTTAGAAGAGAACACAAAGTTTCACACTAACTTAGAACATCATTTCATCATCAGGAGCCCATTCATCCATATATTTCTCAGGTAGACCAATTTTTGTCCTCCAGCTACTGGAGATCTGACTTATAATGGATGATCAAATGTTTTTTGTATGTGGAACTGTGTATGTGCTTCTCTGGCTGCTGCATGACTCTCTCTATATTCTGGGAATTGCCAGATAACTTAAAGGTGACCTGACTTGCAGGAAGAACAAAAAGAGGAGTATAAGAAAATTTAAGGTGGTTTATTTGTCCTGTCTATGCAATACCAATCAATCACAATAATTAATAGCAGTCAGTGTAGATGAGCATCACACTTGTTATAGCCCAAAGGGTATTTTGGTCAAGTCATCTATAACCTCATTACTACACTACTTTACCATGGACATGGTTTATACTTATAGTTTTAATTTTATAATGAAGTTATCAACTATTTAAGAAGTTAAAGAAATTCAATTTTTCCCCTTACCACAACCAAGACAAAGAACAGTGTAGCACAGACACCCAGAGATAGAAGTACTGGCACCATGAAGTGCCAATAATCACTATGCTGGGAAGAGAGAAATTTACCTTCACAGAGCTCCTCTAGGACCTTACTCAAGATATATTAATGCTGCCCCTTGTTCTGCAGGGTATGTACAGCAAGATATACATGTAAAAAGGCTTTGGCTGCATGGAGAGAAACTCTGCCCCCTCTGCATACAACAGTCACAGAACTTTTGCTTTTAAACTTTAGTATTAATTAACAGTTCAGAGAGATACCACTAGTTTTCATATTTTAAGATTCCATGTTAGCTATCCAATTATTTAGTGAGTACAGTGAATTTCCTAAATAAATGCCCTCTCAAATTCTACAGCAGAATATAGGACCTTAAGTAACAGATTACAAACAACTCTAGAATCCCATTCACCATTCTGATGTATAAATATATTATTTTTGACCTTGTTGCTCTTGATTGTCCCTCATATCCTCTTACTGCAATGGATTTGCTTGCTCAGGGGCAACATCAGCCCCTCAATGCACAGAATGGAGGTAATTCAGGATTATAGAGATATCCTTAAGTTTTCAAGAGACAGAAAATCCCATCTTTGGAATCAAAATGGATGTGCTATACTCAGCAGCTCCTTTAGAGTTGGAGGCTGAATACAAAGTATTTCAAGGCATCTCCTGAGTACAGAAGAACTGACAGTGCCTGTAAAATTGATCTGCAAAGCTGTCATGGGATCTTAGAGAATCCACACAAGTCTGAGAAAAGATGATCAATATCTCAGAAACACTTCAGTCCGAATAGGTTGTGCTGAATGTTACTGAAGCAAGCAGAGTAAGTACAAAAGGAAAACCTTCCCATGAGATGATGGGTTTATTACTGCTAACAGACTGGTTTTTCATTTTTAAGAAACAAATGATGACCTCCCACCATTAAATTTAGGTCTAAAAAAATAACGAGTTAGAAATTAGATCATATAGTATACTTAAATAAAGGTCATGAAAGAATTTAACGCTTTAAAGAGGGTCCTGTGACTACTGTTTAAAGAACTACTGGATTGCTGGGATTCAAACTGAGAATTTTCTGCCCCTTTTGCCCACCTCATCCAGACATGCAAGCTGTTTTAAGCTCTGCTTTTTAAAATGTAATTACCATGCTCAAGCCTACATTTTAAACCTGCCAAACTAACTCACTACTGAGTATCAAGAACATGAGAGAATGAATACGCACCATTTCCACCCTGCTCGTTGAAGCATCTGGCAATGCTTTTCTGTTTTCCAGCTTGCTCTCCCCAGCCCAGTTACTATATACACACAATCTGGTAGGCTGATTTAAGCATTTACCAATTGCAAATTCAAGATTCAATCATCAATTTTAATTACATGCCTTGATCATAAAGCAAGCCAGAATTTATCCTTTCTATCTAGTCTGATCAAAGCCTGCTAACAATGTTTAATATTACAGCCTGTGTGTTTAGTTAAGTTTTGTCAGGCTGTTATAAAGTTACTTACTGAGGGTTTATAAGGAACATAATTCATGTATGTCTTTTGATCCATTTGGGTCAGACGATTATTATTTTTAAGTGTACCTGATGTTAAGTACATGGCCTTAGAAGATGTAGACTCCAGGGTTTCCAGGAACTGAGGGACTGTGGTGCATGGACAGCATTCCCAGGCCCTTAGTCATAAAGTGCTCTCCAGATATTTCTTCCACCTTCCCCAGGCTAGTAGGTTACAGATCACCAGATAAGGCTACCAAAGTACCAGCTGGTTCAACAGAAGTGCTGCTGGGACAGAGTGGGCTCAAAGGCACCTATGGTCCATCTACTCTAAACTCATTTTTCTGTGACTAAGCAGCATTTGCCATAATTTTTTCAAGGAAATAAGAAAGTAATACAATGTGTAGATAGAAAATAATCTGCTTTTCCACCAGTCCCCAGCAGAAATTCACTAAGAAATACAAAGCTCCTTTCCAACACTTTCTGGTTAGTATCCATTACAAGGAGTAGCAATGCAATTCAGAGATGTCTACTCTCCAAATCAAACACTTCTTTTTAACTGACCTGGCTACATCTTGGCTCAGTCAATTAAGATCATTTCAGTATTTTTTTACTATTGTCTGGACACAGAAGTATCTAACCAAGCCACTTCATACTTTTTTTTTTTTTTTAAAAATCTATGCTATTGTTTCCCCTTAGTTTGGAAATAAATCTCCTTAATGATTTAGTAAAAATATACTTTCCTCATTAGAGAACTATGACTCTTATACTTAAAGAATATGTGGACAGGTTTCTTGGTTTGAGTTTTTGGGGTGTAGTGGGTTTCTTACATTTCTTTGTTTTTTCTCTTCATTTATAAAGTTTGACTTGTCCCTAAGTGATGCTTAAGACTATGATGAATTTTTTTACCTAGCTAGGACTATGTAATAAAGTCAAACCAAACAAACACTTCTCTCCCACCTCCTTGGAGAACTTCTGATTCCATCAAGAGAGAGACAAAGTGCAAGAATGCATTTAAAATGCAGATCTAGAAATAAGTGTAGCTTTATTTTTAATTTCAATTTGATGCTATTAGATGCTACCCCTAGAATACAACACTCCTGTAAAAAGCAATGTATTTTTGTGTGTATTTTACGTGCATGGGTACTAAAGCAGATTATAACAACTCTATCAGAGCACCATGCAGATCTTATTAAAACAAATATTTGGTACAAATAATTTTACTGCCAACATACATGGCAATGCTGCCTTCTGTGTAATTATCATGCACGTTACAACTGTAATAGATTGGGTTTTTTTTTGGTAGAGCTAGGAAAAGCATCAGATACCAGTCAGTGTTATACTAAGCTTTGATGCTAAGGGAGTGACACATGATCAAAGATTACTAGATGTACTAAATTTAGTAAGCCGGATTTGTTATTTAGGTTGAACTGCATGTGGACAAATTAATAAAACAAACACTTGAGCGAGTACCAAACCACAACAAAAAGCAGTAGAATAATTTGTAGCAGATTTGACATATTTAACAAAGATACACCCTGAACTAAAAATACTGAAACTGCACACTGTTTATACGTTGTACGTTCACACCACAGCAATACGAAAAATTGGTGATTTCATGTTCTTTAAGAATTCCAAAGCCTTACCTTTGAAGAGCCATTTGAGTACATCTGTATCATATTTTCTGCTCCCTGTTTTACCTTCAGTTCTATATCCAATTGTTTCTTTAAGGCCATCAATCTGTTGTTAGTAGAAAAACGAGGATCGCTATTTGGAGTATCAGGAGTCCTAGGACAATCTGCGAATTAAGGGCAAGATGTAATTTGTATAGAAAAAAACCCAAACCAACCAACAACAAAAAAAACTAACAAACAGAAAACAAACAAAAAACCCAAACAAAAAAACAAAAACCAAAAAAACCCCACACCATGAACAAAGAACGAGGGGAAAAAAACAAACCCTTCTCCTCACCAAAATACCCTGAACTCTATTCTATGAAGTTACAAACAAAGCTGAAACAGCACACTTAAGACTGACTCTCCTGTCCAGAGCTCCTTTACAACAGCACTGCAAATGCTCCTTAACATGAAAAGCCTCACGAAAGCCTAGTGACTCCTACACATGTCCTAATTCACATGAATCACTTCCGGGAGTGGTGAAACAGGCAGGTTTGCAGCTAGGTCTATTTTTGTTTCAAAGGAGATTTATTTCTTCTGGAATGTCTTGAGTCAATTAAAAAAAACCTAAACAAACAGTTTTCCCTTAAGCTTTTTTACACTCCTGATTTTAAATCTAAGTGTGTTAAAATCAAACAAGCTTGGACAAAAATATTTAATGCTAATGAGCGTGGTCTAAATACAGATAGTAAGTAGATCCTCATCACTTCTAGTGGAAGCACTGCAGAAACATTTTACATCAAAATTAAGAACAGATACAATGAGCCTTTTCCTTTGACTTAAAGCCAAATAATTTTTGCACTGGAATCATAACGGAATCCTAGGATAATTGGATATATAGGCAGACATGTTATTGATCTACTGTGGTCTGTGGGAATAATAAAAGCTTTTTTGTTTGACAACATTACTGTGTTTAGAACTCCATCTTGCTGCATTAATTTAATGGAATACAAGTGAGCTTTATCATTCAAATGATATAGTCAGACCCCTTAATTTTTCTATCCTCCTCCAGAGAAGTCTATCAATCACTGGTTCGTATTTCAGCTTCTGCAACATGAACTGTTCAGTGAACTAAGAAGTGGCAACTGGACTATTTGCTAGTACTGCAGTATTTCCAACACCACTGTCCTTTTAGCTAACTACCTTCCCTAACAGTGCCAATGGCTTCTCTTTTGACTGTAGTGTGGGTTTTTTTTTCGTTGTTGTTCACTTCTACCCCAACAAGTGAGGGAATACCTTCTCTCTATGCAAGTGACAATAGTTGGTCTCCTGGAAGATAATATTTACCAGATACCAACACCACAGTCTTTTTTTCCAATCTTAATTTTCCTTGAATTAAAACTAGGATGATGGATCAAGTTCCTGAACTTCTCAATTACTAGAAAACACAGGCATTGCACAAGTAACTTACAATTTATTAATTAGAAGTGTTATGGGGAGAAGATGTCTTACATGGCATTTCATATTGCTTCTGTAGATGCTTCTGATAACTATTTTGGGAGCTTTAATACATTTTACTTTCAAGTTTGCAGTGTAATTTCCTCCTGAATTGCAATCTTTGCTGAGGCTACATACAGATTTCATATAAGGAGAAGTTTTAAGTTCCTCTGCTGATAATTCACTTTTCACTTCAAGCCGCTCCAAGACTCTTACCACATCCTCACAACTTAAAGGTGGTACAGAAAAAAGCCGGGTTGTTTTTTTTTGTGGTGCTTTTTGTTTTTTGTTTTTTTTTTTTAATAAAAATCTGTATTATTCTTTATCTGTTTTGTTGTTCACCCTCTTGGCATATTAAATGAATCCTCACCTAATAATCTATTCAAAATTAGAACAAACGTGAAACTTGAAAGTCAAGTCTGCTTGTAAAGTAGAATAATCGTATAAATGAATATTTACCAACTTTAGATTTATGATGCACTTAAAAATCCTGCCCTCTGATGATCCCTGGGAAGACTGTGGGGCTCCTGAAGTCTGTTTTCACAGCTTTTCAAGATGCACACAAGCAGTCTTCCTTTGCATTAAAATAACACTCATGTTGCAAGTCAAGGACTAATTAGAGATACCAGGGTTCAGGCTGCTCAAGCAGCTGTTATTATCTCCCTTTGCCTGTCTGCACTCTGATGGTGTAACCACATCATTTACCTGGGTCATCTCAAGAGCTGGTCTGCACTTGTGGACCTAAACTACCCTCTACCATTTATTTTAAATAGTTCTACTATATGCTTTGTTAGTAACCAGCAGCAAAGGAAACTTCTTTAATTGCTAGGAAGAAGTAGTTTTTGGCTTCAGGCATAATAGCTGCTAACTAAACTCCCAAACTTGGAACAACATGGTTTCTTTACAAAGATTTTTATTTAAAAACAAACAAGCAAACAAAAAATACCAACAGCCCTCCAGAAATGGCTTCCAAGTGACTGCTTCTCCCCCAGTCCTATTACAATTCAATGGGCAGGCTGAGGTAGCTTCTTACAGAAGAATTCAGATTGAAGTTTTAAATCAACCAGACAAACTGGTCCTATCATGGAAAGCCTTGACAATCTTAGCAGCAGAACTACAACCTACATCTATATTAACTGCTTTCCTCTCTTAGTAATGTCTACTAAGGTTGTAATCACTTTGGTATGGCTAGTTATCTCTGACATATTTGTGTAAAGCACTGTACAGAGGGGGTCAAATCTAATCTGGAGACATTTAGTCATCTTCATAATACAAGTAAGTATGACATTCATGCGGATAACTGCAATCAATGGGATTTATGTATATGGTTAAAGTTAAACAAGAGTTAAGTACTCATACCAAATTGGCATTTCACTCGGATAGGTAAGTAGGGACTGGGGAAAATTAGAGATCCTCCAGTTTGCCCCGTCTGTTGGTCAGTAAGGATGGTTCAAGACTTGCCATTCTGGGTGCATTCAAGTCCAGCTTTGAATAGGACAGCAAGAGCCTTGCTGGAGTCTGTATTAGTGCCCCTAGGCATTTGCTTCTTCACAGAGAATATCAAGGGAAGTAACAGATGTATTTTAAATGAACTTGACTTCATTTCAAGTAACTAGAACGTTTCTTTTGCTGAACAGCAATGATTGTTGTTGTCTAACACTAACGAGTTTTGTGAAGCTTATTAGCACACATCCAGGCTGCTGGAAGAGCTGCAGTATTGCTTCCCCAGCACCTGCAATATTCTTTTTTCATGAAAATATACTCACAGGACTTAAGTTAGTAATGATGGTTTAACCATTTTTTTTTTTTTTTTTAATGTTTGGACTGCATCAAGACAACGGCATTTTTCAGTCTGAAGCGTTTAACTCTGATCTTTGCTCTTCTGAAAACTTTTTCAGTTTGAGTCTCATCAGCAAAAACTTCTTGCTTCTAAATTGCCTTTTACCAGCACCCCTGTCTAAGTTATATTTATTAGTGACACAACTCAACTCTTCCGGGACTGCTGCTCATTTCTTTGGGGACCCTTCCCCAGATGGCAGGTATGCTATTTCTTCAATAAGCTCAGAGTGCAGTGTAGGATTCCATTAACTTTTCCATTTTGGGTTCCCAGATGGGACTACAGCACTCTGCTAAGCTACTCAGCAGCAAGTGCCCTTCAGTGAATAGTTACTTTTGATCTTATTTGGGGATAGCTAATTGCAGTTAGCCTCATCAGTGTCATATCCAACAGAAATACCCATGATGCATGTTTAGGCTGGAAAGGGGAAGAAATAGGCATCATCAGGCTTTTCTCAGGGAGTCAGATGGTTGCATCAGTGCTCGAGCTGGAAATGCAAGGCAGCAGTGGACATTCCATACTCAGAAAGCATCCAGCACTGACCTGGAAACTTTTGAAGTTCAACTGAATTTCAATTCAGTAACGGTTAATTTTAACTACTAATTAAGTGACAGGAAATTGTTTCAAATGGCTTCAATAATGTTATTCTACATTAAGGTTCCCAAAAGTTACCATGAAATTCCTATGGTCCCGAGCCTTGTACGTGGAGTCTGCTGTCTAAAAAGTCACCACTTCTACCAATTTGGTTGCTACCTCTACCAGTTTCCAGTAACTGGTCTTACATGCACACTTTGGTCTGACAGACTAGCCTAGTAACTTTTAGGGACGAAGGAACCCCTCAGTCTCACTCATTCCCCTGTCAGATACTCATAATGTTTTTGATTTCATGTTCACCATGTTTATCTAGTCTCCTCAATTCCCTCAAAGGTTTTTCTATCATCTCACCTGCTCATCCACCTTTACTTCAGCTCTATGGAACAGATTAATTTCTCAATTTATATATGTTCTAGGTGTCAACTATATGTTTAATTAAATCAGCGACTTGATGTCGGTAAGTTATTTCAATCTTACACCTCGCTGAGTTGTATTAAAACCCACAATATCTACTGCTACTTTTTAGACACACAAAGTACTATAAATTTAATCTGTGTTACTGTGTAGATTTCAAGACACAAAATTTCTTCATCTCTAAGACTGAAGTAATCATGCCCTTGTTATACATTAAAACAAATCTCCAAGATTTTCAGCAGTAATGGTCACTAGGCTTGTCCTACTCATTCGGTATTGCTTCATTCTGCTTCACTTTTAGGTGCCGACCTACAAATTCTAAAACTCTGTGTTCTAGCATGACTAATATACCGCACGATAAGGGCAGACCCAGGTACAAAGTCCTGCTTGTAAAACAAATCTAGATTCACCAGCAACCCCATAACATAAAGCAAACCTATGTAATGCTAAGCATTGTTTCTGAATCATACATTCGCTGCCAAACCTACCTTCAAATCCAGTCTGGCAAACTGCACTTTTCAGTTAAGGTTTAACACCAATTCTTCAAATAGTTGTGAAAAGAATTTCTTATGGCATTAGGACACATGGAAAGCTTTCACCTATAGGCAAACTACCATCACGAAATCTTCACTTGCTTGAAATGGAATGATATTAAAATACAGTTTTCTACAGTATATTCATTCATTAGCACTACATCTACTGGTTTTAACATGTATTGATTACATTTTGCTGATTACAAAGAAGCTACACTGCAAATCAGTGGTTTGTTAAGAAAGTAAATGTAAGTTACTGCTTGATACCATAAGCAACAGAGGGTCACAACAGCTTGCACGGCGCTTTACAGCTCTAAATCAGGAGCACTTTACAAATGCATGTTCACACCCACTTTTCAGATACAGGAACAAGGAAAGATTAAATTACTTTTCCAGTTACTACAATGACCTTTCAACCTCTCAGCGGAAACAGTCCAAAAATCTTCAGAGTTCAGGTGCGACAGGCCAAAGGGCTCAGCATCTTGTAGGCAACAATTCGCAGTCTTACTTCTCTACAGATCCCAGTTCTGGCTTTGCTACTTAGAACCTGCATAAACCTACACAATTTACTCTAAAAGACAGCGAAAGACACAGGGCCATGCTCCAAAAAATACCAAAGTACATAAAGAGCTCTTTACTCCCACAGCTCTTGAACCCTATTTACCTTATTTTCACCATTTATGCTCTGCACAGTCTAAAGTTGTCACTAGCTGACCAGAAAAAAGTAAAACACAAGCTGAAGTGAAAAGCTGTAACTTAGAATAAAGCTAACCTCTGGAAACAATGCTCTTATTTGGTGAGCTCCCACATTCATCAGTAAATGGTTATTAAATTCACTGTTGACCCCAAGCAAAAGCAAGAATTCCTAAATCGAGATACCTGTGACCTCTTCACAGAGGTACCTTCTGTCAGATGGCAGTCATCTTTAGGGCTATATGTCTACATATTTCCCGAATATTATATGTATGTATACATATACACACACACAAACACCCACACAGTTGTCATGTCATAAATTTCACATTACCGATCTTTTATTGCAAAGCCCAAGTTCACTAATACCTTAAGTCAAACCTAAGACTTCAGTATTAAAAATCAGAGTATTATCTAGATGACTTGCACCCATTAGTCTGAAGGCAGACTGAATGTTTACTGATAGTGCTCCCTCTCCTTGAATTAGTGACCATGAATGAGGATGGAGGCAGGCAATTAAACCACAAGGCAACCACTATGAAAAACTCCAGCATTTCAATTTGAGAGGGCAGATGCCTGTAGATTTCTAAAGACTACTGAGATTAACCTTGATTTTTTATCCCTTGAGCCCTTCATGTAGTCGCTGGTATTTGAGCACAAGCCTGTCTGCCAACAGCTGTTCACAACAGCAATAGGCACTACTGGTCCTTTTAGAAGTGTACTATGGATATGAAAAACATTTAGATCTTTGTACCCAAACCATCTCTTTGGAACTAGTAAATGCTTTCTTAGGGTCTACTGTGTTTCCTGACTCACGGAAAAGGACAATATATCACTATGAGTTAATGAGCAAGAGTTTGAAAATGCTACACTGGAAGTGGGTATTCCAACAAGAGCATTCTGTGCTTATCCACTTTTCAAGTTCTACTGCTAGGTGAATTTCATAAATTTGTATCTGCACAGAGATTTATATTTGGTCTATATACAGCTAGTATAAAATTTTCGTTCTGCTCCCCTCTTCCCTTCATTTAAAAGCCAGGCTACTGTCAGCACTGGAGCAGATTTTCATAAACCTTAGCTGACATGACACAGAACGCTTCTAGCCTACTAGGAACCCAATGGCTATCTATGAAGTACACATTATTGTATTCATTCCCATTTCATGCCGCAGCAACTGCTTTGCCTCACTAGTTCCAGGTGGGTGTTCCCTCTGCCCCCTGTATCTCACAAAGATCAAAAGCAAAAACTACAGAGAATACCATGCAAGCCACCATGGACACTTCAACACTTCCACAGCACGTCACAGGGGGTGACAGTACAAACTGCAGACATCACCTGCCTAAATTCTTACTGTAACCAATCTTTCTTCACAAGGATGATGTGGCCTTCTATTCTACTGCCTAAGCTTCTCAAGGCTTGGCGTTCATTTCACGAACACCTTTGACAGCTTGTGCACATTTATTACCTTTTTGCTAGGAGAGTCTGTGCAATGGGAAATCACCAGCCTGGCAGTGTCTCCCAAGTTACTCCACAAAACTAAGAAAGGACTGTTTACTTTCACAACACTCCACTTTAAAATACCAAACCTACATACATTAAAAATTAGTATTGATTCACTGCCATGCCATAGAAAATACTAATTAAAGCCATTCATTACAACCATTCTGTGAAAACAATTTCAACTGGTCTTTAAAATGGTAGCTTCATTGAGGAAAAGACTGAAGACTTAGCAAATCGTTGCCACAGTAAGAAATGTTTGATGTTATCCAGATAAATGGTGTAACAGAAAAAGTTTATAAAAGACAGATCTAAGTTAAAAAAACCCCAACCAACCCACCCCAAAACTTTCAAATACAAATGTTATAATTTTTTTCCCCCATAGAATGAAGAGGTTTATCAATGCTCATGCCTCCAGCATAACTCAGAGAAAGTAACTGCAAGAGCTCCTGAAATTTGCTTTCATACCATGAAAAACTATTAGGAAATATTACAGTGACTGAGAAAATATTTTAATATAATAATAATTAAAAGTGAAGAACTTGTACATGTTAATTTAGTCATTAGAGCACCATCAAATAGTCCATGAAATACAGTGTTCCCCAGAAAACAATGTAAAACTCAAAGGGACCAGACACTTCTTTGGGAATCAAAACAAACAGGCATACACAAGGAACAAATTCACCAACTACAGATTTGCTCATTTCCAGAGCAAATTTTTTGAGTAAAATGGGATGCGGGTTATCTAAGCAAAGAAGAAAATCTGATTTCACAATAACATATGGTACCTGCAACATCTTCTGGATCCGTTACAACAATGTGTGCATTTAACTCCTGTAACTTGTGATGCAAGTCTTCCAACTTCTTATTTGATTTTTTCAAAATGTTGTCCACATACGCCAAGTTCTTTTTATCTGTTGTGACCTTCCTGAGGTTCTCTGCTCCCTCCTTGATTTTAAGTTCCTTCCTTATTTCCCGCTTGATTTGGTCCTTTATTTCATCCAGCTTCTGCTGTACCATTGTATCCGAAAAGTCCAACTTTTGGCCGGTGCTCACATTCTCAGAGGCTACAAGACTTTTGGCATCCCCCTAAAAAGAAAAACAGTAATATAACTACCAGGAAACACTGTTTCTTGACAACACATGTTGTACACTTACAATGACTAGGCTTTAGACCTCTGTGTGTTAAGCACTCACTTTCTAAGACCATTTCCCAGTCGTGAGTCCACCCTCATGTTGCCCTAAAGCAACAATCTCACAAGACATTACATATTAAATGGAGTTACATTTTACAACAGATTTGTTTTAAATTTAGTATCATCTTTACTATGCCTATTTTTAACACCAAGAGATTTAAATACTTCTGGATTTGTCATGGCTGCTTGTCTGGCAGTTATATGCCTCAGAGCTAATGACTCACATTTGTAATTTTCTAGATTTAATTGTGTGTTTTAATAGACCAAATGGATAGAGGAAATAAGTTCTAACAATTATTATCTATGATGAATTTTTATACATTCATTAGAACAGATTCCTTTTAAAGACTGTAAAAAAAAGTAAAGAATAAGAAATGGTGATGTTTGCAAATGTTTAAAGAAACACCGGTGTCTTTATAAAGATTTGTCAAGATGTTATGGAAAACAAATTTACTAGATTTTTTGGTTTTTAATCTTTCAAGTAAAGCCTTTTACTTTAAGAAAAAAACCCCAACAAAACAAAATCCTCTTACTTTCTTGTGCAGGTAAGGTAGGTCAAAATGAGGAAAAACAAACAAACAAACAAAGATGAATAGGAGTTGGTGTAGTAAGGGAGCAGAGGATGGAAACTCTTCCGATCACCAGGAGATAGGAAGTCACACATGTGCCTAGTGTATGTTTCTGTATCATTGAGATGTAAGAGTACAAAGGGCATGTTATAGAACTTCCATCAATAAAGTACAATGAATTACATACTTGATAACACTTCCTGTGTGTCTTATACATGGACCATTCAATGAGTAGACACAAGGTCCTACCCAAGAAAACTTAGCTAATGCTAAGTGAGTGAAGACTAAGGAAGGGCTCTCCTGAACTTAGAATCCGATCCAGTCATAATTCAGGGTGTATTTAGTACATGTGTGGTCTGATCTGTACATAATTACCCAAAAGACCAAGTTTCCAGTAAATTTTCTTGAACATAATGAAGACATTTCCTAGAGTTTTGAAATACTAAGGTCAACAGTAAGGTATTTGAAGGGATGATTAAAAATGTGAAAATTTCAGGTGTAGCTTTAGTTGTTATCACTATCTGCTGTTGGCAATACCAATAATACAGCAGCAGAAACAGTAGAAGAAAACATTCAGGAAAGAGTTCAAGAGCACAGCATTGGGCTAATAAACTGTAAGAACATCGCAAAAATATACAGTCTCTATAATTCATAGAGACTTGTTTGGTTTTGAAAGAATTCAGGAAAATGAGAATCATGAAGACTGTGCCTGGGCCATGGATGTCAACAGACAGTGCTGGTCAAACTACTTCAATCTGCGATACTGCCTTCCATAAACCAATCAACCAAAAAGTTTTCCAAGTTTTCTAAATCACCTTTAAGCCCCTCTTATGAAAACATTTCCTGTATGTACGTTTCCATAAGTGCAGATTAAAGTAAATAATTTATTATGCATCTGTAAAGGAGCTATTAGTAGTTGTACTGGGAAATACATTACATTGTTTCCGTATGTAAGCGTATAAAAAGAAACAACTTTTTAAAAATAAGAATAATCAATACTGATGAGCACCTAGTACAAAAGCTCATATCCACAATGAAAGGAAATCAACTACCATGTGGCAAGTGTTTTGAGAAACAACTGCAACTGAAAATAAATTCCTACAGCAACTGTATAGCAAACTACTTAAATAATAAGTACATCCAAATTAGATTGAGATCTTTGATTTCCCTGTTTGCTAACACATAAGAATATAGGATGTAAAAAAGAGCTTCAATAGTCATATACTACTATTTAGCCTTTAAAAGCAGAGATCAAAACAGTGTTTGCAAATAAAATCATGGGTATTTATAAACCATAGTCCTTTGCATGTGATCTGAAAAAGCTTCCTAGGAATAAACTCATCCTCTATCTCCTTCAAAGCATGATATGGCACTTTTCAAAGTTCACATGACAAAGACAAGTGGTAAATGTAAAAAAACCCATCAAACAGCCCAAAACAACAAACAAAACCAAAAGAAAAATCTTTGTTCCATATTCCAATAGCACCTGAAGTATGCTAAAATTATTCCAAGAATGCACATTTCTCAAACAGAACAATTTAATTAAAATATAAATAATGCAGAAATATTCTTGACTAGGATTTCCCAAAGAGACTTCAGTTAATTGTTTATCTATTGAACAATAATGTATTTTGTTACAGGGGAGATTTTTATCCCTCTATAAGCCCTACATCCCACCTGTTAAAGCGATATTATGTTCTTCCAGAAACAGGTTTTTGGAGCCCTTGTTCCAGATAGAGAATCTCTAACAAGTCTTCATTAAATTAAATCTCCGTGATCATTAGTAATTTGCATTCTGAATCTCCAGTAATTAAGTTAAAGTTCTCCTGAGCTTGAGCAGTCCCAAGCAGCATCTTTGTCTCTGGACTTAAGGGTTTCAGGACACAGAGTCTTCTTCAGTCTGCTTCTGAGACAGCTAAGAGTTCAACAGTGTGGATGCCAGCACTGCAAGCTGGTCACATAGCCTATACCTTTAAGCATTTAAATCCCCCCAAAAGCCACAGGTACACCTGCCTCTCTTGTTATCCACAGTTAATTATACTTTTCAACTAAAAGTATCCTGTCACCTAGTTACCTAGATGTGTCACCTGGCACAAAGGTCACTGGGAAATAAACAGTCTTCCAAGGAGGCAACCGTGCACTCAGTGACCCTGAAGGTCACTGAACGCAGTGCAAGAGCGTGTACTGCAAGCAAAGTTGCTCTGCTCCTGCACTGACTCGTTTTGCTGCTGGGAAGCAACAAGGTTTGAGACAGATCCTCGTGCCCGAGAGATGAGCAACCTGTGCAATGTTCCATTTTGAAGTGGAGATAATGCCAAGAGGGACACAATAGGACAGAATGTTTAATAGTCAAGTAAGAGGAGGAGGTAGGATTTTTTGTCTTTAACAAAAGCACCTCTACTTTTAAACTGACAAGTGACTTAAACCCCAGGATCTTCCAGCTTTATTTGATGACAACCTATTACAAGTCTCTTGACAGAGCTGAATATTCTTTCAAAAAATGCTTTTCCACATTTGGATGAGCTCCCTCCCAGGTTAAGCTTTGCACCCATTAGGATGCAGGTGTTCTGTCCCTTCATCTGAAAATTAAGTACGGCAAAAGAAACAATGGTTGGAGATGGGGCCACGTCCTTTCCTTTGCACTGCTTAAGCAGCCAGGGTGCAAAGACATAAGAAATCACTCACGTTCTCTATGCCAAGAAACCACCAATGGATTTTGCTCAGCCACTTCCTTTACTCTCCCTCCCAGAACCATTTAACATAAAATACCTTAAGAGTGGAAATGCTCTGAGGCAGCTAATGACTAAACCACTCCTGCTGGCAAAACAGAGACCAGTGCTTTAAAATCTATGACAAAAGAATGGGCAGCAAGTTACTGATTCTCTGGTAGTGTTTCAATCGCTGGTTAAAAGAGAGGAGATGATCTTTGTTGGGTGGTCCCAAGACTGGACCACTTGGCATAGCACCCTTCTCCCCGTTTGTGCCCGCAGTAGACTGCTGTGACCTAGTTCTTTGCCCCAGCAGCAGCAAAGGGCAACAGGCACCTAGTGCTGCTCCCAACAACCTGCTTCTGGGCTGTATGGAAAGCAATTAGAGGCAGTGGTGCATAGTTCTTTGCAATGGGAAAATACATACTGAAACATTTAAGAAACCTCCAGTCTGGCTCACAAACATGTAATGAAACTTAAGCTATGTTTACCACAATAAACTATCAAGGACCACAAATTAGATACTACTGCTTCATGCTAAAAAACCCCCAAAAAACAAAAAAACCCAAGAGAGAAAGAACCCACATACAACTTTCTTACTGCAACAGCCTGATGACTCAACCTCACTTTGATTGCTGGCTCAAAGACTACAGACTATTTACAGAGATGAATTCAAGATACCAGCCTTCAGTTTCTGTACTCCTAGGAAGTGTTGTAAGTATAGTTGCTGAAAACCACGGGTAGTAGTCTGAGGATGCCTTTTAATAATACACAGGGTCTATTCTGTCTGATGTGGTGAGGGACGGTAGCAGTGTTCACAAAAACCCACAGGGGCCCTGCACGTTTTCATCAGGTCAATTCTGAACCAAACAACTGGTGAAGCAGGTGCCAAACTGCATTTACCACCCAAACTCCCACTGAAGAATAAAACATCTAAACTGCTGAACGATGGAAGTGGTACCGCTGAATAGAGGAGAGTACCGTGAAGTTGAATATATCTGAGAATCTGCTTAAGTTGTGTAAACTGAAAGACTTCTCTTCAAAATGAGAATCTCAAATTGCCACCTCTTGCCAGAAAACCATAACGTTACAATTCTGGGCATTAGTAACTCCCAAAAGCTGGCTCCTAAGAGCACTGTATGGCTGCACTGCGTTATGCCATAGATTCACCATAGAGATTATTGAACAGGGCAAGAATTCAGATTGCTTACTTCTGGTAAGAACTGTTGGAGAGAGGGAAGTAAAGCCTTAAACTACAGTATGCTTAACAGCTGATGGGTACTCATGCACACTATTTACACTTCACATTGACTAGCTACTAGCACACACTGGACCTGCCTGAAGAAAAAAAAAAAAAACACAAACCAAACCCCCAAAAAACAACAAATGAAAGGAAAAAAAAAAAGGAGGAAAAAAGGATGATATCAAAACTCATAGTAAAACTGTGTATTTTTTCCTGAAGCTATTATCATTCATTTTTATATGCTCTTGAATTTCAGTAACCATTTCAATAGATGATAATTAAGAAAACCTGTTTGACAAGTATAGTAAAAAATGCTTGGCTATTTAAGTATAAGCATTTCAAACAAAAATAGCATTTTCATCTTACGTATGATTAAAAAAATTGCCATAACCAAGAATTTTTTTTTTTTCATTTTTCATTTCATTCTGAAGAGCTGGAAGTACATATTTGGAACTATTAGGTTTCCTAGTATAATTTTCTAAATAATCTTTTAGGGTGAAAGACAAAAAAAAACAAAACAAAAAAAAAAAAAGAGGTTGTTTTTCTGAGCTAGCTGCCAAGGTCCCTGAAGCTCTCTATAGTAATTCCTGAAACTACAGTAGTCTTTGATTTTAAGAACAATGTTAATCAATTGCAAACTTCCCTTCCCCCCGAAGTCATTCATAAAACCAGATGTGACGGCTTGTCTGGATTACTGGAACTACATGGACTATTTCCTCCTGCCCAGAAGCAAATGTGATTGTGGTCAAGATCTCAGCACTCGCCCAGCATCAAGAACAAAAAAAACCATTGGAGGCTTAATAGATTTTGGCATTAGTTTGCTGTGCTAACATGTCGCAAATCAGGATTTAAATTTAATCTAAGTCACAGCTCTCTGCTTTGTAACAAGAGGCTGTTTAAGGCACAAATACCCATAGTGCATTGCATTATACGTGGATGAATTCAAGTAGGACACTGATTAAATGGGGTTCAATTCCGGTGGGCAAACAGTGAGTGCCCGGCTGCATCCCTAAGAGATGAAACAGACCAAAACAAAAAAAGTGTTCCTTAAAACAGCGATGTTCAACCTACAGCTCTCAGATAGCTGGTTCCCTCTGCCCCTCTCCCAAATTCAGCTGTTGCCTCGATGAACACTTCAGGAGGAATATTTGCTTTTAATCATGCAATGCCTGCTGGGCTGGAGCGCTCAGTCCTATAGCACCTGTATGAAAAGCTTTGTGGCCTGCCTCAGCTGCAACGTCGCACCAAAACGAGTCATAAAATTCCCTGCGGATTCCTTGCTAACATGTAGGCTTCCAGCCACAAACAATCCCTGGTTAAGCCAGTGTTTATTACCGCAAAGAGCACAATCCCCAAAAGGTGCTCCAACAGCAGCACACCCTCACTTACAGAACTGGAAGCTGTGTCCATGCAGTGCTGTGCCAACAGTGATTACAGACAGAGACAGAGATTTCCTCACCGTGGAAGGGAAGGAAAACATTTTTAAGAAATGGGTTTTTAAGAAAACACAATTTTAAGAAATGCTGCCTTCGGCCGCTTCTCACTGTAGCAGCTCCTGATGGGTTTATGCTAGAAGGACCTGCAAGGAGGCTCGCAAAGAAATACGACATTAAAAGAAGTTCCCCACAGTCACCTTTCTCGTGATTGTGAGGACTCGATGGAGGCTGTGACACTGCACAAGCAACGGCCAACTGAATCTGAGATCAGCAGATGGCTACAATACCCACGAAGCATGACTAGATAGTCTGACAACAGGTGTGGTACAGACACTTCAGTAGCTTCTGAACTTTTTTAGAATCATAGAATGGTAGGGGTTGGAAGGGATCTCTGAAGATCATCAAGTCCAACCCCCCTGCCAAAGCAGGATCACCCAGGGTCTATCACCCGCTATCTGTAATGTCAAAATCCTACTCCCAGACAAAAAATTCCACAAGGTCCCAGCACAGTGAAAACAAACCTTACCCTCTCTAGTTTCAGATGCGCAAAAGAAACAACAGAAATCCCTGTTACGATGAATGGGGACTGCTGTCACAGCTTTTGTTTACATGTGTCCAGGAACAAGACCAGTATATGAAACAATGCCACTCCTCCATTCTCTGTGAGACATTGCCATCCTAGTTTTAATTTAGCGTCTCATTCTTAAGTGCATGGGAAGTACCAATGATTATAAAAAGAGAAAGCAGCAGAATATGTACTCAAAAGAAAACCACATTTTACATAATTAATACGGTTTCAAGCAGACCACACACAGTAGCAGGTCTATTAAATGCCAAAATACAAATGAGCTCTTTCAAGATACAGGGAAAAAGATTTTATGAGCTCTTAATATCATGCTGCATGCTGGAAGTATCTCCAATAATGATGTATCATAGAAATGTGCCAAGATGACTGAAGTAACTCCCTCTAAAGTGCAGCCTCACCTAGATGCATGCAGTAGAAGCACTGAAATGATAATTTCTCATCTAGTTCCTGTAACATTATCATAGCATGTATTCATAATACGATAAATACACACACTCCTGTTTAAAAGATGAGCAAAACCAGGTGGATTAAATGACAGTTCAATAAATGAAAGAGAAGCAAGTTCAAAGAAGAAGCACAATATATTTGAAGAAAAGAAGTCCTGTAGTCATAGGTTCTGAACTCTGTAGGAGCTGTACATTTTACATACTGACCTGGGCAGAGAAAATGGACATGCATGTATCATATCTCCTACTGCCATGCCAAACACAGGAATTCCATGCACAAACTTACTTGCATTTTCCAGATTTGATCTGGAAATTTTAGTCTCTTTTTGAGACACACTTTGGGGAAAAATTCTTAAGATCCCATTACACAAAGAAAAGCACGAAGACTGGTAAATAGCAGAGAAATTATTATTCTTGTGTGTTTGACAGTTTGAGGCTGCTTTGAAAAAACCCACAAATTTAAAAATTGATAGCAAAAAGAAGCACAGAAAGGGATTTAGATTTTGGTGGACTTTGAGGTTGGTTTGTTCGTTATTCTAAACACTTACAAATAAACATGGAGTTATTGCTTTCTTCATAGGCACAATGATAATTTTCTGTACCATGTAAACATATAAAAACCATCATCCTAACGGCCTGGAATTATTTCTTGAATATATACAGCATGCACTTGTAAAATAAAGTGTATATTTTAATATTCTTGCCAAATACTCTATAGGGATATGCATGGTATAATTTCTTTTAGAAATTAATACACTCATCTTGAATTACTGCTAGAGACTGAAGCAAGGGTTTGAGAGAAATTCCTGTCACTAGACTCAGTTTGACTTGATTGATTTCTCTGTAGTTAACAGTAAGCTCAAGTTTGGTGCAAGCAGTTGTTTTACTGCTCTGAAATGCTTGAAGTCCAACATAACTTCCTGAAGAAACAGAACTATTTAAGATAAAGCTAAGGTCATGCAACTGTTGTATGGGGAATTTTCTCTAAGTATTAGTAATACAAAAACTAGTAATCTGTCCACAAGAGATAAACACTCTCCCCCTCCCCCAGATAAAATATAACTAGCAGGGTATGTGTTGAAGTGTGTGCTAAAGCAAACACCCAAAATGAAGCACTTCTGCTGCTACAGAAAGTTAGTATTAATTTTATATCACCCCAATATAAATATTTTTTTTGTGGTTTTTTTTAATATAAAATATTTACCTGTTTTTGTCTAACACAGAGCAGAATAATATTATACATATAACTCAAGAAAAAAAATATTTCTAAGATGTTATCTGAGCTACACAATGATAATTTGGTAAAAGAGATTTTCAAAGGTAAAAAGGTCAGTCAACAGACATGAGTCACAATCATGCCTTATGACTCTGGTAACTCCTCAAACACAAGGCACACAGTACAAAGGTGATAGTTTGTTGGGCATTCATCCAAAAAATATACTTACTTTAATGTAAAGTTAACATTGCAACTATAGGTTTTCAATGGCTGTAATGTTAACCTTGAGATAAACATGTGTGGTTCAATTTCTGCTGCAGAAGTTTTAATTGCTATGCAAAATATGAAAATAAAGCCCCAAGAAACCCAAACCCCCAGTTATTGATACTTAATGACAAAAGAGGTACACTCCCATTTATAAGGTGGTTTTCTTCTGTTATGATAAAAATGAATTAGATCATAGCTACTACTAACAAATTGAAAGGTTATTATTGTGTATGTCAGATAACGCAACAGATTGACCATTCTGCTCATCCACAAATTAGTGTCAGCTATTGCCACATCTGTAAGTGGGGGTACTGAAAGTGTTGCACACTTTATAACTAAACTACAGGAGAAGAACATGAAAATGCCTCACTACAAAAACAAGTCAGTACAATTTAGGACTTCTCTGTTCTTTCCGTGCTAAAATTTTAAATCTTTGAAATGATGGGAAAGAAATCCTCAGATAGGAAACATGAATTTCTCAGTAACACATATAGTTGTCAGGACACTGATAAGTAACAATAATCTGAAAAGCAAAACAAAGTGATCCATATATGCAAATCACCATTCCTGGGATGCATAATTATGATTTGAAATCAAAAAACAAACCCAGCAAACCCAAACCTTCCCCCCCCTTGCTCCAGTAATTCCAGCTTTCAGCACAGACAACTGATATGTTAGTCCATTTAACTTTACTATATTTTACAGGAGCTATTTTTAGCCATTGCAAAACTAATGGAAGAGCTGAGAGCCTACATTCCACTCTAATTAAGCCATCAACTTTAGCAGCCAAGTATTTTGTATATTATAAATGCAGCAATACATATCAGAGATAATACTAACATCTGTTTTATGAGGCAACATGCCAAGTGGCTAAATACTAGATCTTGGTGAAGGAACCACAATTTATTTTTTTTTCTTTTCAGGACTGTACAGCAATGCCTTCACCACAGCTTATGGGCTCCCCAGCTTGGTAACAGAATCTGTTATTACAGGAAAGGGATGTCTGCTTATATACCAAGGAACTAGGTCTTTGTACTCTAGGATCGAGAACTCTTTCACAGTAGTCTTGGCTATTATATCTGAAGTTACTTAAGTTCACACACAAAGAGCTGGAAATGCTGCTCCTGTTTTCACCTCCAGCAGTAAAAGAAGGATGGAAATGCCTCCTTAAATCCTTTCCTCATCTTTACAGGTGATCAGTACAGAAGATCACTTTTTACTCTTGGGGATAATATTGCCACACCCAAAATTCTGCTTGCAGAGATGCAGGCATCTCATTCCATGCCTTTCCAGTAAAAGTCTGTGGATGAACACAGAGTTATTATTAGAACCATTACTCCACATCCCCATTGGACTTTTACAGAACATCACTGATGTATGTTGTGATGCATTTGAATAGCGTTTTTGCAGCCCTTCTTTCTCCGACTCTTAAAATACATCAGGAAATTTCTCCCTGGCTCTTAATGCCCATTTTCTATTTAAGAATTCCCTAGGTATTAGAGAAGTCATGAAGAAACAGAAGCCTGTCTTAACTTATAACACAAACAAAAAGAAAATTTCTTGACTTAACTGCTTTATACACAATAGCAATGAAAAAAGAGGCTGGTGATTTCACTTACTGATTACGTGGGCTAAAAAAAACCCCAAAATTCTTAATATTGCAGAAAGTTTGGGTTTTAAAAACTTTCTACATGTTCTTAGTTTGATCCCCCACTGTCCTGCAGTACAGTAATCCAAATCTACCTTCTTATGACCCAAAATGAACCTCTGACATTTATATGAAGTTGACAGGGAGAAGTGTTGAATAAAAGTCTATAATTTTAGCTGAATGATTGCTTAACACTTTTTTTTTTTTAAAGTTGTACCCTTTATGTTCCATCTCAATAGCATCTCCCAAGTAAGCTGTTTCCCATTTTCCATATATACTTGTAGGACTCTCTTCCATCTAGTTCTTGTTACCGGCACAGTTTCAATATCAGCTAAATTGAAAATGGGAAGCATCAGTTTCCAAATAACCAATACACCAATGAGATCTGTAACAGAACAGAAATAAAGCAGCATAAACCAACAGCTCTTCAATGCATCATGTAGATATGTGCCTATAAAAGTGAATCTTAAAGGATATGCTACAAACCCAAGTTTACATAATAATGGCAAAAAGTACTCACAACTGCATTAAACTAGAGGAATGATAGATGACTTTTTGCACTGCTGAGTGTTCAGAAAGCCCACAATGAGGCATATTTGTTAGTGATTTCAATGCCCTTCCTTTTTCAGAGTGAGTAAGATTACACATGCATTCTATGCATTTTCCAGCAACAAGGAATCTTGAATGTGGTATTTAACCTCTGTTTATGCTGAATTGATCCGTTTTTTAATATTAAAAGCCTCACCCTATTTTATAGGGCATATATACACAGTAGTTTTCCCACTCAACATTTAAAAAAACATTCTAGGAATATTTTTTGCCAATATTCCAGTGTAACTGATTTTGATATGCTCATAACTTTCAAGACATTATTCTTCAAGGCTAAAAGCTTTCCACTACATCACAGTTCAGAACCATTTTTAATTAGCAGCCGGAGAAAAACCTTTAGTTAGTAATTGAAACCATAGTATGAAAAATGTGTCAAACAGAAGCAGAATATTCTCCTTTATTAGTAACCAAGCGCTACAAAAAATACTCAAGATATGACATTCAGCAAAACCTTCATGAAGAAGTCCTTTAAGCTAAAGAAAGAAATCACTGCAGTCAGAAGCTATTTATGGTTGAAGTTTAACCTGTTGCATTCCCAAGAGTATCTACTATGTATTCCTCTATCTTGACCTATCTAATCTAAAGCATGTCATCTTTAGGAGACTAAAATACACAAATTAACTTCCATCTGAAAAATAGCAGCAAGAAGACTTCTTTTACTTGATCAAAGAGACCAGTATATTCTGACAGAAACTGAAATTTTAGGAGGTCGTGACTACTTCCTAGTTGTATGTGAAAGGGGATTGGGTCATTTGGGGGTGGTGGTGGGAGGGTGTCCTTTTTGAAGCTCTCTCGAGCATTCTGTTAAAAGATGTCAAGAGTCACAGGAGAAAAATAAAAAGCCCAATTAAACTACACAAAAATAAAGTACAGTCTCAATCTGTCTACACCATCTTCCAAAATAAGGTACTATATTTAGCTCAGGCTAACAACCTCTCAACTGTACCCCTTTCTGGCCTTTCTGAGCATTTCTGTTTTCTTTTTTGCACTCTTTGCACTGGTTTACCTAGCCACGACACAATGAACTGTTGTTGTTATAAATATTTTGGGGTATGGCCAATGCTTCTGCCTACACACGGGTTCTCCCCATTTTCTGAAGATGCCAGAAGCACAGCCAGCCGTGAGGGAGGAAGTGGCATCTCTGACCATTCCCAGTATAGGCCATCAAAATGCTTATCACTGCTCTAACTCGGGTTTGCAGGAATTCCCAGTAGATGTACTTGACTGTGGACTAAGCTTCAAGTATATTCACTGATAAAGAAACAGTTAAATATTTCAGGACAGTAGACAGCTTATTTTATAACAGTGGAAAAATGAATAAAAGCCATTAGAAACATCTAACATTTTCAACATTTATGGTTAGCAAAGTGCAAAACAAAAATTAGTGAAAGAAATCTGCAGAAAACATTACATGCTCGATGGAAATCAGTAAGAAAATAATTCAAATGCATAGTTTTGAAAATGTATGTGAATAAATTCAGAATTTGGATGCCTACAGCGGTTTTTAAAGTCTGTTTACTGTATAAACCTTAAATTGACAGTAAATTAATTCAAGTAAATGCAAGAGACAGGAAGGCAGACAGATGCTAAAGAAATGAAAGATTATTTTTGAGTCCATAAAAGAGTATTGTCTATTATAGAAAGGAAAGAGTTACAAAAATGGGAGACCACTCGCAGAACTTGCACCTCCCTTGCCTTTCCTTCATACCCAAGGTCATCTGGATCAAGAATCAGATTGAAGCAATTCCCACATGCATGGCAGCTGCTGCCCTGACTGTCACTGAGCTACTCCCATCAAGAAGAAACACTTCAGAAAAGAACACTTTAATATTACTGCTGGCTGCTAACCTGAAAAACAGAAGATGATACTGAATACTACTCTACATCAGACCAATGTTCTTTTTCCTCCCGCACTAAAAAAAAAATAAATACGTTAGAATTAGTTTAAATAAAGCTTGAGAATACATTCACTCACTCTCTAATACATGTGAACACCAATTTCTAAAGCTCTGAAATTAACAATCATAAATTGCTTTTCCATTCTGCAGTATGTTACAACAAAAGGCAAAACTGAAGGAGTGTGCCCCCCAAAACAAAAACTATCTGCTACTGAACGCCATGTACTTTGCCACAGATACTCATTTTCTTTGAAAAGTGCACACGCAAAATGAAAAAAAAAAAGTGACATTCACATATTACGCCGTGAAGTGGCTTATGTGATGAGGAATCAATTGGAACCAACTTGATGAAGATGAATATTTAAAACTCATTACATTTTTCTCATATCAGATGAATACTTAGTTTGACTCAGACTAACTGGGATGAATAAAAAAGTAGAGAGTAACAATTAGAAAACTCTCTGAAATAAATTATTTTGCTCTAATGCTAAACCACTATCTGCTTTCAATTTCAAAATGTCATGTTTCCATCTCTTCAGCAGAGGAGAGACCGAAGACACAAATCCTAGCAACTTGTAGAAAAATCATTAAATAATGGGTTCAGTTTCAAGAAGAAAATTTAAATAATCTTCCTGAGGATCTCCAATTATTCAGACATTATAGCTTGCAAACGATAATTTTTAACATCCAGTCATTCTCAGGCTAAAGCACCAGCTTAGTATGAGCTTATAAATAAGCAACAAACAAACTCAAATATTGAGGAAAACGTGCTTCCATTAAAGGAGATTGCCGAGTCCTAAATGGGCAGCAGTTCAAGAATGCTACACTAGTAGTCAGGCATGTACGATTTACAGTACTTTTACTTTTCTACTGCTGCCACTAAGTTTAGAACATGTCCTACAAAAAGGCCTTGCCGATTTTAAAACATTCTGTAGTTCTGTAGTATGCTTATGTTGGTACTTTTTCTTTGAAACCCTGCCTTCATTCTGACTCCATCTTCAATAATCTTTTCCTAGAACCTAATTTACTATATTCTGTCTCTCCATCCCATTATGCCCGTGTACTTCCTCGTGTGCTCCAGACTGGTTATCAGCAGCATACATCCTTACAGATTCAGAGCTTAATAATGTTGTTCTGTCTTTTATTTTTAAGAAAAGCTGACACTTCTTTGTTATCCTTTTGTCTTACAATTTTAGCCTAACATCAATTGAGAATTAGGGAAAAAATAATTTTGTCATGTCATACACAGATCCGTCTATAAAGGGAAAATGCTTTTAAAACACTTTCCACTTAATTGTTTTGCAGTCTTCCTGTATAAATAAACACATGGAATAGAAAACCAGTGGATGGTTTTACAAATTATGCTTGTAAAAAGCAACAGGCCACACAGTCAATTTGCATTCCTCCTAAATTCTCAATGATCGTTTTGGAGGCTTTTGGACTTATGCTACTTAAAAATCCAAGTGGTAAGATAATATGCATGACAATGGTGAAAGAGCAATTTCAGTTTCATATCTAATAAACTAAGTGCTGTAAAGTCCTAAAATCCATCATAAAAGGGGTTATGTTCCTCTTCCTGTGAAAGAGAAATAAGAAAGGTAGGTAGAAGAGGGCTAAGCAAGATTTTGCCATTTATCTCAGGACTGGCATTAAGTTTCCTGCCCACACTACTAACACCTAGCTTATTTGTGTAAGGAGCTTTAGAACATCTAGAATCACCAAAAACACTCTCCTTGTTTAGTTCAAAGATAATCCTTTACGCCAATAGCACAAAAAGAAAAGAAGTCCCAGATTCTAATGGCATAGCTGAGTTATGAAGATAACACTCAAGAGTTTGTCAATGTGTACAAGGAGGAGAAAGAATTGATAATTTTGAAAATTAATTCAACACCATGAGAATTTTGAAAACATTAATCACTTTATCTCAAATTTGTTACTCCTATTTTCCAGACTTCCCTAACCCCCCCAATTTTTCTAGACCTCTGAAGTACAGCGTCAATCTTGTACCTAGTAGTTCAAAGTCCTCAAAGTGGTGCTTTAACTGATGCTCATGTGACCATTAAGAGGTATTCTGGTATTGCAAACGTTCAGCTCATTGTTTGGGGTTTTTCCCTACTAAATATTCAAATGGCTCACAGAACTATTCAATAACTGACAGATGTACTCTTACCAAACTGTAACACCTTACACTCTTAATTATTTTATGGACAATAATTTTATAGCATTATTTGCACAGTAAATTGTCTTCAACACAAAATTCAATTCCATCTGTTTCAATTGTATACTCACTTCTTTTTTCACTTAAGTCAGAGAAATAATAAAGAGACTCAAGAGTTTTCAAAACTACTCCTTGCCTTGAGTGTGTAAAAGGTTTAACAGCAACTTCTGAAAGCTAGCAAATAAAGTTGTGGTCATATCCCCACATTTGCCTTGTACTGCTACAAAAACATCTTAACACTGTTCTCAACCTTTGACATCAAACTAAATGGAAATATATCTTCCATCCATGCGTGGTGTCCAAAACAATTCTATTTTCAATGCTTTTTCAGATAAACAGGTTATTACTGCCACATGCAGCATATTATATTGTGAGACCTTACGCCTGAAGAATGCAAAGCTAGAGAAGAATTGCCATAGACAGCTCATGGACTGTTCATTAGTCCCTAGCTCAAAGTCACATACGATAAAAATTTTGCTGCATACACCAGCACTGAAGGCAAGAAAAAGGGCACCCTAAAGAACCAGCAACCCTATCCTCCCCGAACAGTTTGTTCCTGCCCCAGACGATTCACTGATATACGCCAGTACAAACCTTTATATGGCCACACAGTAAACTGGACTGTGAATCTGAACTGACTGAAAACTAATTTAAGAGGAGGAAAAAAACCCTAACAAAACAAAACTAACAACAAAATATGTTCACCATAGAGCTGTAAAGCAACACAACATGGCACATACTCGTTTTCAGCAGCAGTACCAGCTGACAAAGTTTGGCAATTTCTTTGAACAACAACCTCAAGTCTGTATGAGCGAAGCTTCCAGTTCCAGCACACGGCATGGTCAATGAACCAACTAGAACTTTTCCATCCTAAATTTACAGCACAGACCTGCCTTGCATCTTAGTGATTTGCAACAAAAACCCAAACTGAAAATATCTTTTGACAGTTTTCAAAAATACATATGTTAAAATTCCTAAGTTCCTAAGAAAACTATAGTGCCAGTGATATACTAAACCATGTCATTAATATTATTTCCTGTTTAATTAGACAGTTTGTGTTTGGAACATTAAAAAACAAAATCAAACACCTCAAACAACAACAACACTTTTTTCTGCTTCTTTTAATCATCAACTCTCAATTTCTCCTCAAAAGTTACATGAAGGTTATATATGAAAAAAAAAAAAATATATTTACATACATACAGAGAGAAAAATAATTTCAGACAAGATATGTTCCAAAACTATTTGCAAGCGCTATTTCTAAATTAGATAAATAACAATTACACTTACTATTAGCTATTATTCCTTTTAATAACCTTTTTATTTCAATAGTCTAACAAATGTAAGCACACAGAAGGATGTTACATATGTACTTATTAAGTTCACGTATGCATATTTTAAACTCCATAAAGAAATTGTGTATGATAATGATCTTTAAGCATTCTGAGTCTTAACTTTTATGAGCTAACAAAAAAGGTGTATCAGACCTTACATCCCAAGAGTTGAGCAATATTCTCCAGGTTTAAGGCCCAGCACTAATTGAGAAAACTACTACTGTTGTAGTAATCCACATGAGAAGGTCTCCTTTCTGACCTTATCTGCTTGCAAGTGTAACAGATGGAGCCTCACATTATTGCTGGGATTTATCTCAGAACTTTGATACCATCTATTAGCACCTTGGAGTTGCAGACTTAATTATGCCTTCTCCTGGCTGTAGATCTGCCGCCTATTGTATGTTGTGACACTCTAATAACAACCGGGGAAAGTTAGTGGAAAGCTGTCCCCCTCGCTCTACTCAACAGAAATAGCACTGCTTCTGCTACTTTCATTTTCACGTTAATGCGTTCTTGTGCTTAATGGAAACTTAAAATCTATGAGCCCTGCTACCATGTTGCAGGACTGCAAATGTTTGAATAACTTCAACAGAAAAACCAGTTACCTTTAGTACCATACTACCATACCTAACGCTACAGATACGGCATCTTATAGGTTTGATTCTCTGTACTTATTTAGCCAGAAATTCTCTGTCATTTAAAACCCAGCATATCTCCAGTGGGAAAAAAAAAAAAAAAAAAAAAAAAAAAAAAAAAAAAAAAAAAAAAAAGGCAGAAAGATATGCACGGGAATTGATGGCAGAAAATCCTAACTAATTTAGTCACGTCCACATTAGGCATTTTACGAGCACAGACCAATTTTCCTGATTTGCATAATGGGCCTGAGCAAACCCTCCCTGACACATAACAACCCTTCTCTATGGCACAAAAAAAGAACATGAAAAATCTGCATAAACTAACTTTTCATAGCCCAGCCCTTCCTAGTCAATCATTTCTTACTTGATACCTGGCAGCTAACTATATAATAAAATAACAAAGGCATTTAGCAGTTGGTCCTAGCAAAATACATTTATGCTAATATTCCTGTTTTTGCCCTGGTTTCCCAGCAGAAGTGAAAAATGACTCTTATGAGAGCACAGTTTTGCCACCACAGTGCATCTCCAGAAGACCTCTGTACACCAGTGTAGCAGCAAACAGGAACTACAGCTAAAGTGGGCATATACACAGTGTAGGAAACTGCATCTATATCTAATATCAAGAAAAGGAGGTGTGGCCTACTCTTCAAACAATCAGATCACCACTACCCACAGCTGATGGTCCCACAACTGAGACACAGTAACTGATCATGTGAACTTTCTCCACTCATCCTAGATGTGAATATGTTAAATGCATTGGCCTGAATAGCTTGATTTCAGCCACTGGTATTACCCACGGTAGAGCAGCAGCAGAACTCCCAGCAGAGCTGATCCATTTCAGTGAATGCACAGCTGGAACAGCACACTACTATCCTGTTCATATTAGTGTCAGCTCACTACAGAACTCAGCCATATCCTCCACACCAGCTGCCAGAATTTGCACTGACAAAACTAACGGATGTCACAAGATTGCATTGGTTTGACGCAGTCACAGAACTCCTGAAGGTTCAGGAAAGGACCCCACAAAGCACCACAAGAAAACCCACAGAGCAGAACTTTGCTCCAGAAGATGCACACCTAGATTGCCACACAAGTAGTTTAATTCACTAGTGAGCTGACAAAAAGCAAGTAAACACTCAGTACTTGCAAAATGGCAGTAACAAAAACGTGGTGGACTTGTGTCAGTGTGACATAATTACACTGCTGCCCTTCACATAAACAAGCTCATCAGATACAATGTTCCTGTAAGGACAGGCCCATAGCATTTTGTTAACTAATGGCCCTACTAGTTTCTGTTTCAATGTAGTGCTTCTGAACTGTATCTCAAAGTAACAGAAGTTATGGAACAGATCCTACAAAATAAATCTCATTTCTTTAAAAACAAAACACTCCCCCCACTCCAAACACTAGAAAAGAATCTATTTACCTTGTGCCAGGAACTGCAGACCAAGCGTTAATAATTTAAGCTTCAAAGTACCATACAAATGCCTTGCCCACGCTAGAGAGCAGTATCTCATGAGAGATGCTCAGTCCGTTCCTGAACCCATTCACTTACTGGATCCACACAGAGAAAACAAAGCAAACAAACAGAAAGCCTACCATCGACCAATCTGTACCAGTTGTACAAGTGATTTCTAGAAAAAGGAAAAACAAAAAGCAGGCTGAGACCTTGGTGCTGAATGTAACACACCATAAGGCTTTTGTTACTCTGAATCCAAGTAGAGGCCGTGTAATGTCTCAGTCTCTAATTCAGCAAAGCACTGAGACATTGACGAAGAGACTTTTAATCCCCTCATTAAGGCCTTAAACCACCATTTCCCAACGTAAAGGACATGTTTATCCATTCTACTACAGATTTTAGGTTACGTTGTAATGAATGACCATTCAATGTATAAAACTGTTCCAGTAGGGCTGTTACATGTACTGTAACTGAATACGCTTTTCTACTAGCCATCACTAATAATTTATCTTGAGTTAAAATAACCGAGCTTGGTCTTAGAAAGACATCTGCTCTGATAAAGAAAATTCAGTCAAATGTATACAAGTCTACATCATATAAAAGTTCCTATGTTAGGATGTAGGCTGAAAGATTCAGCAGAAGAAAAAACAAAAGAAAGCAAAACAAAACCCAACCCCCCACCCATGCACCTACCTAAAGGTATTTTAAGGACTGTTTATGTTCCACTGAGAACAGGATGTATATTTTACTAATACAAGTTCTGAACTGAGCACTGTTTAAAGAGCAATATATATCCACAAATGGAAAAATCTGAAGTGGTTCCCTAAATCCACCAGTTCTGGAAGTGTTTGTAGGGACCTGAGAAGTCCCAAGCAGCTGTACACACATTTTCATGTCTACACTGCAGTAGACTAGTTCAGGATATTTCCAATTGAATGTGACATTTTCTTGTTCTGAAAAAAGGAAGAATAATTCAAAATTATTCAAGGCTAATCTGTCCTACCTGAACAGTATTTGAAGGCAGTCTTACTGCTGAGCGTTCAGCCTAATTACAGTGTCTGTTCAAAACAGATTAATTAGGTTACTTGTACCTTTTAAGAGCTTTTTAAGGTGTCCTTAGGCACTTGACCACAGCTAATAATAAATACCCAGTACTTCTTATCTCTAAAAAATCGAGTACCATTACCTCTGTTCTAAAGATGAGGAAACTGAGACATGAGTAAGCAAAGTCATCTGCTTAATGTCACCTAGCTGAAAGCAGAACAGCCAGGAATGAAATGTAGGTCTTCAGAGTCCTATCTAGTAACACTAACACTAACCCAACACAGTCAACTACAAGTATTTAATTGTATATGTATTTATATACAAAACATGGTGATGTAATCTAAGACTCAACTGTCCAATTTATAAGAGCATTTTTCAATCATATCCATGTTACAAATATTCTTGTCCAAGATATGAAAGGGAAAAACAAAACCTAAAAACTATACCAGATGTGCCACTATGTAAGCATAATTTACATATATTCCAGTTGTGGTACTGTTCATCACTATTTAAGAAAAAAAAAACCAAAACAACAAACAAACAAGCAAAGACACAAAAAAAAAAAAGTCACCAAGGCCTTTAAACACAATTACATCATGAAATTTATGCTTCAGGATCCCCAAGTATAGCATCTTAGGAAATTAAGATGATTAGGGCTTCCATTACAACAAAGTATCCATTAAAAAACCACACCTTTATTCTGAACAATACAGAAATAAAGACATTTTTGACAAAGTTTTGTAATTTGTAGTTTGAAAAACTCATTCCAAGTACAGCCTTTAACACCTCCATTTGAATCAAATGAGGGTCTGTCATGTACTTATTACTTTAGGGCATAGCCCAAGTTCTCTACCTGAATCAAAGAATTACATTTAAGCAAATAAAACCAAGTAAAATACTGTTGGGTGTGTGTGTGTTGTGTTTGTTTTGTTTTGCTGTTGTTTTTTTCCTGGTGTTAAACAAGTATTGTTTTCAAAGCACAATTTGGAATGAAACAAAAATTTGCTTACAATACATCCTGTAACATTATGAAGAAGAGTCTGAAGCTTAAAACATTTATATTACTGTATAGAAAAGAAGTGTTAGAGAACACCTAGAAGTACAAAAGTGCCTATCACTCTGCATACACAATAGTTTCATTTAAATACTCAGAGTAATAATTTCTGTTACCCCAGCCATATTAACTCACTACACTGACATCTGTGATCACTGCCAGGAAAGCACACATCTTTGGGAATACATACTACCTCAGAAAAAGACCTTTCTTCATATAAAACTTAAAACATGCTATTTTGTGGATGCCTTATTTAACAACCTACAGCATTGTAAGTTAAAGTTTATTTTTATGAGGAAACAGATTTGCCACTTCCACCAGGAAAGCAAAGGGTTAAAGGCTGTGCAATTAACCTGAAAGCCAGCACTGGAGAGCCTAGTTTACCTGCTGGACAAAGTTCTAAAAGGATGCAAACCCAGAGAAAGACAGCAGAATTTTGGAAGGGAAGGCAACATCAGCAATATGGCTTCTTAGCCCAGCTCCTTCCCTGTCTGTACTGGAGATAAAAGGAGGTAAAAAGGTAAACTGGCTTTACATAATCTTTCAGTCTTTAGTAATTAGGTAATTTTGCTGGTGAAGGTACGAAACAGAACAAACTAAAACCTGCACTTTTTTACTGCCAAATTTATTTCACACTGCTGAGGAGTAAGTGTTGCATTTTTCACCTTGAACAAACTGAAGTGAAAACTTGCTCAGAAGCAAGATACGCTTTCCACATCCCATTAATTGTCTGTGAAGTGTTTAAAGTACGATATAGAAAATCGGAGAAAATACTTTGTAGAAAAAGCAGGACGGAAATGTCTAGGGGATATTTGCTAGCAGAAGGTTTTAACAAAACTGCTCTGTCAGATCTGGAGCCACTTTTTTAAAGTATAAAACTGTCACTGTGAGAAGTGCAATTCAAGGCCTATTTAAGGCATTTTTAATTAAACCGAGTACACTTTGAAATGAGTACATTTATCACATCTATGTTTTACCACTTTCTTCTTAGCAGTTAGTTATTTTGCCCATTTGTTTTTCAGATTTTCTCAGAACCCACTTCACATCCTGTTAGTCAGTGGTTGTGAAAGTTTGCCGATCTTCGTATCAGGAGAGTTCAATTGATTCACGACTACTGATCCACTTTTATTAACTTCATCCAAACCTAACAGCTAACTACTGACATCACACGTAAGTACACAGGCCTGTCATAACCAAGTGCACGCAGAACATGCGATGCCAATAAGCAATGTGTTATATTGATCACTGACTGATACTCACTTTAGATTTCATGTCAGGTTCAAGCTTGGGATTAACAGTGGGTTTAGCTTGTTTTCAGTGTGTTTTCACGAGTATGAGCACAACATCTGAACCACACGTCGTCATCCATGATCTCAATCAACTCAACTACATGCATGATGCTTTCAACCTTTACTTGCAGCCGTGCATGTGACAACTTCCTCATCTTCCTGCACAAGATTGCGATATCCAAGTAAAAGCCCATTTTACATGTAAGCACTTTCTAAGTTAAGAGTTCTTTAGATTGAGGAAGTTACCGCATGAAGAAACGAGTGAAATGGCGTATCTCACAATTCACTGTAGTTCCCTTTACTTTGGGAAAATGTCACTAAAATAGCTTTTATATCCATGGATATGCAGAGCAATTTGTTTTGAAGAGTTCCCAAGAAAAAATATAGCTATACCTTCACATTTCACTGCTGATATAATGCCACTGCAAACAAAATGCCACCTTCACAATGGTTCTTCCTGGTACGGTAGTTCCTCTTAAAAATACCTAAAAGTTAGCAGTTTACAAACCTTAAAACCTAGTGGGGCTTCCATGTTAACTTTGTAACCTTTCTGCCTTGCACAAAGAACTGTATTTATCGATACAGAAGTTACCACATATAATGGAAGAGACAGTGCAACCAAAGGATCTAATCCATCCCATTTTGTTTTGTTTTGTTTTAATTACTATCACCGTCAGTCTCATCTTTCAAGAAAAAAAACAACACAACACACCCCAACCCTCCCCACCCCAGCAACAAGAAAGTCCTTCCAAAAAAAATCCCCCACTCATTTCTGTTTAAATTAATCCAAACCCCACTCTCAGTACTTCTACAGAATTTCTGCTTCCATTTAGCTTACCTGTAACACTACCAGAGTTACTTATTCACACAGCTCACCACTTCAAACAGGTTTACCAGCTTATATATCATCGTATCAAGTTTGTATTAACATAGCGATTCTTCCTAGACACTTATGAGCCACTGATTAAAGTTCAGCATTTTAGATGGATTCTTAGCCTTCAGCCATGTGCTGCAATATTAAGTAGACTGCTACATCTCTGTTGTGCCTTCTTTTCCTTTGTTACTCAAGTGAGCACATCGCTAACATTTAAAATTACAGGAAAATTTGACAGTGTTTAGGAAATAAAATGTCTCCTTTTTAAAGCATGCCTTTCTAGCTTCTACTTCAGCATTAAATTCAATGTTTTCCATTTATGGACTTCTTACTTTGGCTAATTGTCCAACTAATAAATTCAGACACATTCTTTGCCTGGTTAACCATAACAACTTGCACAGAATTAGCAGTGTATAGTTAAAAAAAAATAGAAAAAAAAAGAAAGCAGCAAGCTTTCCTCTGGACAAGCAAGCGGAAGAGCTAGCAGGTTGAGTTGACAAAGATAAGAGCCAAAAAGTGAAGTTCCTGAATTGCATCTAACGCTGCAGCTGACAAGCAGAAAAGAGTTGCACAGGCAACTGAAACTGGCCAAACTGCAGGGATGGAAACAGCCAGCCCCAGAGATTTCAGAACCTTTTCCAGAGTTGAGGGGTTGTTTGGTGTTTTAGGGGTTTTTTTTTTGGAACAAGAAGAGCCCTTGCCGTGTGATAAATAACGCTGGTCTGACCATTTTCTCCTCTCCCCAGGCTCCGAGTTCAAGGCCTACCTAAAGGAAGCTGCTCCGACTCCTGCGCGGTGCAACGTAAAAGC